>CM038793.1:150086230-150686230 GCA_021764765.1 Vicia sativa | reverse complement strand
TGATGATGCTTTTGTGTTGTCTTGTTTTATTGTCGAGTCACATACATTGCATTGGCGACGATGGGTTTTTATGCCAAGCGACGAGGCTTTTATGCCAAGCGACGAGGCTTTTATGCCAAGTGTTCCTAATTATGGACAAAGCTATGGGTACCACATGCATAACATAGTCGTGTCTCATGGAGTCGGTTATGTTTATGTTTGAGTTGTTTGGCGTTGGGTTTTAATTGATGAATGATGTTGAATTGCGATGATATATGATGCTTTGTTTGGTGATGATCTTTATAATGAATATGAAATGAATATGAGTTGATAATTTCATGATAACTATGCGATGAATATAAATGATGAGTTTTGCAATGATTTAACTTGATGAAATTCTTAATGCAAATAGGATGTGATGATGTTTGTGATGATGGGCTTTATGCCAAAAGCGACGATGGGCTTTAGCCAATTTGTGATGATTTTGTTTATGTTGCTTATGTTATTAGCATTGTTTAATGTTGTTGTTTGATGTTGTTGTTTATGATTGTCGTGTTAATTAGTGATGTATTAGCTTGTGACGATTTCGTGGTGACGGAGGTTTATGTGTTGTTGTGATGATTTGTGCCGATGAGGTTAAGGCGATTAAGTGTAGATTATACACTTAGAATGGCGATCAAAGTAAGTGAGATTTAGATAGGTGTTGGAATGCACTCACTAACCTATATCTTTTATAATTCCAAAACTATATATATACTTATCATGCCTTTAATTATATGTTTTGGAGTATCTCACCCTTTACTTGTTTCGCCGTTACCTTTATATTGGTAACGTGCAAGTTATGAAGACGAAGATTATAGCTGCCTGCTATTAGTTGAGTCAGTGTCGCTCTGATACGTAGCACTCGGGGGGAATATTTATGTTGTCTTGTTGTTGTTGTTTTGTTGTTCTTCCTTTTGTAAATAAGAATCATACTTTATGAAAACATGATTTGATGAGGAAGTTTTATAATGAAGATGTTTTGGTTTTTATGAATCAATTTATGATTTCCAACGATGCTATGTATCCGAGATTTATACTTTAAAGCAAATTGTTTATAGTAATTTGGTTTTGAAGGTGTGACGCCTCAGTATTTAATTTATGAAGTTTTTAATTACTCTGATTTTTGCATATTAAACTTTGGTTAATATTGGGGTGTTACATTAGTGGTATCAGAGCAGGTCGGTCTGTCGGCCAGGTTATTAATGTGTTTAACCCTGTTGTATGCGACATGTGTGTGAAACACTGTCGGTACTTGCTTGTTTCTATTTGTTTGTCTGCAGAGATGAGTTTGAAACAAGTGGGGGAGAAGTTTTACTTCTTGGTGGCGCTTGTGGCTTAGGGTGGAGCCTCAAGCAGGTTACGCTTCGGTAACTTGTAGTGTAAGTTTGGAGACGCTGTTGTAGTTTGGTAAAGATGGTTTAGGTCACCATCATGATTGTCGACTGTCTATTAACAAATTGAGGAACTGATCACCCTTAATCTCTTGTCGATAGTAGTCGGGAATTGTGTTGGTTGGGATGGACTTGTCTTGCCAGCTTAATAGTGTGTGAAGCAGACGAGTTGGCACAAGGTGGTGCATGGTTACTCGAGTTGTAGGCGAATTTGGATTTTTGGTGAGAAACAAGATTTTGGCAAGCGAGCTTCTTGTTGTGATTCTTCTGAAGCGTATTGTGAAGATGTGAGTGAATTACCGTCGTAGCGCGAGGTGAAGTTTTGATGGATTTAGTTTCTGGAACTAGTTGTGATTCGAAGTATTCTAAAGGGATGTTTGTTTCTGAGTTAGAGTTGAAGAATCAACTTGAGGATTGGTTTAAGCAGAGGTTGTTTATTCGAGCGGGTCACCGTGGAGTGCTATCGTTGTGTTGTTCGAGAAGAACGAAGGTCGCTTAAGTTGATGTGTCATTTCAGGAAAAGGAACGAAGTGGATGTTGAGGACAAGTATCTACTTCCAAGTACTGATGTTGGATAGATCAGTCATTTGGAGCTTTTGTGTTTACTGGAACCGATGTAAAGTCTGGCTGTCTACGGGTTAGTGTGAGAACTAAAGATGTTTAGACAATGCTTTTCAAGATAGCAAATGGTCCGGGCGAGTATATGTTGATGTCATTAGTGTGACTAATGTGTCAGGTATGATTTTGGAATGTTCGAACAGTACTCTCATGAGTAGCTGTAAGAGTTATTTCGTGTTGATAGATATTATTTGGGTCACATCAAGTTAAGGAATTGTGGCAAGCATCCGAGCTTTGTGTTATCAGTAGTGAAGTTAGACCAGTGTGTGTCGAGTATTCTAAAGATAGAGTTTTGAACTGTTGGACGTGCGTGCCTTAAGTAAGCGACTTAGACGGTGATATTTTGGTCAGTTCCATGAAGATTTATTTGGTATCTTGTAGAAGACTTCAAGGAGTTATTTCAAAGCTTAGAAGTTCCTTTGTTTTGGATGGTTAACTTTGTGAATTTGATGGAAGATATTTTTATAAGTTGGTATTGATCGTGAGTACTTTGATTTGAGATGGTTGAGTCGCTATTTGGACTTTGCAATGGGAAGCGAATTTGTTTGAGCCAGTGGAAAGTTTAGCGAATGCTTTGATTCTGGTTTTTTTTTGTACTGAAGAACCTTGTGCGGGGTATTGTGATATTTCATTTCGGACTTAAGATGTATTTCGACATAGAGTTGGAGAAGTGCATTGCTACCTTGGAACGATTTGAATTTCATAAGGAAAAATTGTCGGACACGTGAGTTAGAGTTTGATGCGGTTGTGCTCATTTGGAATCTTAAAGGTGCAGATGTTAACAACGAGGAGATTGGAATTGTTGGAGACAATTCAAGTTTGAGTGTGATCTATAAAGAGACTTCGTCTGTTGTGAGTTTAGTAGGTTGATATCGCGGATGACCCAAAAATATCTGATTTGGGATTTATGACTTTGAAGAATGTCGCATGTTTGTTTTGGGACACTTGTTGAGATTAAGCTCAGAAGGTTATTAAGGATTTGTTCACTACCAACATATGGATTTCGTCGGATACTAATGGTCGCGGTGGATTATTAGATTACGACTAACATAAGTCTTGACGGTAAAGAATTTTGAGATGGTTTGGTAGCCACAGGTACCTTAAGATGATTGATGTTTTATAAAGGAAAGTGTTCTATTTGTGATTGAAGTCGGTTGCGACAATATTCATGTTGAATTCCATAAAAGTTTATGTTATGGTTTTAAGTTCAGCGGTTTTGTAATTACAGGTGTATGAGACGACGTTGATGGGTTGAGTTCTTGAGAGAGTGTTTTGGTCTAAGTTACCACTTTGAAGGATTGGGAGTTATGAAGGTGTTTCGAATAAGAAGCCTGTGTATTGATCGTTGCGACGGTGCGAGGATAGTGATTACTTATATATACTTTGGGAATCGAATTGTTATAAGGGAAGACTTCGTTGAAGTCAAGTGTATACGTCGAAGTTCACAAGTGAATATTTGGACAATATTTGAAAAGGTCAAACTATGTCATGTATTTTAGGGGATCAATGGATGTTGATCAATCGAGAATGAAAGAGTGATTCTTCGAGTTGATGAAGCTGATGTTGCGAGATGTCCTAATGGGTGTACGATTTGAACGTATCCATTCTGAATAATTGTGAATTTGAGGATTAACCAAGTTGTTTTATGGTTGGCATCTTATGAGAAAAGGTGACACGACATGGTTTAGATATCGAGCATTGAATTGTTAGCAAGTATGCGAGATTTTTGGATTTAGACTAGTGAGTTATAGTCGCAAGTCGTCTGTATAAGTCCTAGAATGAGTGGTGTATCGCAGTTCTGTTTTGTTTGTGAAACTTGTTATGGTTCAAGGGTCGTACGTTGGTAATCTACAAGGATGATGTGACCTTGTGATTTTCTGGAATGAAAGCGATAACTGCAAGTGTGATTCTTGAGTTCATGCTTATGTGTGAATGAAGGCATCTTTTTCGTGGTTGCGTAGCACGCGTGGTTCTATCCTACTCTGATTGTTTGAGTTTTGGTTTGTATAACCATTTTGTTGTTTTTGTTTTAGCGATGGTGTTGGTGTTGTGTCGTAGGACTTTATGTTCCTATCTTGGGTGACTCATTTCCGAGGTGTCGGTTCGAGTGTGTGACTAATTCTATGGTTGAGACATTAGGATAGTATCGATCTTGTTTGTTTGGTTCTCGAGTGAACCGGTGTGTCTGCGACTTGTTTAGTTGTTGGGTGTTAGTTGGTTGTCGAGTGCATTGTATGGGCTTTGCATCTCGGCATGGTTGTTCTTGTTTGGACGTTGTGGTTAGGGACATACCCTTTTTTTGGTGTCTGTTGTATGTTTTTTATTTGACGCGAGGATTGAGTAGACGAATGTGTAGGCATGTCCTGATTTGTTCATTTTGGTCAAAATTTCGAGGACGAAAAGTTTATAAGTGAGGGATAGTTGTAACGCCCTGTTTTAATTATTATTATATTATATTAATATTTTCGAAATTCCGATCGATATTTATATTAATCAATATATCTATTAATATATTTGGCGATGTTCCGTTCGGTCCGGTAAAATATTATTCAGATCCGATATTTAATTCCCCGGAATTATTTTAATTGATTGAATTAATAATATTGGTAGATATTATTAGTGTGTTAATTTATAAGAATAGATAAGGGTATGAGGATTAATTGATGAGAATTGGGTTTTCACCCTTGTTGCTAGTAAGGAACACATTATAAACCATTTCTCCTCATTTTCCTTCCATTCAAAACACAAAACCAAACATAAAAACTTGGAAGCTAGTAAGAAAACATAATTATAAAAACCACATTTCCCCATTTTCTTCCCATTTGGAAAACAAAGCCAAGATTCGAAACCTAGAGAGAAAGAGAGGGTTTTGGGAAGAAGAAGAAGAGGAGCAAGAGAGGAAGAAGAGGAAGAACTTGAGCAGGCTTGAAGATGGAGTCTTGTAGAATCATCCAAGCTATAGGTAAGGGGTTTGATTCTCCATCTCATATTGTTAGGTTTTGATGTTTATGTTTTGGATTTGGGGGAAAAGTTGATAACTTGATTGATAGGGTTTTGGTTGATTGTTTAAGTAAAATAGATTAGAAGAGTTGGAATAGGAGTAGGGATTATGAGGTTGATGATGATTAGAATCAAAGGGAATGGTAAAAGTGAAGTTGGGAATGGTAAATATGGAGTTTTCACACGCGTCCATCAACACGGGCCGTGTTGATTAACACGGGTGCCCGTGTTGACCTCTTGAAGAAGGATTATTGCTGCCAGGTCAATCAACACGGGCCGTGTTGATTCACACGGGTTCCCGTGTTGATTCACTGACTTTGGTATTTTTGTGTTTTCTAGTGGCTTTTCAACACGGGCCGTGTTGATTAACACGGGGGCCCGTGTTGATGTATCTGTAGCCTCCCATATTCTGATTTTTGCACTTCTTTTGCCCCGATTATGTTCCGATTTTCCGATTTCGATAAATTCGACGACGGGGCAAGTTGCTCCGAATTCAACAAAAATTGACGTGCTAGCTAAGTTCAGCGTGTAGAACGTAGTGTTGAAGTTAGTTTTTAGAAATTACGAGTTTTTAAGAGATGACCCGAAATAGGCCAAAATACGGTTAAATTGAACCGAATTGCGTTTTAGTAGATTTAAGGCACGTACGGAAAATCCGATTTCAATGTTGACGATTATGACTAATGCCGATTATTAGAAATGGCTTTCGCGACGATTATAGGTGTTTGACTAATTTTCCGTTTTTGGGATTTGGTAAATTAATTGATAATGATGCGGTGTGAATAAACATAATGTTTGCGTTGGTGTATTTACTAAGGAATACTTGTTGATTATGCGATGCGATTTTATATGTCTTTGTACATGATGATGTGATGATTATATTGGTGTTGTTAATAAATGCTTCCGATTTGTGAATGCATGACTTTTGATGATGATGAATTATATGTGAAGTTTTGCATAATGCAAATATGATGCGATGATATATTTATCTTGATTTGGATAAATTATGGCGATGTGGGCTTTATGCCAATTTTGATAAGCGATGATGATGTTTTTGTGTTGTGTTGTTTTATTGTCGAGTCACATACATTGCATTGGCGACGATGGGCTTTTATGCCAAGCGACGAGGCTTTTATGCTAAGCGACGAGGCTTTTATGCCAAGTGTTCCTAATTATGGACAAAGCGACGGGTACCACATGCATAACATAGTCGTGTCTCATGGAGTCGGTTATGTTTATCTTTGAGTTGTTTGGCGTTGGGTTTTAATTGATGAATGATGTTGAATTGCGATGATATATGATGCTTTGTTTGGTGATGATCTTTATGATGAATATGAGTTGATAATTTCATGATAACTATGCGATGAATATAAATGATGAGTTTTGCGATGATTTAACTTGATGAAATGCTTAATGCAAATAGGATGTGATGATGTTTGTGATGATGGGTTTATGCCAAAAGCGACGATGGGCTTTATGCCAAAAGCGACGATGGGTTTTAGCCAATTTGTGATGATTTTGTTTATGTTGCTTATGTTATTAGCATTGTTTAATGTTGTTGTTTGATGTTGTTGTTTATGATTGTCGTGTTAATTAGTGATGTATTAGCTTGTGACGATTTCGTGGTGACGGAGGTTTATGTGTTGTTGTGATGATTTGTGCCGATGAGGTTAAGGTGATTAAGTGTAGATTATACACTTAGAATGACGATCAAAGTAAGTGAGATTTAGATAGGTGTTGGAATGCACTCACTAACCTATATCTTTTATAATTCCAAAACTATATATATACTTATCATGCCTTTAATTATATATTTTGGAGTATCTCACCCTTTACTTGTTTCTCCGTTACCTTTATATTGGTAAAGTGCAGGTTTTGAAGACGGAGATTATAGCTGCTATTAGTTGAGTCGGTGTCGCTCTGATACGTAGCACTCGGGGGGAATATTTATGTTGTCTTGTTGTTGTTGTTTTGTTGTTCTTCCTTTTGTAAATAAGAATCATACTTTATGAAAACATGATTTGATGAGGAAGTTTTATAATGAAGATGTTTTGGTTTTTATGAATCAATTTATGATTTCCAACGATGCTATGTATCCGAGATTTATACTTTAAAGCAAATTGTTTATAGTAATTTGGTTTTGAAGGTGTGACGCCTCAGTATTTAATTTATGAAATTTTTAATTACTCTGATTTTTGCATATTAAAATTTGGTTAATATTGGGGTGTTACACGTTGAACCTGTATTATCCGTAGAACATGTTTTGTAGGTGAATAAGCCCTTAACACTTACCCACGTTTGGTTATTATCGTTGGCCTCATGCTCGTGACTTCAAACGCTTGAACGTGTGTATAACCACTAACCATGTTTGTATCTTTGTGGCATTCATGCATTCATTCATTCATGCATTCATGTTTGTATCTTTGAATTCTCATTTCTCCTCCCATTTCCAAAGAATTTAGAGATTTTTCTTTGTAAACGTTTTAGGTTAGAGGGATGAACGTCAGAAGAAGATACACCAAGAAATACGGTTTTAGAATTCCTGATTTAGGAAAGTTAAAAGAGTTAGCATCCTTGGTAGAAGATCCCTCGAATTTTAGAAAATGCTATGGAACTCTTTTAACTGTCTTGAACACTAACGTTGATGAAGGACTTCTCAAAACATTCGTTCAGTTTTACGATCCAGTCTATCGCTGTTTCCCTTTCCCTAATTATCAGTTGGTGCCTACTTTGGAAGAGTACGCACATATCTTAGGTATCTCTGTATCTGACAAGGTACCTTTCAATGGTTTGGAAGCCATTCCTAAGCCAACAGTCATTGCAGCGATGGCTCACTTGAGGAAATCTGAGATAGACAAAAACCTGACTACCAAAGGAAAACTCTTAGGACTAACTTCAAAGTTCCTAATGGAGAAGGCTTTTAAATTTTCTGAGGTCGGTATCATGGTAGCCTTTGAAGCTGTTTTGGCTTTGCTCATCTATGGATTGGTGTTGTTTCCCAACGTCCCAAGTTTCGTTGATATCAACGCCATAAGGATCTTTCTGATTGGAAATCCCGTTCCCACTTTGCTTGGTGACACGTATTTCTCCATTCATCATAGGAATCATCAAGGAGATGGAACTATCGTGTGTTGTGTACCTCTGTTATTCAAATGGATTATCTCACACTTGCCTAAGTCTCCTATCTTCCGAGAAAACAAAAACGGTTGGCATTGGTCTCGAAGACTCATGTCTCTTACTAACGACGATATCCATTGGCATACCTTGGCCAACAATGAGATGGAAATCATTGAAAGCTGTGGAGAATTTTCCAACGTACCTCTCATTGGTACAAAAGGAGGAATTAACTACAACCCATTTTTGGCAAGACGTCAACTTGGGTACGCCAACTCCAGTAAACCTCTTGGTTTTATAGTAGAAAATTACTTTTATCATGAAGGGGAGGATTCCCAAGGTTTGAAAGCCATAATGATAAGAGCTTGGCATCACATTCAAAGGAAAGAAAAAGGTGATGCAAAGAATTGTGTAGCCATGGAAATCTACACTTCTTGGGTAAAGAAAAGAGCTAAGGAATTCCGAATGCCTTATGCTTATGAAGAACTGATGTTTCTAGTGGTATTTAAATCTACTACCATTCCCATCGAGACTATGGGAGAATACCAAGGAGCTTTGGCTAAGATGAGGCTAGAAAAAGAAGCTTTGGAAGACAAATTTCTTAAGACTGACTTTGAAAATGAAAAGCTTAAGAAGCAGGTCAAAGATCATGAAAAAGCGCTCTACTTTCAAGATGAATGGCTCATGGAGAAAGATGAGAAGATCCGTCGAAAAGATGACGCGATCAAGAAATATATCAAAGAAAGGAAAAGAAAGCTTGAAGAAACGACAATTAGCAATCCTGCTCCTGACGATTGGGAAAAAGTCATCAACAAGCTAAAAGCCGAGAAAGCTGAACTGAAAGCTTACTATGGGAAAGAAATCCTGAAGTTGAAGCTGCATCAAGCATTTGGTTCTTCATCAGACGAAGACGCTTAATTAGTTTAGCTTTATTTTTATCATTTATTCTATCATTGTGTAAGAGCTATGCTCCAAAAATTGTTGTAATCTTCTTTCGAATATTAATAAAATAAAAGTTTTCCATCCAAATGTTTACAAGAAATTCTCTTTTAGCGTAAATTCTTTGGAAATTCTTTTCTCTTTGCATTCATAATCATGCATCATACTTTGCATCTCGAGTTTGTTATATAGAGTTTTATCTTTTGGAATTTTTTCCAGAGAGAGATCGTCAAGCTGTCGCGTCTTAGAGTTTCTCGACTACGTTCACAGTCAGCTCGCAGATACAATACTCGTGCAAACAGAAGAAAAGCAATGGAAGATTTTGAACAAGAAAATGTTGAGCTTCGTGGCACAGTGACAACACTTCAGGAAGAGGTGGAAAGACTCACTTATTTGGTAAGCTCGTTGGCAGCTACACAAAATTAGCAATGAACATTAAACAATCAAAATTAAGCGACGATTTTAGAGATCACTACTACTCCAGTTTCAGCTGTTGCAGTCAATAATCCCCTTTTCAGTATGCTAGAAGGTTATCCATGGGGCATGCCTTTCAATTTCGGCATTGGATTTCGTCAACACACTTCTGAAGTACCGGCGACCACAATTGAGGTTCCTACTTTATAGAACTCAGCATTTACTCCGCAGCACGGAGTAACCTTTCCTCGAGTCACTATGTCGGTTTCTCAATCGATCATGACAAACTCAGCTTCTGTGGTTCACGCTACTACGGACGAAGAAGTCTATCATGACCCAGGCAACAACACGAATCCTCGTGGCCAAATGGAAAATCTCCAGGAACAATTCCATAAGATGCAGCTTGAGATCAAAATAATCTATGAAAAGGATTTGTTTGGGAAGAATGCCCATGATCTATGTCTGGTTCCTCGTGTAAGGATACCCGCTAAGTTCAAAGTCCCCTACTTTGAAAAATATAGAGGAAATTCCTGCCCGCAAAGCCATCTTACAATGTACGCTAGGAAGATGTCTACATATAATGGCAATCATCAATTTCGCATTCACTATTTCCAAGATAGTCTCACTGGCGCCGCTCTGAAGTGGTACATGGGATTAGATAGTACAAACATCCATACATTCAATGACCTAGGCGAAGCCTTTGTCCAACAGTACAAATTCAATCTGGATATGGCCCCAGATCGAGATCAACTCTGTTCTATGTCTCAAAAGGAAAAGGAGACTTTCAAAGAATACGCCCAACGTTGGAGGGAAATTGCTGCCCAAGTTAATCCACCGTTAGAAGAAAAAGAAATAACCAAGGTCTTCCTGAACACTCTTGGCCCTTTCTACTACGAACGCATGGTCGCCAGCGCTCCCGGGGATTTTACCGAAATGGTAAGCATGGGGATGCGACTAGAAGAAGGAGTCCGAGCAGGACGCTTAACCAAAGAAATGGGGTCTTCAAGCGGAACCAAGAGAGTCGGAACTGGTTTCCCGAAGAAGAAAGAACATGACGTTGGAATGGTATCCCGAGGGAAACCAAGGAAAAATGTCAATCACCGACAACAGGTAGCCACGGTCGCACCAGTTGTTAATACAAATTCAAACATGGGAATTACCCCACAATTCCAGCAAAATCAATAGCCTCGACAACAGGCTCAATAATTCAACAACAATCAGAATCGTACTCCTCGAATCTCGCAGTTTGATCCAATTCCGATGACTTAAACGGAATTATATCCTGCCTTGATAGAAATAAATCTTGTGCAAACAAGATTACCACCTCCAGAACCAGACAAGTTACCTTGGTGGTACAAAGCAGATGTGTCTTGCCCTTTTCATCAAGGGGCACTAGGTCATGATCTTGAATACTGTATAACATTGAAAGCCGAAGTTCAAAGATTATTAAGGGCTAATCTTCTCTATTTTAGGAATGCAAATCCGAATGTGCAAGCGAATCCACTTCCTAATCATGGAGGACATACTGTGAATTTGATAATCAGAAATACAGATTGATATCTTATCACTAATATAAATTTGATAAGAGAAAGCTTAGTACAACTACATGCTACATTCAACACAATGGGCGCCTTTGCTAAACATGACTACACAGCTTGTAGAATCTGTTCTACAGATTCTCGAGGATGTCCAGTTGTAAGAGCATACCTTCAACAGTTAATAGACATCGGCGACATTCAAATTTTCAGAAACAGGAACGATTGTGACTTAAATATGGTAGGGTATTATCCGCATGAGCTTTTAGTCTCAGATATCAACTCGGAAATTCCCGAAGTAAACGTCATTATCCCCTACTTCAATATGCCCAAGTGTGTGGAAGTTGAATATAACGGTCCAAGAGTTCCAGACTCTCCTTTGGTAATTTGTATACTTGGTCCTGTTCCTTACTACTCTGACAAAGCAGTTCCCTATCAGTACAACACAACTATGATGGAAAATGGGAAGGAGAAACCCATACCGACTCTTTCAGCCGTAGTTAACATCGTTGAAATAGGACGAGTAACTCGGAGTGGACGTGTGTATACCCCGTTACCACCAAAGCAGCCCATTGCTCCCACTGTTAGACAAAATCATGTTGATGCACCTGTTGAGAATCCTATGGGAATTCCTATTGGTAATGCAGACATAAACATTGGTCCGTCTGATGGAACCAATGTCAATTCAGACTTTGACGAAATTCTAAAGCTGATCAAGAAGAGTGAGTACAGAGTTGTGGATCAACTGATGCAAACTCCCTTGATGAAAGTATTGGATCAAGCCTACATAGATCACGACGTGACTACAGATCAATTTGGTGGAATTGTTGGCAACATAACAGCTTGCAACAATTTGAGCTTCAGTGATGAAGAACTCCCAGAGGAGGGAAGAGATCACAATCTTGCTCTACATATCTCTATGAATTGCCAATCAGACTCTCTGTCTAACGTGCTAGTGGACACTGGTTCATCCTTGAATGTAATGCCAAAAATGACTCTTGCTCGTTTATCTTACAAAGGAACGCCAATGAAATCCAATGATATAGTAGTCAAAGCCTTCAATGGATCAAGAAAATCCGTTATTGGGGAAGTCGACCTTCCGATGACGATTGGTCCACATACTTTTCAAATCACCTTCCAGGTCATGGACGTGTCAGCTGCTTACAATTGTTTGTTAGGACGACCTTGGATACACGAAGCAGGAGCAGTGACATCCACTCTCCACCAGAAATTGAAATTCATGACAAATGGGAAGCTAGTAACCATTATTGGTGAACAAGCTTTATTGGTAAGCCATTTGTCCGCTTTTTCTTTCATCACTACTGACGATGTTGAAGGGACACAGTTCCAAGGACTTTCGTTAGAAGATGAATCTACAAAGAAAAACAGATCACCTATCTCCTCTTACAAAGAAGCAGCGTAGATAGTGAAGAAGGGTAATACCGCAGGTTGGGGACAAGTGATAAATCCTGTCAACAACGAAACCAAAACAGGGCTCGGATTTACTCCAGTGCTTCCAAAAGCCAATGAAAGGGATGAAACTCTTCGTCCAATCAAAGAAGTATTCCACAGCGGAGGTTTCCTAAACCCTATTCCTCAAGAAGTTAATGTTCTTATTGATGAAGGTAATGAAGACAATCTCTCCGGATCCGAAGAATGGAGCACTTATCTTGATAACTCTGAATATGTGTCCCAGGAAGAATCGCATGCGTCGTTCTATCCTCCGTCAGACAAATTTGAAGGCATGTTATTGCAAAATGATGAAAATGGAATTCCACCTATCCCACCTGAGGTTTGGGATACCTTGGGAGAACCAAGTGGAAAATTTGACTTCATGGTGAGATATACTGCTCCTGAAAGTTCAAGAATCAGAATCGAAGACATCCAACCATCTGGATGGGACGATCCTCCTGAATATCTCAGTCAACTAGAAGAGTCATACACATCTTCTCGATCTCATCATCAATTTGAGATCCCAAATGAAAATCTTTGCTTCAATACACCTGCCGAGGTTGTTAAGCCAGATTTTGATTATCATCAAGTTAATGCAATTTCTGGAGAGGATCAGAAAGACAATTCTAGAAATGATTTGGAAAGTGTCTCGGATAATGAGTCTCTTCACCCAGAGGATTGGGAAGTACATCCCAAGAATCCAGAATACATGCCACTTGAAGGCACATATGTTGCATTCTATGCCCCTCGACCTGTGAATCAAGCAGAAGAAGATCGCCTCAGCAGTACAAAAGGCAAGGTCAATTGACCAGAGTCTTCAAAGTCTACATGAAAAATAAGTCAAAGGGAAAACTACCAGAATATCTAGACTTCCAAGGAGTTCATTACTATTGGAAGGCCGTTAAGGTTCAGACTGATGTTCATAGTTCTAAGTACTTTATCTCGCTTTTATTTTTGAACTCTCGCCCCGCCCAAGGTAGAGAGATGTTTTATAGGGTTAGCTTTTAAATAATTTTGCTTTGTCTTGCCCAACAGAAATGAGTTTGTATTTAGGGCTCTGTTTCATATTGTGAATCATAAATAAAAGCGTTGTTTTGATTCCCACATTTTGTGTTTGTTTTCCGTTTTTTTATCCTTTTTCTGGAAATGGTAATCCTAAAAAATCCAAATAAAAACAAGCATCTTCAAAAAATGATAATAATTTGCATACACTTTCACACTAACTTTTTCTAAAAAAGTTAAACATAAATCGAACGTGCAGATTAACAATGGACAAATCCATTGAACGCAAAAACTCTACGCTCTCTCTCGACTTTGAATTCCCTGTGTTCGACGCCGAAGAAGAAAATAGAGAAGAGATCCCGGATGAGATTTCCCGACTACTTAAGCACGAGGAAAGAATTATTCAGCCTCACAAAGAGCCTTTGGAAGCAATCAACTTAGGTTCTGAGGAAAATAGAAAAGAAGTAAACATCGGAGCTCTACTCGACAACAATGTCAAGGGCAAACTGATAGATCTTCTAAAAGAATATGTCGATGTGTTTGCTTGGTCCTACCAGGACATGCCAGGTTTGGATACCAACATCGTAGAGCACCACTTGCCATTAAAACTAGAGTGTCCACCAGTTAAACAAAGACTGAGAAGGATTCACCCAAATATGGCCGACAAAATCAAAAAGGAGGTTCAAAAGCAGCTCGACGCAGGTTTCCTCGTCACCTCTGAATATCCTCTATGGTTAGCCAACATAGTGCCTGTCTCAAAGAAATACGGAAAGTTCAGAATGTGTGTTGACTACCGAGACTTGAACAAAGCTAGTCCAAAAGACGATTTCCCACTACCGCATATCGACATGCTGGTGGATAGCACTGCTAAGTTCAACGTCTTTTCCTTCATGGACGATTTCTCTGGCTATAATCAGATCAGAATGGATCCCGAAGACATGGAGAAGATATCTTTCATCACGCCATGGGGCACATTTTGCTATAAAGTAATGCCGTTTGGATTAAAGAATGCAGGCGCAACTTACCAAAGGGCAATGACCACTCTTTTTCATGATATGATGCACAAAGAAATCGAAGTCTACGTGGACGACATGATAGAAAAGTCTGACACTGAAGAATAGCATATAGAATATCTCTTTAAGTTGTTTCAACGACTAAGGAAATTTCAGCTTCGTCTGAATCCTAACAAATGCACCTTTGGGGTAAGATTTGGAAAACTCCTAGGTTTCATTGTCAGTCAAAGAGGTATTGAAGTTGACCCTGACAAAGTCAAGGCTATTCAAGAAATTCCTACGCCACATACAGAGAAGCAAGTAAGAGGATTTCTTGGACGGTTGAATTACATCTCCAGATTTATCTCTCAAATGACTGCTACTTGTGGACCAATATTCAAGCTTCTCCGCAAAAATCAAGAGGTTGTGTGGACAGAAGATTGCTAAAGAGCTTTTGACAGTATCAAGGAATACCTGTCAGAACCGCCAATATTGATCCCTCCAATCGAAGGAAGACCAGTAATCATGTACCTTACCGTGTTAGAAGATTCCATGGGTTGCGTGCTTGGACATCAAGATGAAACTGGTAAGAAAGTTCACAGATTGTGAAACTCGTTACTCCATGCTCAAAAAAACATGTTGTGCTTTGGTGTGGGCTTCGAAATGTCTCCGCCAGTAATGATCAACCACACGACTTGGTTAATCTCCAAAATGGATCCAATCAAGTACGTCTTTGAAAAGCCTGCTTTAACAGGGAGAATCGCTCCATGGCAAATGCTATTATCTAAATATGACATCAAGTACCGCGCCCAAAAAGCGGTCAAAGGAAGCATTATCGCCGATCACTTGGCTTATCAACCGATCAACGAATACCAATCTCTCAAGTTCGACTTCCCTGACGAGGATGTTATGTTCTTAAAGATGAAAGATTGTGACGAACTATTACCTGAAGAAGGTCCTGATCCAGGATCTAGATGGGGCTTAATTTTTGATGGAGCAGTTAATGTTTTTGGCAATGGAATTGGGGCAGTCATCATCACTCCCGAGGGTTCTCATATCCCGTTTTCCCCCAGATTGTTATTTGATTGCACCAACAACATCGCAGAATATAAAGCTTGTATCATGGGTATCGAAGAAGCCATCGACTTAAGGATCAAGATCCTTGACATATATGGAGATTCATCCCTAATGATCAATCAAATCAAAGACAAGTATGAAACTCATCATCTTGGTTTGATTCCCTACCGAGATTATGCAAGACATTTGTTGTCTTTCTTCAACAAAGTTGAATTGCATCATATTCCTCGAGATCATAATCGAATGGCAGACGCCTTGGGCACTCTATCTTCCATGTTCAAAGTCAACCATTGGAATGATATGCCCAAAATCAGCATCAGACATCTTGAAAGACCTACATATGCGTTTGCAACTGAAGCAGTCATCGATGATAAACCGTGGTTCCACGACATCAAACGCTTCCTTCAAACTCAAGAGTACCCACTCGGGGCATCGCACAAAGATAAGAAAACTCTAAGGAGGATTTCTAGAAATTTCTTCTTGAATGGAGATGTGCTATACAAAAGAAACTTCGACATGGTCTTGCTCAGATGCGTGGATAGACACGAAGCAGACATGTTAATTCATGAAGTGCATGAAGGGTCCTTTGGAACCCATTCAAATGGGCATGCAATGTTCAAAAAAATCTTAAGAGCAGGATACTATTGGATAACAATGGAATCCGATTGCTGTAAACACGTCAAGAGATGTCACAAGTGCCACAGATCTGCGCAGATAAGATCCATGTGCCACCGACTCTACTCAACATTCTCTCTTTTCCGTGGCCTTTCTCCATCTGGGGCATCGACATGATTGGGATGATTGAACCAAAAGCGTCAAATGGACATCTCTTCATCTTAGTGGCTATTGATTACTTCACCAAATGGGTCGAAGCAGCATCTTACGCCAACGTTACAAGACAAGTGGTTGTGAAGTTCATCAAGAACAACCTCATTTGCCGATATGGAGTTCCAAGTAAGACCAATACAGATAATGGATCGAACTTGAACAACAAAATGATGAAAGAACTGTGTGAGGAATTCAAGATTGAGCATCATAACTCATCTCCTTACCGACCAAAGATGAACAGCGCCGTGAAAGCTGCCAACAAGAACATCAAAAAGATCGTCCAGAAGATGGTCATCACCTACAAAGACTGGCACGAAATGCTGTCATTTGCTCTACATGGGTATCGTACTTCGGTACGTACTTCAACAGGGGCAACTCCTTTTTCTCTAGTATACAGCATGGAAGCAGTGCTCCCCGTAGAAGTTGAAATTCCATCAATGAGAGTTCTCATGGAAGCTAAGTTATCTGAGGCCGAATGGTGTCAAAACAGATACGACCAGTTGAACTTAATCGAAGAAAAACGTCTGACTGCTCTGTGTCATGGACAATTATATCAAAGAAGGATGAAGAAAGCCTTCGACAAAAAGGTTCGACCTCATGAATTCCAAGAAGGCGACCTCGTGCTTATAAATATTTTGTCTTTTCAACCAGATTATGGGCAAATGGACTCCTAATTACGAAGGCCCATACGTCCTCAAAAGAAGCTTTTCTAGCGGTGCTACGGCTCTCACAACCATGGATGGTGATGAACTCCCGCATCCTGTGAATGTTGATGCGGTCAAGAAATACTTTGTCTAAAAAGACAAAAGAACAGCTCGGTAAGTCAAAAACCCGAAAAGGGCGGCTTAGGAAAAAATGAGCGTCTCGGTGGACTGAAAACCTAAAAAGGCGGTCTAGGCAAAAATTAGAGACAATAAACAGAAAATTATCCTGGTAGATTGAAAACCTGAAAAGGCAATCTAGGCAAAAATAAAGGATCAAAATGACAAAGTAACTGCATCAGTCCATACTTCGTCAATCTGAAGAATCTTCCATCAACAGATCTTCAATCAAATCTTCTAAAGCAACAAGCACAGTTGGAATTCAAAGTTGTTAGGGATAATAGTGGCTATTTGCTTTCAATGTAGCATTTTCCCAATAAATTACCATTTCCAACTTTTGTAAATAGTTCATGGAATCACGCCTTTGGCTGATTACCATTCTATCAATAAAATTTGAGCCTTAAGCCCATTTTTTTGCAATTCTTGATTTATTCTGTTTTGCAAAATAACGCTTTGTCTTGTAGAAATCACCTTTGAAACTAAAAAAAAAAGTTTTAAATAAATTTTTACTTCAAAATATTTGAAATAAAAGCGAAATTTTCCTTTGAACTATGAACACAGAAAGAATTCCAACAGTTTTCTCCATGAGTGTTTTGATCTCTGAAAAGTAAAGAATTGCTGAGAAGTTTTCTTTTCCCCGAAAGAGATCATCAAAGGACGGTATTCTTATCCGAAAAAGAATCCCTAACAAGGTTTCCAATAAAATGCCTTTTCCAGAAAAGTTTAAAGCATGCAACTCAAATTCATCATCAGTAACGTCTACATCATTGCTGCAGATTTTGCTGAGTATTTGTTTGAACTGTGACGTAGTCCTTTTCCCAAATACTTTTTGTTATCTTGTCAAGTATCGTCAGCATACATATGACATTCATCATTCATACATAAATTGCATCATTAATGCATTCTTGCATCTCTCAATGTTTGCTATAAAATCACTTGTTTAGGTTGCATTTATTACCAAAAACAAGCGTGGGTGTGTCATCTCTCTAGTAGATTATCCCCAAGCAGAAAAATACATCTTTTTCTCCAGTTCCCCAATCGAGATCATTCCTCATTGGGTACAAAGTCTTGATTGACCGTTTCTTTCCAGTTCATTCCTGGATAGAACCTCGTCTCTAAGCCAATTCAGGTCTAGATTTCACAAAAAATCTACCTGCAAACAATAAGCAATAGCCTCGTCAATCCGAGCTGCTTATTTCCTTTTTATCTTGAAACTTATCATAAAAAAGGATTGTTCTTCTTAACAAGTCCAATCATGAAAGTTCAAGAAATCCCCCCCGCAGTTGTCTTTCTGTCTGAAGAAAAACCTGTATCTTTACAATCAAAATGCCTGCATCTTCTCAAGAGAGATCCTGGCAAGATTGTAACTGTGAAAATAGAAACTCATTTATGATCTGTTTCCATCATTGTCTGTTATTCACAAGGCTGAATACTCAGTAAAATTCTCAAAGAATTACCTTTTATAGTTATCACTTTGCTGATAATTGGTAATATCTTCAGAACTCATTACCGTAAACTATCACGGGATGATAATTGGTAATGTCATCTTTAATTACCTTAAACATTGTCACAAGGCTGACAGAAGGTAATCTCCTCGTTTCCCAAAGTGAAACAGATATTCACTTGCATTGTGAATCTATTTTCCCAGTGAAACATATGCTTGTTTCCCAACAAACAGGACTCTCCTTTCTTAACAGATTGAGACATCCTCACAATTTTTCCCCCGGCATATCATTCTTTGATACCTCCTGGGTAAACTTTCTGCAATCATTTTGCATCATTCGCATTTTTTGGTATCTTAGGTCCAAAATCTGCGTATTCTGATATTTAAGTCTCTTCACACCTATCGAGACGAAGATTTTCATCTTCATATCTCAGGTTAAAGTAACTTAAATAGGGGCATCTGTCATACCCCAAATTTTTGACCTAAGATACCACCTTACATTATTCACATATGCATCATTGCATCACTAACATTTTCAGAACAGGATAGATGGTGCGTGTGCTCCTAAAGTTAAAGTTAGGGTTTTATCAAAATTTCATCTGTTCAAGATATGATCTATTAGGGTTTGAGTCTCCACTCACCTCAATTGATCTATCTTAATCAATCATCAACATTTGATCTTCAAATTCCCAACTTTTTCTCATGATCTACCTTGAATCGACCAATTAGGGTTTTGATCGAAGATAGTGAATCATTGACTTTCTACTCAATGAATGACCTATTTGTTTGAAGATTGATCTTAACATCTTCAATGCAATATATTGACCTAATTTCTTGGTTCAAAACATTCCAAAATCCATGTTTCTTCATCAGACAAATTTTGAATCATCTGATGAAAATTCATCTGTTCAAAAAGTCAAAACTTTGACTTTTGGTCAACTTTTTCAAATCTAAACTTTTTCAATCATAAAATCATTTCAGATAATCCATCATGATCATAAAAAATCAAGAAATATGAAAAAGTCAACAAAAAGTCAAGATTTGAATTTTTTCTAACACTTAGAAAAATTTTCAAGTGTTAAAAAACATGGTTTTTCCTTACTTTCATGGCTATTTTTCACCTAGATCCATTTTGATTCAAGAAAAACTCAAAACATGAAAGTTGTAGATCTTGTTACAAGCTTTCCAAAATTTCCAAGAACTTGAAAACACACTTTGTGTAGCTAGGGTTTTGAAAATTAAACTTAGAGCTCCATAGCCATGAATTACAAGTCATTTTTCAAGAACTATAGGTCATTTTTCACAAACTTCTCTTTCTAAAAGCCTTGTCACCAAGTTAAGATAGGTTAGAGCTGATAAAAATCAGATGAGAAGTAATTATGAGGGAGATAAGATCAAGTGAGATTTTAACCATGGTTAAAGGAATATTCCATGTGCATTTATGACAAACATGTATTTCTTGCCCTTGAAGGCAAGTTGTTCAATTTCAAGTCAATCTCCTCTACTTACCATTCAGAATTCTTGGCCTATAAATAGAGCTCACTTATTCATTCAAAATCACTCCAAAGCAATCATAATCCAAGTTTTCCTTCTTTCTTTCTTGATTTTCAAAGTTCTAAGTGGGAGAATTTGCAAATTTCAAGCCTTGCAATTTCTAAGCAATCTTAGGTTTCAAATACTCTCTAAACATCATTAGAAAGTTGTTAGAATACTCAATCTAGCCCAAGAACTAGCCAAACTCAGAAAACACTTCCAAACCTCATGTATGCACATATTGAGCCATAACTTACAAACTCTCAATCCCCTCGTGCATCTTCCAAACTTTCACTTCAAACACCTTCAATACATCATATAGAAGTGATCCAAATCATCCTTTCATCACTGTAAACACAGAATCATCAGATTCGATTCTCACTTCAAGTGACTGAAGTTGGACTTGGTTAGAATAATCCAGACCATTTCAAACCAAGGTAAGCACATCAACACCTTCCATAAACATCACTAAAGTTGTAGCAATCATCAAAATACTTTTGGAACATGTCCAACAAGGAACCCGATTTAAGTTTCAAAAGGTATAAAACTTGAACTTTGAACTCTTTGATTTTCAATTTCTAGTTCAAAAATGGCTTGGCCATTTTGTTTCTGCACTATCACTGAGTAATAACCCTCAATCAATTGCTTAAAATTGTGCTCATACATGATTTCATAATCAAAACTTAGAATTAGGGTTCTTCGTGTTCATACGAAAATTAATGGTTCTAAGTTTAAAATAAATGGAATTAATTGCCATAATCATGTTCCTGGTAAAAATCCGAGCAAGTTTGATGTTTGGATCATTTGATTTCACTGAGAAATGAAGATTCCATGGAGCAAGAATCTGGAGGTTGAAGAAGACGTTGCTGCACGTGTTTTCCAGTTTCTAGAAATTCAAATTCATGTTTTATAATATATATTTATGGTTAGAGTTAAGATAATGGATGTATTACCGCCCCAGCGGTTGCCAACACGCTCTTAAATCTCTTGCCTCGCCTCAAGGCCCAAGGTTCGAATCCCCCTGGGACCTTTTTTTTAATAAAAGGCTCATCATCTCGATGCTTGCTTGAGCTTTCGAGGCTCAACCTCCGTAGTACTTGATGCTTTCATCTCCGTAAGCCAACTTCTACTACCTTCAGAAGCACTTCTAGTGCTTCTCAACCTCCAGAATCCTTCAGCTTCAACTGCCTTTAGAACCACTTCTGAGGCTATTCTCCTAAAAGACGCTTCTCATTCTCCGATACGTGAATCTCCTAGAAGCAATACGCTTCTCACTCTCCAGAAGCAGCCAACTTCTAATACTTCCGTAAGACGCTCAACTACCTCCGGCAACACGCTTCGATTTCCTTCACATCCGACCCCTTCCTTCGACCGACCTCATCACCCAACTTCGAACTTTTCAAACTTCATTTTTTCAAAACTTCTTCAAAACAAGGTGATTAAATGACAAGTCAAGCAAATGGCTCAGTGGAAAAACTCTTCACTTCTAAGCCAAAAGTCCAAGGTTCAAACCTCCTTAGGACCAAAAACTCTTTTTTATCACTAATTTTCTCAAGTTTTTTTACAAACTTCAACATTTTCAAAAACTAATCAAAACTTCTCATTTTGAGATGATTTTTTGCACACTTGTCATTTAATATACCTATTTTATGATTATGTCAAAAAAATACAAAAATATTTTCTTTTTGATTATATTTTTTATTAGGTTAAAAAATGTTTTCTTTTCAATTTTCAAAACTAATATTTTTTCAAAACTTCTTGTGAATATCCTTCACTTTTCGAAATCATTTTCAAAACCTTTTCAAAAACC
The DNA here is from genome assembly GCA_021764765.1 of Vicia sativa. NCBI lineage: Eukaryota > Viridiplantae > Streptophyta > Magnoliopsida > Fabales > Fabaceae > Vicia > Vicia sativa. Next base: position 150,664,239 of record CM038793.1, on the reverse strand, counting down.
TTTCAATAAACTTACACACCTTTTTCCATGATCAATTAGATTTAAAGCTAAACCAAACCAGGTTTCTCCTTGAATTTCTTAATTGATCATGGGCCTCCCTCACGGTGTAAGTCCCAACCCTCCTATGTACATATTCATTTCTTTGTACATAACCATCCTTTCGTGTACATATTCATTTTCTTGTACACATTCAATCATATTTGTAAATATTCAAGCATAAACAAACTTCATTCGTTTGTTTTCATCCGCGTGTTTATACACCGATTCCGTTGGTATTAAGAGAAGCATTATTCTCGGTGAAACTGCTCTTAAACCAATGGGCCTCCCTTAAGGTGTAAGTCCCAAACCTTTTATATATTCAAGTTACACTTGCTTTAATTGCTTGTTTTATACACTTGTTTATATATTTCTTTCATAAACTCCTGTGAATACACATCACACACTTGTTCATATAGCTGTTCAGTTATAACATAACAACTAGTCTAACAACTAGGTTTCCTTTAGCCTCCTCTTAGGCTTCGTATAAGATAACTCATTTATTGAGTTAGCCTCCTCTTAGGCTTCGTATAAGATAACACATTTATTGAGTTAGCCTCCTCTTAGGCTTCGTATAAGATAACTCATTTATTGAGTTAGCCTCCTCTTAGGCTTCGTATAAGATAACTCATTTATTGAGTTAAGCCTTCTCTTAGGCTTCATATAAGACAACTCACCCGTTGAGTTTAGCCTCCTCTTAGGCTTCGTTTAAGATAACTCATTTATTGAGTTTAGCCTCCGCTTAGGCTTCATATAAGACAACTCCCTTGCTAAGTTAGCCTCCTCTTGGGCTTCGTTCAAAAGAACTCCCTCGTTGAGTTTAGCCTTCTCTTGGGCATCAAACAAGAAAGAGACTGAAATCTCTTAAACCTCCTATTGGGCTTCCAATACAAAGAATCACCCGCGCTAGGATAGAACCCTGAGAGTATGATTTCCCGGTGAAATCACTCTTGAAATCCTAAGAGGATGGTTTCCCGGTGAAACCACTCTTAAAGCCAAAGCCAGCCATACCCTATAGCTTCCTCTTGAGCTTTATACAAGGACCCTCGGTGACCCTCATAATGCCTTCTCTTGGGCTCACAATGCAAGGACCTCGATGACCCTAATGCCTCCTCCGGGCTTACAATACAAGGACCCACGGGCTTCTTAAAAGCATCCCCATAATCATAACCAATTTCTCCTCGAGATTTAGACATTTATCATCTCTATGGAAGAAGTATCCCATCTATCACATCACATACAAATCACACTCTTTTCAAACAAAAACATCTTTTAACTATAAGTGGTAACGCTTGTACACTCGAGCAAAACACCAAAACTTACAATTAAAGATTCAATCATCTTTCAAACATCTTTCTTAACTCGTAAGTGGTAACGCTTGTTCACTCAAGCAAAACACCTGATACTTAAGCTGAAAGATTCAATCAATCAACCCTTCAAAATGTATGTGATGAAATAGATTAGATACATTTTTCATTAAGATTACATTTTTCTTTATCTCTTAATAACACCCTTTGCTTCCACTAGCATAAGTGGGAACTACGATTGCTCTGACTTTCTCAACCTCCGTTTGAGAATACGTAGGCACAAGGCCTCATTCATGGCGAGCATACTTCTATCTCCCTCAAACTAAACAAAACCATAGCTCCCTTAGATCCGAGCTACAGATGCTCTGATTCCCATTAAGGGATATGTATGCAGAAGATCCCAATGATCTTTGCGAGCACAATAATAACAAAACCTAGGATCCTACATAACCTACCTTTCTTCAAATTCAAAGGAGAAACTTTCCCAAGAATAGAATAGCAAATTAAAACACACAAACATATCAAAAATATTCATATATATATATATATATATATAAATAAGGCTATAGATAACTATATATATAGGGTGCCACATCTTTCCCTTTATATAACAAACCCCCTTACTCAGATCTCTCCCCAATGCGTTGCGTCTAGTTCACGCTAGTCACACCGCATATCATTATTTATTGAGGGTATTGCAGCTTTCCCCTTTTTCATCTCATTTTTCTTGTTATGGAAATAATAAAGCTTGATGCTCGCGGCATCTTTAAAAATAAATCAAAAGAGTAAATCGTTTCGAGCCAGAGTTTTGAATTCCGATTCGATTCCCTCGTTCGTCACTTTTTAACGCGAACACAATCATCGCAATGATGTCTAGTAGTCAACATCTCAGCCATTGCATCAACAACTTGATTTCCAACAACTCTTCAACACTTGAAAATTAGAAGACACACTTCTATCACAAACTATATAAGAGTTAAAGCAATTTTCTTCTAACTTAGAATACACCTTGGAGTTGCTTCATAACTTCCTCCAAGAACATAAACTCAAATCACTGCTTCATAGCTTCTGAGTGAAAACAACACTCATCTTGCCTAAGGCCTTCTAGTTAAACTCAGTGAGCATCCACAGGCCGGGTTGTTCACAACATCTAGCCCTAATGATTACATCCTTACTATATTCGGCTAGCTTACTAAACTAGTTTAAAAACTCCTTATTCATAACCTATTCCCAAACTTGATTTGGGCCTTCAAATAACAACATGTTAGCTGTAACAAACTGCAGAAAACTTTTGCTACAAGAATAGGTCTTCAACAGAATCTTCCTAACTTATCTCCATAAGAACAGGTCTTCAACACAATCTTCCTAATATATCTCCATAAGAATAGGTCTTCAACAAAATCTTCCTAATATATCTCCATAATTTGGGCTCCAAGTAACAAAAAATAAGTTGTTACAATTCTGCAAAAGATTCTCCTATAAAGTAGGTCTTCAACATTTAGTTTCTTAAATGTTCTGCTTGATTTCAAATCGACTTTCCTTGAATCTTTTAGACCTTTAAATATTCATGTAAATATGCTCAATATATTATGCATGATACTCTCCAAATGTTCTGCATAATTAAATCGGAACTAAATCCCATTCTTTAGTTTAGTATGCGTGATATCGAATGCTTCATGTTAGGACATCTTCTTCGACATGTTGTTACAGTTGTTGAACATGTTCAACACAACATCTCCTGTCATTTCAATAGGAATTATTGTTGTACATGTTCTTCTTATTCAAGTTACATATCCTATTTTACATTACATTATTACTATTTTTATTTGTTTTACAAAAATTAAGCCAATTCTGTAAACTCAGGAACTTACAATCTCCCTCTTTGGAAAATTTTGGCTAAAATAAATAAATAAAAGCAAGACAAAATAACTTCTTCAACATTAACATCCATTGTCTTATACACTATATAACCACTTCTCCTCCTTTTTAGCCATAGTATGACAAAGGCTTGTTGAAGGAGAACTCATTATAACACATAAACCATAACACCACAGACACCATATTCACAAAGAAGGAGAAAATTGAGGCCATGATGCACATAAGGAAGAAGATACTAATACTCCCCCAAAATGAGAACTATGCTACGACAAATATAGACACATCATCCTCTTTTAGAGCTCAAGAGGAAACATGTAAACAGAAATAAACACTTGAACTATCCATTTATAGACATAGAGAACCAAATCTCTATATTGGATAACTCAGAACACAAGACACAATTTGTCTTCATAACTTAAAACAAGACACAAAATAAAAACTTGCATAAACTGCAAGAACAATCAAACTCAAAATAGGACATCCTATTCAACATCTTTGCAAAAACAACTGCAAAGAGTGACCTCAGACTTAACAACGTCTGAACACTACCCTTTTCCCTATGTTTTCCACAAGTTGACAAACATAACCTTCACAGACTCTAAACTTACCCATATCCGAACGAAGGACATGAGAGCAAAACAAACAAATACACAACAAAGAGTGAAGGGAAGAAAAAGAAACAAAAAGGCGCTCTATATACCCGAGCAACCAAAATAACGTACATAGACTGTAACAATTGTCTTGGTTAAGAACCGTTATTTCAACAAAAATCGCATCAGGTGAATTGGTACACCGGCTGAAAGCAATGAATGCCTTTAATACACCCAGATTATTTTGGAAATGAAAGTTTCCAAAACATGCACCAAGTCAGAACACGTGATACACACCATCAATACACGTCTTAAATGAAAAGTTTAAGAACTATCCCTGCTGGTCTTTAAGGATAAAACATGTCTTGAGATATGTCCTAATTTCTTGTTCGACATCATTCTTCTGGCTTGAAAGATTAGTCTTTAAAAGACTTTCCATATGATTAGAAGCAGAAGTATATTGTCTTTGCTGATCTTAATAACCCTTCACAGTCGTGCTGAATAATTCCTCCTTCTACATATTACATTTACTAGTAGTTGTTGATAATAGTAAAATTGTCAAACTAGAATAGTAATTATGCATTGCCTGAGCATACTACTCTAAACAAACTCAAAATCTTCTTATTCTAAACCAAAGGTAGAACTACCACTTTTGAATGAGGTGATAGAATATCAAGATCTATAGTCTCAAGTCTCTTCCACAGACTATCATCAACAATGATGTTACAATATCATTTAGGACATCATCAATTTTACTACAAAACCTATCAGCTTTGGTTCTAGAATCTTCATCCAAGGGACTTGTTTCCATCCATACCCTTTAACAAAAATCCCCATTCTCACAAAAGGATCTCACAATATCTCATATTCAGAGTAACCATACAACAGAAATAAACTCCCACTATATTATGTAGTAGGTTGTTCAGAAGTCATAATTGCATACACACATCAGACAAACACTTAGCTCCTGTCAAAGTATTTGTAATCAATACTCATGCAAAACTCTAATAAATACTTAGTCTCCCGTCAAAGTACTTATCAGTTAGTTAGATATGATTACCTACTCACACTAGGTAAAATTGTCAGCTTTCTTCTTCACGTCTGTGATACTTGCTGAATCTTCGACAAGACATCCAATCATGGCTGCCAAAACATTCCAGGTTAGGTCAGTGGCTTGACCTTAAATTCACTTCCAAAAACACACACTTTCATGGCTGAAGAAACTGAGATGATGTTCTAGCATCTGGTACGACATCATTCATTCTTACTATGGTTCTGGGGGTAACATCCATAGTAACTCATACTCAACTCTTGTGGGGGGTAACACAAGAAAATAGCCAACAATAATTGATCAATCTTCAGGATCAGAATACCAACATATGCAGGGGATAACACGAGCCACATCTCAATAAGCTTTTCTTCAGACCTCATGTCATACTTTGAGATGATGCATGCCATTGCATGTACCCATAGAGGAGAATCCCTTTATTAGGTTTCTAGAACAAACTTAACTAGACATGACACAAAAATATACAGACTTTTCAATGAATTATGTTTCCCCTGGTTCTTTAAAAACCAATACCCTTCCATCAAAAAGTTACAACATCATGTCTGACATCATATTAAAGGCAGTCACAACAATACTTAGGAGCATCAAGCAAACATTTTGGTTGGATCACAATACTCCTCTTCAAACAAAATCTGTTCTATGGCCACAAACAGGATTCCATGAATCTGGTTCCTTTGATCAGAAGGATCAACCAGATACAAGCTAATCTCATAAACATAAAGGGTCTGGTGGAGATACCTTTATGAGTTCTTCTCAACAACATGAAGCTCAACCTCTATACTGCCATAAGCCTTAGTCAGAAAAAAACTGACACATGGAGTAGATAAACTATTGATCGTGTCCTAATCAACTTACACAAATCAGATGCCTCCTCTTCCAAATCAGGAGTAGGTTCCAAACAAAAAATATTCAAAACATTTTTGTTCAGCTCTCAAGTCATCTGCTCTTCAACTAGTAGCTGCATACCAGATGTAGTAATGTTCTAACATCCCATAAAATGTCAGTTCCTTCTTCTTGGAACATATCATCCTTGATAGTCTTCAAGGTCTTCAAACAATATGTAGCTATATATGAGGATCATTGATTAATTGATTCTCATCAACCTTACTAATAAATGTCTTTATGAGTGGACTTGAGGAAGATCTCAAGTATATTTGGAACTTTTAATATAGTTGAAAACATCTGGCATATATTCTGTTGAGGAAAACAACCCTAGTATCCTTCCCATACTTTAAGGATTATATCAGATATCATGCAGTAGAATACACAAATACCTCAACAATATTTAGACACAATACTTACATCACTATCCAATTATAAACATGGCAACCTAGGATTGAAAATAAATCAACCCTACGTATAGTAGCTTCCCACAAAGCTACAATCCTGAAGGTAACAAACAAGAACAATATCTGACATAAGCATTCTCCATCAGAGATAAGTGCAGCGAAAAAGTAAATACATCAGAAAGCTCTTCAACAATCTTCAAACATGGCTTAGTTACTCTAGGATATGAGCATCATACAACCAGTCACAACAAACACATCGTGATATGAAAATAAATCAAATACACAAAACAAAGGCACACAAGCCTACTATTACCATTCCTTACACTTTCAAACAGATCCACATCTCAGCCTGTCACAGACGGTCCATCCTCCACTTCAAGGGACCATAGAAATACAATATAAACTAGACTTGTTCAAACAATTCTTCAGTACAAACCTTTTACCTTGCATATAAACTAGAAAGCATCTTCCCTATGATCTCACCCATAACAGAACAGGATGCGTGCTCTGGTACCAATTGAAATTCTAGTATAACAGACCCAGATGTCTTATACGAATGTCGAGACATCTAATCTGACATTAAGAAATTGGCAAGGTAAATTACAGTGCAGGAAAACATAAATAAAACATCAAAATTATTCACCCAGTTCGGAGCAACTCTTCTACATCTGAGGGCATACCAAGCCAGGAATAAAGTTCACTATCAGCAGCATTAATTTAGAGTTAAACTCATCTGTTTACAACCCCTCACTTAATCCCTACCAATGACCCTTCTACCTAGGTCCTCCCTAGATATGGAATATCCCCATCCCACTTCCAATCATCTCAATAATGTCTAGCAGTCGTCGTCTCAGCCACTGCATCAATCTTGAAAAGTATTTTTCCGGCAAATATTTTATATCGTATCCATAGAGATTAGGTGATATTACCGCTGTTCTATAGTTACTATCGCTTTAAGTTTGCAAATTAAAAGGTTTGTTTATGTTTGGAAATTTATCAATCACTTGTGACATAAAATTAAAACACTAAAAATATGGTTTTTATCAATTAAAAAGACTTTGTCAAGATTGGGTTTCACTATTCCATTTCCATATATTCTCTTATAACTAGTATGTGAACTCAACAAATTTGAACATAATCTAATACCCTCTCAATATCATTTATGTCTAAATGATATTGTGATATTCATTAAATTAATCCTTTAGATAATTTCTTCATCCAAAATATTAATCTAACAATCCTTAGTATTTGATATAAAAGAAAAGCAAGAAATAAATCTATTTCTACAATCCAATTCTTACTTGAGAAAATGCTTTAAGAACATAAATTAAATTATCTTTTTCAACAATAATTTAATATAACATATTCAGTAAACCACAAAAAAATTTCTCTACATTCAACCTCAAATTGTTCACATACAAGAGTTTACAAGAATTACATAATGGATTTGGAATAGTTACTACCTTAATCTTGAAAAAATAGGAGTTTTAGTTCCTTATCACCATGGTTGATATCCAAAGAAAATCAATAATTTTTCTTCTTCTCCCACAATGTTCTCTCTTTTTCTCTTGATACCAAATCTGATTATGAATAATAAAAAAATCAAGAATTTATCTTCCTTCCTCTTTTTACTCCCTTCACTTTTTACTTTACTCCAATGTCATGATTGCAATTGATGTGACCTTTTTCATGCAACCGCACAATTAACTTGACCCAAAAGTGAGTAAAAAGAGACTTTCACGCTACCCCAAGAGAGCTGGCCCGAAGACACTTCTAATTATTTCAAAACATAAGTTCTGATGACGCACAGTTCGCGGCGCCAATAAGGGATGCGGCGCGAACTAAGATGAGTTGGGTTCGCGGCGCCAACAACTGGACGCGACGCGAACTGAGTTGATTTATGCTCCTTTGTCTTTTCTTGGCCTGCCTTATACTTGTCTTGATCTTGTCTTGACTTGGTGGCTTCTTCCACTTGCACATGCATTCAAGTAACTCTTTTTCTTCAAATTTTCTACAAAACTAACAACTAAAGTGAAATATCTACTCTAATTAAAATACAAACAAGAATAATTGCATATTTATAAATTGTGTGAATAAAATAATGGAAATTAAATAAAATTTGGTTAAAAGGACCAATAAAAATGTATGAAAATTAGTCCAATTTGGTCCCTAAAAACTCTCCCCAACTTACTATTTTGTTTGTCCCTAAACAAAAGTTTTTCACCAAAGTACCCAAAGTATAATGAAACAAGAGAAGGAATGAGAATTAATCAAAGACACTTGATTGGTTCAAAAATATATGGTTTTTGATTCACTTACCTCAATACTAGAACAAAACATGAACAACATAATGGTTGGGTGCAAAGTACATACCAAAGAATTCAAATCAATACATGTCACAATTGAATCAAACCTACACACATATCATAATAATGATGAATAGACATGAGGTTTGCTTTCACTCATCCGAACAATTAAGTTAACAACAACTCGAATCATGCGGCCATCAAACAAATACCAAGTCATGTGAAAAATGAGAATCAAGAGGTCTTTTATGGGTTGTAATGTGGTTTGGGTTACAAAGAAAGGGTAATATCGAGGGAAATCAAACAAAATACTTATCCTAAGGGAGCATTTCTATTAATTCAAACTCAATAACACTTTCTCTTTGATCCAATTTTTCTTTTCTTACTTTTCAACAACACACAACTGGGAGCTCTTTTCTTGAGATTTTTTTTTTCACTTGCTCCATGATTTCAAAAATATTCACTTGTTCTAATTTCAACAAGGATCACTTATTTTCTTTTCTTTTGCAAAGTACCACATTTTCTTTTTGATCAACTTTTTGTTCTCTCCCCAACTTTAGTTTTCAAACCAATTATTAATACAAATAATGCCCCCTATGGGAAAAGGCAAAATTGCAACCAAATTGGTTGAAGGTTCAAATGAAACAAAAACTTTAATATTCATTCATTCACAAAATTTTGCAATTATCAATTTAATGAATCCTAAAACAAGCTCAAAGGGGTTGACTAAGGATCACTTCTCACAAGGTTAGTTGATTCAAGACTTTTTGGCCAAGTGGTTTTTCTCAATAACAAACAATGCCTCTATCATTTTCACAATTTTCACAAAAAATGGACTAATGCATGATTTAGCATGATAAGAACGAGTTGAAATAAATTTTGGTATCCTGCATTTAGTGCACAATGGAAAGTTACCTCACAATTGGTTAAGTTCTACTTTGATTCAACATGGGCATGTATCTCAAGGAATTCATGATATGCAATTTGCACAAACCATCAACTATTCATGTTAATTCTAGAAATCGGTAAAAGTGTACCTTGAAATGCCGATTACCAATCTTATCATCACCATCCGAAGTGTCTTGCATTCCTCTCTCGAAACCGTCACTTTGTTACTTTAAGCTTAACTTAATGATTTGAAAAAGTGGGGTGTCCCCAAATTTCATAAAATTAACTCATAAACCTTTAAACCACACAATTAAACAAACATGCAATTAACAAAAAAAAAAGTTTTAACGGTGAACTACAGCCACCAAGAGTACATCATAAATCTAAACGGTGAACTAGAACCACCAAGAGTACAATTATCAATAAAAAAACTAACAACTAGAATAAATCTACGACTACCAACTGGTCTTTAGCTTTCCTCATCATCACCACCACCCATTGGACCAATGGCTTCCTCCATTTCTTCATCCACTTCCACACCACTAGCCTGCTCACTGCTGCCAGCACCCCCCATAAAGACTGGCCTGCCCTCAGGCCAATTAGCATAAGACAAATACTCCTCCTGAGTGGGGAAAATGTGATCCTCGGGTGCCAAAAAGTATTTTGAAACTGTTGTTGCATAGCATCAAAAAGGAAAGTTTGAGACCTCCTCGAAGCCTCAAAGTTTTTGCAATAGTAGCTTGCAAAAGCAATTGGTCAAATGCGGGAGCACGGCGGTGTTTAGGCCGGGAAGATGAAGTACCTACTCCTTTAGCTTTATCTAACGGTGCCTGACAAAACCTGTTCACAAAATAATCATTAATAGTACTGGTTATGGTGTAATGGACCTCATTAAGAATGATCACATTTGCTTTCTTGCAAAGTCCCATAATTAGGCCCGGGTATATGAGAACACCAGCCGTTCCACCATGTTTAGTGCCGCTTGTAGCTACTTTCTGCATTTCTCCCGCGATGATAGAAGCTACATCCACAAATTTGTCAGACAAAATATAAGAGAGCAAGCAGCCAACATCCAGCGGTATAGTTGTGGTATGACTACGCGGCCGAATGTTGTTCAAAAGGAGGACCAAGACAGCCCGAGCTTCTAACGTGAGATCCTCTCGCTTCCAATGTTTGGGCAGCCCTTGATCATTAAGGAGATAGCTCCTTCCTTGGAGGCACAGTTGCCCATTCACTTCATTGTAGTCCCACTCTTGGGTTGCCATCATTTCACGATATTGACATCGCTCTCCTTCTCGCAAAGTGAGAGGGTTTCCTAAAGAGTTGTTCAGCGCATTTCTACTAAAAATGATAACCTTGCCTCTCACTTGCGTCTTGTAATGGTATGTTTTTCCTTCCTCCACTTGTATGGCATTGGCGTAACATTCACGGAAAATGTCATAATTAATCTCTCTCTGGTTCGCACAGCTTGTTCCACTTCCTAGCCTCAATAAGCTGCACAATCTTGCTGTACTTCCCATTAGGAGCGAAGTTCACAAGTCGCTCGGCTTGAATTGCCCTTCTCACAAGTGCTTAATAGCGTTTTTCGCATTCATCACTTGCAAAACGCCTCACGCTTCTTAGAGGACCGGAGCTAGTGGATTTCTGGCGCTTAGACATCTGTGAAAACAATACCAGACCAAAGCAAACAACACAAACCATTAGCATAAATCGATGGATGGATTTTTCTGGTTCGCGTGTCCTTCATGGCGCCCCGGCGAAACCTAAAAACCAAAGATGCCTCCCAACCAGCCTCCTGTCCAAATCACAATCTAACAACCCTAGTGACAGACAATTCTCATTAAATAATCCCCTGATTATTCTAACAATCTCTATTCCTAACTTCCTAACACATGCAATTGAGATCCATAACCCTAACAATCCCTAGTTCTTAATTTGAAAATTGAAAAGGGAAAAGAGATTAGGAATTTCATACCTTGGTTGGGATGTGACTTAGATTAGGAATTAAAGATGTGGTGGTTTTGATTTGCTTGAAGGTAAGAAGGAATGAGTAAGGGTGATTGAGTGTGTGAGATATGAGGGAAAGTGGAATGTGAAAGAACTAAAATAAAATAAAGAAAAAGAATGAATCTGGTCGCGGGCGCAAGAAGCTAGACGCGCGCACCAAGCAAGAATTTATTTTGAATTGTTGTTGTCCAAGCAGTTCGTGGCGCCAACCTTGTACGCGGCGCGTACTGAATGAAGTAATTAAAAACAAAAGTTTCTTCTTGCTCCTTCGCGACGTCAACGTCTTTACGCGCCGCGCACCTTCTTTTCTACTAAGGAAGCGGCACGAAAGCTGGACGCGCCGCGCACTGAACAATATTTTGGAAAATTATTAAGTGCTGCAGCATTTCACTTTTGTCTTTAAAAATTTGAAAAGTGATTTAACATTACTCTAAAAAATGAAAGAACACGTACTACGTTGGGTTGCCTCCCAACAAGCGCTTTGTTTAACGTCGTTTGAGCTCGACGGTTCACCGGTGCTTCATGGCTCAATGAGCGAAATGACGCACACGTGTCGGTTGAAGTCACCACTGTCATACCCCAAATTTTGACCTAATATACCACCTTACATTTGCATCATTGCACAACTAACAGTTCAGACAGCATTAATCGGGTATAGCATTCACAGGTCAAAATTAGGGTTTCATCAGATTTTCATCTGATTCAAGAGCTAACCAATTAGGGTTTGAGATTTTCTTATTCCATTTGATCTATCTTGATCAAATCATCAGCCTTCAATCCTCAGATATCCATTTTCCTCACTGATCAATTGAGGATCGACCAATTAGGGTTTTGGTCGAGCATAGGCATTCTCTGATTTTTTGAGCAGTGATTGACTTTTTTGGATAGAGATTGGTCATTATATCTTATATACAACATGTTGACCTAATTTCTGGATTCAAAACATCACAAAGGTTCACAGAATTCATCATCAAGCTGTAAACATCCGATGAAAATTCATCTGCACAGAAAAGTCAAACTTTGACTTTTGGTCAAATTTTTCAAAACAAAACTTTTCCATCATCAAAATACTTCACATGATCCATCATGATCATAAAAAATCAAAGAATTTGGAAAAGTCAACAAAAAGTCAAAAGTTTTCATACTTAGAAATTTTTCTAAGTGTTGAAATTTCTTATTTTTTTCAAACTTCAAGCCATTTTTTCACCTAGTTCCAATTTGAATTTGAAAAAACTCAAAACATGAAAGTTGTAGCTTGTGGAAAAAGCTTTCCAAAATGTCCAAGAACTCTCAAATCCATGGAGTCTAGATACACTTTTGAAAATTGAAATATAAGGCTCCATGACACTTGATTTTCAAAGTCAAAACATCAAGATTATAGGTCATTTTGCATTTTCCTCTTCTAGAACCTTGCCACCTTGCCACAATGAGATAAGAACTGATAAAAATCAGATGGGATAATTATGATAGGATTGGATCAAAGTTGGAAATTAACCATGGTTAAAAGAAGGAAGCTTCCTTTTGCATTTAATGCAAAAAAGACTTCCTTGCCCTCTAAGGCAAGTTTGAATTACCAATGCCCAATTGCTTGCCTAACATTTCAGATACAATGGCCTATAAATAGAGGTACCAATTCAAGCTCAAGGGACACCAAAGCAATTGCAAAGTCATGCTTTCTCATTTCTTTCTTCCAAATCAAGAAACATGATGAACTTTTGAAAAACTTGCAATTTGTAAAATCAATGAAAATCATGATGATCTTTGGTGTCAAACATGTTTTATAATCACTATCAAACTTGTTACAAACTTAAAATCAACATGAACAAAGCTGAAAACCAGAATTCCATTTTCATTTTTCAAACTTTCCAAAACTGCCATATGATTCGAGTTTGAAGTTTGGCTGGATTAAACTATGTTCTAATGATCCTAACATCATCACCATACTCCATGGACATGATCCAGATCAATCCCAGCCACCTGTAACACTTCTAACCACGATTTCCAGTTTCCATTTCAAGCTTGTGCAGGTGGACTTGAGTAGAGTAATCCAAGCATGCTCATGAAGTGCAGACCATCCTCATAGCTTCCACATAGGCCGTTGAAGCTGTAGCAATCACAAAATCCGTTCTGGAAACGCGTTTGCATCGAAATCGGTTCTCACTTTTCCAGGTTAGAACACGAACTTGGATATCCATTTTCTTTGAACTAAAACGAAAAAGCTCATGGCCGTTCTCTTTCTGCACATCTAACGATCATTAACCCTAAAAAAAATACAAGAATCATCAAACCTTCATCATTTAATTTGAGTTTTTCAGATTAGGGTTCTTGGTGTTCTTCGAAACCAAAAATGTTCTGGGTTTAAAATAAATGCAATTAACATACATATTCATGTTCGTGATGAAAAACCGATCAAGTTTGATTTTTACTTCACTTAATTTGGTTGAGAAACAAAGATTCTAGCTTGAGTTTTGCAATCTGAAAATGAAAACGAGAAACCCAGGATGCGCGCGTGTTCTTCATCAGTTTTCAAATTTAAATTTTTAAATGATCCAACACCTTGTCTACACGTGTGTTAGTCCACTAACACTCCAGTGCGTTTGGTCTAGTGGTTGTTTGCTTGCCTTTAAGTCACTTTGACACGCGTCCCACCTCATGGTCATGGGTTCAACACCCATCAGGACCATTCTTTTTCCAAATTTTTCATGTTTTTATCAAACTTTCACAATTTTTTTGACCAATCAAAACTCCTTATTTTAAGGTGATTTTTTGGACACTTGTCAATAAATACATCTATTTTGTGATAGTGCAAAAATTTTCAGAAAAAACTTTCATCTGATTAAATTTTAATCGAACCGAAAACGACGTTCTGAACACTTTTCAAACCTCCTTTTAAGGTGAATTTTTTCAAGTTTTCGACTTCCGATTTTTTTCAAAACTTTTCATAAATGAACCTCACATTTCAAAAACATTTTCAAATCATTTTTCAAAACATTTTATCAAACTTGCATCTTTTATCATGATCGATCCGATTTAAAACGATAAACTCGATTTTTCTTCTCTCGAATTTCTCGATCGATCATGGGCCTCCCTTATGGTGTAAGTCCCAATCCTTTATGTACATATAGTTTTTGCTTGTACATACTCAAATTATCATTGTCAATATTCAAACATAAAACAAATTTCTTTCGCTTGTTTTCATTCGCTTGTTTATATCGATACCATTGGTATTGAAAGGAGCATTATTCCCGTGAAACCAAACCAATGGGCCTCCATCATGGTGTAAGTCCCATAACATTCTTTTATGTACATAATATTTCTTTGTACATATCAAACTTTTGTCAAACACTTTTTACAAAGTTTCATCTCATATAACATGATACCTTTTATACTCAAGCATGATAAACTTTGATCGCTTGTTTTCACTTCACTTGTATACTCAAATTAACATTCTTTATGTACAAACAAAACATTCCTTGTACATATCAATTTCTTTTCATACAAACTTTTATCCGTACATAACACGATACCTTTTGTAAATACTCAAACACGATAAACTCGATCGCTCGCTTTTGTTTCATCCGCATTTTATTGAATACCATTGATTTTGAAAGAAGCATTTTCCCTGAAACGCTTTCAAATCAATGGGCCTCCTTATGGTGTAAGTCTCAACCCTCCTATGTACATCCGTCTTTCTCAGTACATAAATACTGCTCGTACATATTCATTTCCTTGTACGCTCAAACTTGTAAATAACCAAGTTACGCTGTTTTAAACGCTCGTTTACGTACACTTGTTTATATTTCATAAATCAGTAAATAAACATCATGCATTGTTTATATTTCCTTCATAAACTCCCGTGAATACATATCACACACACACACACACACTGTTTATACAAACCGCCTAATAATAACATAACAATTAGACTAATCAATAGGTTCCCAGTAATAGCCTCCGCTGGGCTTCATACAAGATAACTCATCCCAAGTTGAGTTTAGCCTCCTTGGGCTTTATACAAGACAATCCATCCTCAGATGGGACAGCCTCCTCTTAGGCTTCATATAAGAAAACTCATTCATCTGAGTTTAGCCTTGGGCTTCATACAAGATATTTTATCTCCAATGTAGTTTAGCCTTCTCGGCTTCATACAAAGAAACTCTCCCACGTAGTTTAGCCTCCGCTAGGCTTCATATAAGACAACACTTCGCTGAGTCACCTCCTCTTGGGCTTCGCTCAAAAGAACTCCTCATTGAGTTTAGCCTTCTTGGGCATCATACAATGAAAGAGATAGGAAATCTCTTAACACCTCCTATTGGGCTTCCAATACAAAGAATCACCCGCTAAGATAGAACCCAAAGGATGGTTTTCTGAAATCACTTTCAAATTCCCCAGAGTAAAATTTCCTGAAATTGCTCTTATTCAAAAGGATGGTTTCTCTGAAATCCTTTCAAGCCAAAGCCACCATACCCTATAGCTTCCTCTTGAGCTTCATACAAGGACCCTCGATGACCTCGATGAACCTCTAATGCCTCCTCTGGGCTAACAATACAAGGACCCACGGGCTTCTTAAAAGCATCCCTTTAATCCAATCAATTTCTCCTTGAGATTTAGACATCTATCATCTCTATGGAAGAAGTATCTCATCTATTACAAGACATACAAATAAAACTTTTCAAAACTTTTCAAACTCTTTTCAAACAAAAACATCTCTTAACAAGAAGTGGTAACGCTTGTACACTCAAGCAAAACACCCAATACTTACGCTAAAAGATTCAATCATCTTTTTCAAACATCTTTCTTAAACATGTAAGTGGTAACGCTTGTATACTCAAGCAAAACACCTAATACTTACGACAAAAGATTTTAATCAATCAAACTTTTCAAAATGTATGTGATGAAATAGATTAGATACATTTTTCATTATGATGACATTTATCTGCTCTTACTAACATCCCGCTGCTTTCCACTAGCATAAGTGGAACTACGATTGCTCCGACTTTCTCAACATCCTTTGAGAATACGAGGCACAAGGTCTCATCCTGCCGAGCAAATTTCTATCTCTCGCACAAACAAACCATAGAACCCTCAGATCCGAGCTACAAATGCTCGATTCCCACTAGGGATATATGCGTAAGATCCACGGATCTTTGCGAGCACAATAATAATAAACACTAGAATCCCACATAATCATCGCTTCTAAAAATCCAAAGGAGAAACTTTCCCAATCATAGAAATAGCAATTAAAACACACAAACATATCAAACGATTCATATATAAAGTCAGATAACTACATATATTTAGGGTGCTCCATCTATTCCCTTTATATAACAATCCCCTTACTCGATCTCCCAATGCGTATGCCTAGTTTGCGCTAGTCGTTACGCATACCAATATCAATTGAGGGTATTTCACTTTCCCCTTTTCATAATCATTAAATCATCTTTCTTGTGTTGAAAATAATAAAGCTTGATGCTCATGGCATCTTTATAAACAAATCAAAAGATTTAAATCGTTATGCGTGCAGAATCCAACTCACGTCAGATCCTCTAGCGCCACCTTTAACGCGATCAGAAAATGGCGACTGGGAGTAGCTGAAACTTTGATTTTCAAAAAAAACGTTTCGCCGAGAGCACCAAGCTTTTTTTTGTTTTCAAAAAGAAAAGAAAGGGGATAAGCTTTTCATGTTTTGCACATATCTGTTTTTCTTTATTGTGTGTTTTTGCGATTTCACTTGATGGAAAGAAATCCTAACCCGGATTTAAGAAACATTTTTAAGATCTAGGTGGAGATATTAATACGTGAGCGGTTCAATGCTTTCGGGTTAATATTTCCAAAAGGAGGTTGTCTTGAGGGTATTGTGTTTAGCAAGTAATTGCGAAAACGCTATTTTGGGAACTTAAGAAGTCGAGTGGATGTAGAACACATAAACCATCCCGCCATTAGGATGTAGTGCAGTAGATTATTCGGTGTAAGCCTAGAGTAATTGTCATGCAATACTACGATCAAAGTAGTTTCTCTTGAAAATATTATTGGACCATCGAGTATTCAACAAATCCAATAATGTTTTGAAGGGAGTGTTGAGCTCAGATATCGAGAACCCGATTCACGATGAATAAGCCCATAGAACTTAACCACGTTGATTCTTATCGTTGGCTTCATGCTCGTGACTTCAACGCCGTGTGTATAACTACTAACTATGTTTGCGATTCATGCATTCATTCATTCATTCAAAACAAAAAACTTCATTTTCTTCCCATTTCCAAAGAATTTAGAGATTTTTCTTTGTAAAATATTTTAGGTTAGAGTGATGGACGCCGAGGAAGATTCACCAAAAATACAGCTTTTAGAATTCGATGTAGGAAAGTTAAAGAGTTAGCATCCTTGGTAGAAGATCCCTGATTTGTAAAACGCTATGGAACTCTTTTAACTCTTCCGAACGCTAACGTTGATGAAGGACTTCTCAAAACTTTCGCTTCTACGATCCGCTATCATCGCTTCACTTTCCCGATTATCGCTGATGCCTACTTTGGAAGAGTATGCGCATATCCTAGGTAGCTCAAGATCGCACAAAGTGCCTTTCAATGGTTTGAAGCCATTCCTAAGTCACAAGTCATTGCAACATTAATGACTCATTTAAAGAAATCGAGATAGACAAAACCTAACTACCGAGGAAAACTCTTAGGACTAACCTCAAAGTTCCTAATGGAGAAGGCTCTCAAATTCTCAAGTCGGTAGTATGGTAGCCTTTGAAGCTATTTTAGCTTTACTCCTCTATGGATTGGTGTTGTTTCCCAACGTCCCAAATTTCGCTGATATCAACGCCATAAGGATCTTTCTCGATTGGAAATCCTGCTCCCACCTTGGTGATACGACGCCTCTATTCATCATAGGAATCGTCAAGGAGACGGAACTATCGTGTTGCGACTCTTTTGTCAAATGGATTACCTCACATTTGCCTAAATCTCCTATCTTCCGAAAACAAAGACGAGTGGCATTGGTCCAAGACTCATGTCTCTTACAAACGATTTATATCCATTGGTATACTTTGGCAAACAATGAGATGGAAATCATTGAGAGTCGTGGAGAATTTGCCAACGCACCTCTCATTGGTGCGAAAGGAGGAATAAACTATAACCCATTCTGCGAGACGTCAACTCGGATACGCAAACTCGTAAACCTCTTGGATTTACAAGAAAGCTACTTCTACCATGAAGGGAGGATTCCAAGGATTGAAGGCTAGGATGATTAAAGCTTGGCATCACATCCGAAAGAAAGGAAAAGGTAAGGCAAATAATTGTGTAGCCATGGAAACCTACACTTCTTGGGTAAAGAAAAGAGCGAAAGAATTTCGAATGCCTTACGCTTATGAAGATCCCATGTTCTCAATCGCCTCCAAATCGACAAATTTTCCCGTCGAAACTGTGGAAGAATACCAAGAAGCCTTGACAAAGATAAGGCTTGAGAAAGAAGCTTTGGAAAACAAATTCCTTAAGACTAACCTTGAGAATGAGAAGCTCAAGAAGCAAGTCAAAGATCATGAAAAGACGCTTTATTTCCAGGATGAATGGCTCATGGAAAAAGATGAGGAGATTCGCCAGAAACATGACGCAATCAAGAAATTCATCAAAGAAAGAAAAGGAACGCCTGAAGATTTGATGAATAACAATCTTACTCCCAACAAATGGAAAAGAGTCGTCAGCAAGCTAAAAACCGAGAAAGCGGAACTAAAAGCTCGCTATGGAAAGGAAATCCTGAAGAGGAAGCTGCATCAAGCCTTTGGATCGTCATCCGACGAAGACGTTTAATTAGTTCAATTTAGTTTGTAATTTTATTTTATCATTTATTTTATCATTTGTGTGAGCAATGCTCCAACAAAAAACGATTGTTGTAATCTTCCTTCGTTAATCAATAAAATTCGTGTTTTCCATCCAAATATTTGCCAGAAATATCTCGTTTAGCGTAAATTCTTTGGAAATTTCTTTTCTTTACAATCATATTCATGCATCATACTTTGCATTTAAGTCTATTGTTTAGGGTCTGATACTTTCAGCATTTTTCCAGCTTTTCCAGCTTGAACAGTTCGAACAGATAGAAAGATCGCTGTCGTCGCGCCTTAGGTTTCTCGACCGTCCACGTACCAACTCGAACGCACGATACTAGATCAAAAGAAGAAAAATAATGGAGAATTTTGAGCAAGAAACGTTGAACTCGTAGACGGTAACTACGCTAAGAAGAAGTGGAGAGACTCACATCTTTGGTCAACTCACTTGCACAACAAGAAAGTCAACAAGCAAGATCGAGCAACAAACCAACAAAGAACTTCAGAGGATACTACTACTCAAAGACTATCGCAGCCAAGAGTTCACCTTTCAAGATGCCGAGGGCTATCCATGGGAATGCCTTTCAACTTCGCATCGGAGTTCGCCAACCGACTTCTCAAACAACCCCGCTTGAAATACCTACTTTGCAGCAAAACGCTACGTTCACTCCACAACGTGGAATAACTTTTCCACAAGTAACAATGTCGGTTTCTCAACCGATTATGTTGAACTCGCCGTAGTGCACGCTACCACGCGAAGAAGTTCATCACACTCCAAAATAACACGAACGCCGTGGTTCAATGGAGAATCTCCAGGAACAACTCCTCAAAATGCAGCTTGAGATAAAAACGATTCAAGGGAAAGAATTGTTTGGAAAAAATGCCCAGGATCTGTGCTTAGTTCCTCGCATAAAAATACTCAAATTCAAAGTCCCCGACTTTGAAAAGTACAAAGGAAACTCCCGTCTAAAGTCATCTCACGATGTATGCCAGAAAATGTCTACATACAATGAGGATCATCACGCTAATTCATTACTTCTGTGATGTCTCACGTGTCGCATCAAGTGGTACATGGGTTTAGACAAAGACGAATATCCAAACATTCAACGACTTATGTAAAGCCTTCAGACAACAATATAAGTTCAACTTGGATATGGCTCCGATAGGGATCAACTCCGCCCATGTCTCAAAAGGAGAGACTTTCAAGGAATATGCAACGATGGAGGGAAATTGTTGCCCAAGTCAACCCGCCTTGGAAGAGAAAGAGATGACTAAGGTATTCTTGAATACTCTAGGCTCATTCTATTATGAGCGAATGATCGCTAGCGCTCCCGGAGACTTCAACGAAATGGTAAGCATGGGAATGCGACTAGAAGAAGGGGTTCGACAGACGCCCAACCAAGGAAGAGGATCTTCTAGTAATATCAAGAAAATTGGAACCAGCCCAAGGAAGAAAGAACATGACGTAGGAATGGTATCCCGAGGAAACCACGCAAGAATGTCATTCAACAACGATGTGTACGCCATAGCACCGTCAACATGACTCGAACACAAGAATTGCTCCGCACTCAACAAAATCAACAAACTCAACACCTCGTCAAGCTCGCAGTTTAATAACCAAAACCGTCGCCTCGGGTCACTCGTTCGACCCAATTCCCATGACGCACGCGAACTTTACCCCGCTAATAGAAAGAAACCTGATACAAGTTACCACCACCGTCCCCCGAAAAACTACCATGGTGGTATAAAGTCGACGTTTCTTGCCCTTTTCACCAAGGGCACCAGCCATGACCTTGAGCATTGCATAGCATTGAAGGCGTATACGAGATTAGTAAAGACTAATCTTCTTTCCTTCGAAACACAAGTCCGAATGTGCAAGCCAATCCACTTCCCGTCATAGTGGACACTCGGGAATCTAATGCTAAGGAATACGCATGTACCTTGTCACGATGTAAACTTAGTCAAAGGAAACTTGGTGCATCTCCATGAAGCATACAAGAAATGAGTACCTTCACTAAGCACAATTATGTGCTATATCTCGCTCCAAGAATATCCATGGATGTCCCACCAAGAGCAGATATCCAAAGATTTGTTAGACATTGGTGACCTACAAATTTACGTAAATAGAGACGACCATGACGTAAATACAATAGGACACTACGCATGAGCTTTTAGTCTCGGATATCAACTCGAAAATCCCAAGTAAACGTCGTGATCCCTTGTTTCAACATACTCGAGCATGTGGAGATCGCGTACAATGGTTCCAACATTCCAACATCTCCTTTGGTGATTTGCCCACCGGTCCTCGTCCAGCCTACCAAAGCAATTCTTACCAGACAATGCAACTTTGATAGAGGATGGGAAGGAGAAACCCATGCCTACACTTCCATTAATGTCAATATAAAAATCGGACGAGTAACGCCAAGTGGACGAGTACACGCCCATTGCCACCAAAACGCCTTCAGCTCCTGTTGTTAAACAAAACCAAGTTAACATATCTTCTGAGAATCCTGCAACGATTCCCATTGTTAACCCAAGAACAAACATTGGTTCTACTGATGGAACCAACATCAACTCAGACTTTGACGAGATATTGAAACTAATCAAGAAGAGTGAATATCGAGTCGTAGACCAATTAATGCAGACTCCTTCAAAAATTTCAATACTGTCTTTACTCCTCAACTCCGAAGCTCACAGAGAAGCCTTGATGAGAGTACTAGACCAGGCTTATGTGGATCACGATGTGACTACAGACCAATTTGGAGGGATCGTCTCCAACATAACAGCCTGCAATAATCTGTGTTTTAGTGACGAAGAACTTCCGAAAGAAGGGAAAGATCACAACTGGGCCTTGCACATCTCGATGATTTGCCAGTCAGATTCCCTATCCAATGTGTTGGTGGATATAGGTTCATCTTTAAACGTAATGCCAAAAACGACGCTCACTCGTTTAGCTTACAAAGGAACGCCAATGAAGTTCAACGACATAATAGTGAGAGCTTTTGATGGATCAAGGAAGTCAGTTATTGGGGAAGTTGATCTCCCGATGACAATTGGCCCTCATACTTTCAAAATTACTTTCCAAGTCATGGACGTACCAGCTGCGTACAGTTGCTTGCTAGGAAGACCTTGGATCCACGATGCAGGAGCAGTAACTTCTACTCTCCATCAAAAATTAAAATTCACAGTCAACGGAAAGTTGGTGACTATCAGCGGTGAACAAGCTCTACTTGTAAGTCATCTATCCAGTTTCTCCTTCATCACCACTAATGACATTGAAGGGGCACCTCTCCCCGAACATCCGTTAGAAGATGAATCTACCAACAAAAGCAGATCATCTATCTCTTCATATAAAGAAGCGGCATAGATTGTGAAAGATGGCAATGTTGAAGGATGGGGACAAGTAATTAAAACTTTCAACAACGGAACAAAAGCCGGACTCGGGTTCACACCTGTATTCTCTCAGAACGAACCAAAAGATGAAACACTTCCCCCGATCAAGGAAGTATTTCACAGTGGAGGTTTCTTAAACCCTGTTCCGCAAGAGGTTAATGTTGTAACCATTGAAGAGGATGAAGAGGATCTATCTGAATCTGAAGAGTGGAGCACTTACTTGAATAGCTCTGAATATGTGTCTCAGGAGGAATCATATGCACCGACTGATCAATTCAAAGACATGTCCCTGCAGCAGCATGAAAATCCACCAGTCCCTGCTGAAATTTGGGATACCTTGGGAGAACCAAGTGGCAAATACGACTACATGGTGAAATACACTGCGCCAGAAAGCTCGAAAATCTGGATCGAAGATATCCAGCCTACGGGATGGGGGGATGACTTTGAATACCCTAGTCAACCAGAGGAGGAATACTCGTCTTCTCAAACTAATCAACAGATCGAGATCCCAAATGAAGATCTCTGCTTCAACACTTCTGTGGAATTCACCAAACCAGATCCTGGTTATCACTACATCAACATGATCACTGAAGATCAAGAGTACGACTCGGGATACGATCTAGAAAGTGTCGCCGACAATAAGTCTCTTCACTCAGAAGACTGGAAGGAACATCCCCAGTATTCCACACAAAGATCAACAGGAAGTACCCGTGCTATATCTCATACTTCTCGATCTATTAATCAAGAAGATCGCTTTAGCAGCACAAAAGGCAAAAGCCATCGCCCAGAGTCTTCAAAGCCTGCTCAGCCAGCAATCAAAGTCCACTCGAGGGTTAAACCAAGCGGAAAATTACCCGAGTACCTCGACTTCCAAGGAGTTCGTCACTATTGGAAACCCGTTGAAGTTAGGACTAATGTTCAAAGCTCTAAGTAGTTTATCTTTGCTTTTTGTTTTGAACTCTCGCTTCGCCCAAAGCGAAGAGATGTTTTATAGGGTTTAACTTTTAATAAATTTCTCTTTGTCTTGCCCAAGACAAATGAGTTTGTATTTTAGGCCCCTGTTCATATTGTGAATCATAAATAAAACGCGTTGTTTTTGTTTCCACACTCTGTGTTTATTTTCATTTTTACCCTTTTCTGGAAATGATAATCCTAAAAACACAAAAAAAATCTTCAAAAAAAAATCATAATGAAAAAAATTAATCTGCATACATTAACTTTCAAAAAAAAAAAACTTTTTTTTAATCAAACATAAATCAAAAATGCAGATTAAACAGATGGACAAAACCATTGAAAGCAATAACTCTACGCTCTTTCTGAACTTTGAATCCCTCGTGAATTCGCCGAGGAGGAAGTCAAAGAAGAGATCCTGATGAAATTTCTCGACTACTTAAGCATGAGGAAATGATCATTCACTCACAAAGAACCTCTAAGCAATTAACTTGGGTTCGAGGAAGATACAAAAGAAGTCAATATTGAGCTTCACTCAACAAGAGTGTCAAAAGCAACCGATAAGTCTTCTCAAAGAATACGTTGATGTGTTTGCTTGGTCCTACCAGACATGCCGGTTTAGATACCAACATCGTGGAGCATCACTGCCGTTAAGACCGTAATGTCCGCCAGAAAATCGAGAAGAGTTCATCCCGAAATGGGAGAAAATCAAAAGGAAGTTCAAAAGCACTCGATGTCGGTTTCCTTGTCACTTCGAGTATCCTCAATGGCTAGCCAACATAGTACTCTCCAAGAAAGATGGAAAGGTCGAATGTGTGTTGACTAGGATCTCGAACAAAGCTAGTCCAAAAGACGATTTCCCACTTCCATATCGACATGCTAGTGGATAGACCGCCAAATTTAGCGTCTTTTCCTTCATGGATGGTTTCTCGGTTATAATCGATCGAATGGCTCAAGACATGGAGAAGACATCTTTCATCACGCCACGGGCACTTTTTGCTACAAGGTAATGCCATTTGATTAAAGAATGCAAAGAACTTACCGAGGGCAATGACTACTCTCTTTCATGATATGATGCACAAAGAGATCGAGGTCTACGTGACGACATGATAGCAAAGTCGATCAAGAGGAACATATAGACTATCTCTTAAAGTTGTTTCAACGACTAAGGAAGTTTCACCACTGAATCCTAACAAATGCACCTTTGGGGTAAGATCGAAAACTCCTAGGTTTCATCGTCCAAAGAGGAATTGAGGTTGACCGACAAAGTCAAGGCTATTCAGAAATGCCTACACCATATACGAAAAGCAAGTAAGAGGATTTCTGAGGTTGAATTATATCTCCATTTATCTCGATGACGCCACTGTGGCCGATATTCAAGCTTCTCGCAAAGATCAAGGTTGTGGATGTAAGATTGCCAAAGAGCATTCGACAAGATCAAAGAATACCGCCGTAACCACCATCTGATCCCTCCAAATAAGGAAGACCATTAATCTTATACCACCGCACTAGAAGAGTCCATGGGTCGTGATTGGACAACAGGATGATACGGTAAGAAGGAGCATGCCATCTACTACCCGAGTAAGAAATTCACGACTATGAAACTCGTTACTCCATGCTCGAGAAAACATGTGCGCTTTGGTATGGACTTCAAACGCCTTCGCCAAGACATGATCAATCACACGACTTGGTTAATCTCCAAAATGGATCCGATCAAGTACGATTTGAGAAGCCCGCCTTAACCGGAAGAATCGCCGATGGCAAATGCTATTATCCGAATATGACATCCAAGACCCGCCCGAGCGGTTAAAGGAAGCATTTCGCCGATCACTTGGCTTATCACCGCCAACGAATACCAATCTCTCAAGTTTGATTTCCCAGACGAGGATGTTATGTACTTGAAGATGAAAGATTGTGACGAACCACTACACGAAGAAGGACCAGATCCAGAATCCAGATGGGGTTTAGTCTTCGATGGAGCCGTAAATGTTTTGGCAATGGAATGGGGGTCATCATTACCCGAGGGTTCTCATATCCGTTTTCCAGATTGCTATTTGATTGCACCAACAACATAGCGTAATATGAAGCATGCATCATGGGTATCAAGAAGCCATCGACTTAAGGATCAAGATCCTTGACATATATGGAGATTCAGCCCTGGTGATCAATCAAATCAAAGACAAGTATGAAACTCATCATCTTGGTCTAATTCCTTACAAAGATTATGCAAGACGGTTGTTGACTTTCTTCAACACAGTAGAGCTGCATCATATCCCTCGAGATCAAAACCGGATGGCAGACGCCTTGGCTACTCTATCTTCCATGTTCAAAGTCAACGATTGGAATGATATGCCCGACCAGATCGACGCCTTGAAAGACCTGCATATGTGTTTACAACAGAAGCAGTCTTCGACGATAAACCGTGGTTTCACGACATCAAACATTTCCTTCAAACGCGAGAGTACCCACTTGGGGCATCATACAAAGATAAGAAAACTCTGAGGAGGCTTTCTAGGAATTTTTTCCTGAACGGAGATGTGCTATACAAAAGAAACTTTGATATGGTTCTGCTCAGATGCGTCGACAGACAAGAAGCCAACACGATCATCCATGAAGTGCATGAAGGGTCCTTTGGAACCCATTCGAATGGGCATGCAATGTCTAGAAAAATCTTGAGAGTAGGATACTATTGGATAACGATGGAATCCGATTGTCAGAACACGTCAAAAGATGTCACAAGTGCCAGATCTACGCAGATAAGATCCATGTGCCACCGACTCTACTCAACGTTCTCTCCTCTCCGTGGCCTTTCTCCATGTGGGGCATTGACATGATCGGGATGATCGAACCAAAAGCGTCCAACGGACATCGCTTCATTCTAGTGGCTATTGATTACTTCACCAAATGGGTCGAAGCAGCGTCTTACGCCAACGTCACAAGACAAGTGGTTGTGAGGGTCATCAAGAACAACCTCATTTGCCGATATGGAATTCCAAGTAAGATCATTACTGACAATGGATCAAACTTGAACAACAAAATGATGAAAGAACTGTGTGAGGAATTCAAGATCGAGCATCATAACTCGCCTTACCGGCCAAAGATGAACGCTGAAGCGCCAACAAGAACATCAAAAGATCGTCCGAAAATGGTCATCACTACAAAGACCGGAACGAAATGATGCCATTTGCTCTGCATGGGTATCGTACTTCAGTACGCACTTCAACAGGGGCAACTCCTTTTTCTCTAGTATACGGCATGGAAGCAGTGCTCCCCGTAGAAGTTGAGATCCCGTCAATGAGAGTTCTCATGGAAACTAAGTTATCCGAGGCGAATGGTGTCAAAGCATACGACCAACGAACTTAATTGAAGAAAAGCGCCGACCGCCTGTGTCATGGACAACTCTATCAAAGAAGAATGAAGAAAGCTTTCGACAAAAGGTTCGACTCGTGAATTCGAGAACCTCTGCTTAAAAAGATTTCTTTTCAAAAGATTCGAGGGCAAATGGACTCCTAATTACGAAGGCCCATACATCGTCAAAAGAAGCTTTTTCGGTGCTATGACTCTCACAACCATGGACGGCGATGAACTCCGTATCCGTGAATGCCGACGCATCAAAAATACTTTGTCTAAAAAACAAAAGAACAACTCGGTAAGTTGAAAACCCGAAAAGGGCGGCTTAGGCAAAAATGAGCGTCTCGGTGGATTGAAAACCTGAAAAGGCGATCCAGGCAAAAATTAGAGACAATAAACAGAAATTATCCTGATAGATCGAAAACCTGAAAAGGCGATCTAGGCAAAAACAAGGATACAAAATGACAAAGTAACTGCAGTCAGTCTGTATTTTGTCCACATGAAGAATCTTCCATCAACGGATCTTCAATCAACTTTTCTAAAGCAACAAGCACAGTTGGAATTCAAAGTTGTTAGGGATAGTAGCGGTTATTTGCTTTCAATGTAGCCTTTTCCCAATAAATTATCATTTCCAACTTTTGTAAATAGTCCATGGAATCACGCCTTTGGCTGATTACCATTCTATCAATAAATTTGAGCCTTGTGCCTTTTGTTTGCAAATCCTACTTTATTCTGTTTTGCAAAATAACGCTTTTTATTGTGAAAATCACTTTTTGAAACTAAAATGTTTTAAATGAATTTCTACTTCAAAAATTTTTTGAAATAAAAAGCAAAATTTTCCTTTGAACTATGGACGCGGAAAGAACTTCAACAGTTTCTCCATGAGTGCTTTGATCTCCGAAGGATAAAGGCAATCACATGATCTTCTCCTCATTGAAATCATCAAAGGACGATATTCTTATCCAAAAAGAATCCCCAACCAAGTTGCCAATGAAATGCCTTTCTCGGAAAGTTTAAAACATGCAACTCAAATTCTTCATTGGTGAACATCTGCACCATTTGTTGCAATTTTCACCAAGTATTTGTTCGAACTGTGACGCGGTCCTTTTCCCAGATACCTCTTTAGTGTCTTTGTCAAAGTATTGTTAGCATGCATATAACATTCATGACATTCATGCATAATAGCATCATTCATTGCATTTTTTGCATCTCTCAAAATGTTTGCTTCCAAATCACTGGTATAAATCATACTTACTCATACGAGTACAAGTCTGTCCCCAGTAGAATATCTCCAAACAGAAAAGATACATTTTTCTTTTTTCCCCAACGGAGTATTCCCAAACAGAAAGGATACGTCTTCCTTTTTTCCGGGCAAAGTCCCCAAGCAGAGAAATACATTTTCTTCTCTCTATCACATTCTCCAGCTGAGATTATCCCTCATTGGGAACAATGTCTTGATTAACTTCTTTCTTTCCAGTTCATTCCTGGATAGAACACTGTCTGTTATTCACAAAGCTGAGTACACAGCAACTCATTTCTCAAGATTTACCTTGTTATAGTTATCACTTCGCTGATAATTGGTAACATCTCCAGAATTCATTACCATAAACTATCACAGAGCTGATAATTGGTAATATCATTTCCACTTACCTTAAACATTGTCACAAGGCTGATAGAAGGTAATCTCTTTGTTTCCCAAAACGAAACAAATGTTCACATATTCTGTGAATCATTCTTTCCCCAGCAGGGACGTATTCACAAAATTCTCTTCACTATGTCATTTCTTTGATATCCTTTGGGTAAAACCTTTTGCAATTATTTTGCATCATCCGCATTTTTTGGTATCTTAGGTCCAAATTTACAGATTACGATATTTAAGTCTCTTTACACCTATCAAAACAAAGATATTCATCTTCATCTCTCGGTTAAAGAAACTTAAATAGGGCATCTGTCATACCCCAAATTTTGACCTAATATACCACCTTACATTTGCATCATTGCACAACCAATTCGAAAGATTAATCGGGTATAGCATTCACAGGTCAAAATTAGGGTTTCATCAGATTTTCATCTGATTCAAGAGCTAACCAATTAGGGTTTGAGATTTTCTCACTCCATTTGATCTATCTTGATCAAATCATCAGCCTTCAATCCTCAGATATCCATTTTCCTCACTGATCAATTGAGGATCGACCAATTAGGGTTTTGGTCGAGCATAGGCATTCTCTAATTTTTTGAGCATTGATTGACTTTTTTGGATAGAGATTGGTCATTATATCTTAGATACAACATGTTGACCTAATTTCTGGATTCAAAACATCACAAAGGTTCACAGAATTCATCAGTCGTTTTCAGAAACATCTGATGAAAATTCATCTGCACAGAAAAGTCAAACTTTGACTTTTGGTCAAATTTTTCAAAACAAAACTTTTTCTATCATCAAAATACTTCACATGATCCATCATGATCATAAAAAATCAAAGAATTTGGAAAAGTCAACAAAAAGTCAAAAGTTTTCATACTTAGAAATTTTTCTAAGTGTTGAAATTTCTTATTTTTTTCAAACTTCAAGCCATTTTTTCACCTAGTTCCAATTTGAATTTGAAAAAACTCAAAACATGAAAGTTGTAGCTTGTGGAAAAATCTTTCCAAAATGTCCAAGAACTCTCAAATCCATGGAGTCTAGATACAATTTTGAAATTGAAATATAAGGCTCCATGACACTTGATTTTCAAAGTCAAAACATCAAGATTATAGGTCATTTTGCATTTTCCTCTTCTAGAACCTTGCCACCTTGCCACAATGAGATAAGAACTGATAAAAATCAGATGGGATAATTATGATAGGATTGGATCAAAGTTGGAAATTAACCATGGTTAAAAGAAGGAAGCTTCCTTTTGCATTTAATGCAAAAAAGACTTCCTTGCCCTCTAAGGCAAGTTTGAATTACCAATGCCCAATTGCTTGCCTAACATTTCAGATACAATGGCCTATAAATAGAGGTACCAATTCAAGCTCAAGGGACACCAAAGCAATTGCAAAGTCATGCTTTCTCATTTCTTTCTTCCAAATCAAGAAACATGATGAACTTTTGAAAAACTTGCAATTTGTAAAATCAATGAAAATCATGATGATCTTTGGTGTCAAACATGTTTTATAATCACTATCAAACTTGTTACAAACTTAAAATCAACATGAACAAAGCTGAAAACCAGAATTCCATTTTCATTTTTCAAACTTTCCAAAACTGCCATATGATTCGAGTTTGAAGTTTGGCTGGATTAAACTATGTTCTAATGATCCTAACATCATCACCATACTCCATGGACATGATCCAGATCAATCCCAGCCACCTGTAACACTTCTAACCACGATTTCCAGTTTCCATTTCAAGCTTGTGCAGGTGGACTTGAGTAGAGTAATCCAAGCATGCTCATGAAGTGCAGACCATCCTCATAGCTTCCACATAGGCCGTTGAAGCTGTAGCAATCACAAAATCCGTTCTGGAAACGCGTTTGCATCGAAATCGGTTCTCACTTTTCCAGGTTACAACACGAACTTGGATATCCATTTTCTTTGAACTAAAACGAAAAAGCTCATGGCCGTTCTCTTTCTGCACACCTAACGATCATTAACCCTCAAAAAAATCCAAGAATCATCAAACCTTCATCATTTAATTTGAATTTTTCAGATTAGGGTTCTTGGTGTTCTTCGAAACCAAAAATGTTCTGGGTTTAAAATAAATGCAATTAACATACATATTCATGTTCGTGATGAAAAACCGATCAAGTTTGATTTTTACTTCACTTAATTTGGTTGAGAAACAAAGATTCTAGCTTGAGTTTTGCAATCTGAAAATCAAAACGAGAAACCCAGGATGCGCGCGTGTTCTTCATCAGTTTTCAAATTTAAATTTTTAAATGATCCAACACCTTGTCTACACGTGTGTTAGTCCACTAACCCTCCAGCGCGTTTGGTCTAGTGGTTGTTTGCTTGCCTTTAAGTCACTTTGACACGCGTCCCACCTCATGGTCATGGGTTCAACACCCATCAGGACCATTCTTTTTCCAAATTTTTTCATGTTTTTTATCAAACTTTCACAATTTTTTTGACCAATCAAAACTCCTTATTTTAAGGTGATTTTTTGGACACTTGTCAATAAATACATCTATTTTGTGATAGTGCAAAAATGTTTAGAAAAAACTTTCATCTGATTAAATTTTAATCGAACCGAAAACGACGTTCTGAACACTTTTCAAACCTCCTTTTAAGGTGAATTTTTTCAAGTTTTCGACTTCCGATTTTTTTCAAAACTTTTCATAAATGAACCTCACATTTCAAAAACATTTTCAAATCATTTTTCAAAACATTTTATCAAACTTGCATCTTTTACCATGATCGATCCGATTTAAAACGATAAAACTGATTTCGTCTTCTCTCGAATTTCTCGATCGATCATGGGCCTCCCTTATGGTGTAAGTCCCAATCCTTTATGTACATACTTAGTTTTTGCTTGTACATACTCAAATTATCATTGTCAATATTCAAACATAAAACAAATTTCTTTCGTTTGTTTATACACCGATACCATTGGTATTGAAAGGAGCATTATTCCCTGTGAAACTGCTTTCAAACCAATGGGCCTCCATCATGGTGTAAGTCCCATAACATTCTTTTATGTACATAATATTTCTTTGTACATATCAAACTTTTGTCAAACACTTTTTTACAAAGTTTCATCGTACATATACGATACTCCTTTTATACTCAAGCATGACAAACTTTGATCGCTTGTTTTCACTTCACTGTATACTCAAATTAACATTCTTTATGTACAAACAAAACATTCCTTGTACATATCAATTTCTTTTCATACAAACTTTTATCCATACATAACACGATACCCTTTTGTAAATACTCAAACACGTATAAACTTGATCGTTCGTTTTGTTTCATCCGTACATTTTACATGAATACCATTGATTTTGAAAGAAGCATTTTCCCCGTGAAAGCGCTTTCAAATCAATGGGCCTCCTATGGTGTAAGTCTCAACCTCCTATGTACATCCGTCTTTCTCGTACATAAATACTGCGTGTACATATTCATTTCCTTGTACGTTCAAACTTGTAAATAACCAAGTTACGCTCGTTTTAAACGCTCGTTTCACGTACACTTGTTTATATTTCATAAAGCTGTAAATAAACATCATGCATTGTTTATATTTCCTTCATAAACTCTCGTGAATACATATCACACACACACACACACTGTTTATACAAACCGTCTAATAATAACATAACAATTAGACTAATCAATAGGTTCCCGAGTAATAGCCTCCGGGCTTCATACAAGATAACTCATCCCAATTGAGTTTAGCCTCCGCTTGGGCTTTATACAAGACAATCCGTCAAAGATGGGACAGCCTCCTCTTAGGCTTCATATAAGAAAACTCATTCATCTCGAGTTTAGCTGCGCTTGGGCTTCATACAAGATATTTTATCTCCAATGAGTTTAGCCTTCTCTGGCTTCATACAAAGAAACTCTCCCACGAGTTTAGCCTCGCTTAGGCTTCATATAAGACAACACTCCTGTTGAGTCGCCTCTTGGGCTTCGTTCAAAAGAACTCCTCATTGAGTTTAGCCTTCTCTTGGGCATCATACAATGAAAGAGATAGGAAATCTCTTAACACCTCCTATTGGGCTTCCAATACAAAGAATCACCCGCTAAGATAGAACCACGAAAGGATGGTTTTCGGTGAAATCACTTTCAAATTCCCAGAGTAAAATTTTGAAATTGCTCTTATTGAAAAAGGATGGTTTCTCGGTGAAATCCCTTTCAAGCCACCATACCCTATAGCTTCCTCTTGAGCTTCATACAAGGACCCTCGATGACCCTCGATGACCCTCGGAATGCCTCCTCTTGGGCTAACAATACAAGGACCCACGGGCTTCTTAAAAGCATCCCTTTAATCCAATCAATTTCTCCTTGAGATTTAGACATCTATCATCTCTATGGAAGAAGTATCTCATCTATTACATCACATACAGTCAAAACTTTTCAAAAACTTTTCAAACTCTTTTCAAACAAAAACATCTCTTAACAGTAAGTGGTAACGCTTGTACACTCAAGCAAAATACCCAATACTTACAGTTAAAAGATTCAATCATCTTTTTCAAACATCTTTCTTAAACATGTAAGTGGTAACGCTTGTATACTCAAGCAAAACACCTAATACTTACGACGAAAGATTTTAATCAATCAAACTTTTCAAAAATGTATGTGATGAAATAGATTAGATACATTTTTCATTAAGATGACATTTATCTGTCTCTTACTAACATCCCGTTGCTTTCCACTAGCATAAGTGGGAACTACGATTGCTCTGACTTTCTCAACATCCTTTTGAGAATACGTAGGCACAAGGTCTCATCCTTGCCGAGCAAATTTCTATCTCTCGGACCAAACAAACCATAGAACCCCTCAGATCCGAGCTACAAATGCTCGATTCCCACTAGGATATGTATGCGAAGATCCACGGATCTTTGCGAGCACAATAATAATAAACACTAGAATCCCACATAATCTCGCTTCTAAAAATCCAAAGGAGAAACTTTCCCAATCATAGAAATAGCAATTAAAACACACAAACATATCAAACGATTCATATATAAAGTCGTAGATAACTACATATATTTAGGGTGCTCCATCTATTCCCTTTATATAACAATCCCCTTACTCGTAATCTCCCCAATGTGTTGCCTAGTTTGCGCTAGTCGTTACGCATACCAATATCAATTGAGGGTATTTCCCCTTTTCATAATCATTAAATCATCTTTCTTGTGTTGAAAATAATAAAGCTTAATGCTCGCGGCATCTTTATAAACAAATCAAAAGATTTAAATCGTTGCGTGCCAGAGAATCCGAACTCACGTTCGCATCCTCTAGCGCGTCACCTTTTAACGCGAACAACCACCTTGATAAATTTTCAGTCTCTGCCCATTTACTATCCAACTTGCTTTTGTTTTGGGATCCTCCACCACAATAGCTCCATAACTTCTTACTTCTTTAATCACAAACGGTCCCGACCATTTTGACTTCAATTTACCCGGAAAAAGCTTGATTCTTGAATTGAATAAAAGTACCATTTTCCCCACTTGAAACTCCTTCAGTTTAAACTTACCATCATGGTAGGATTTTATTTTTTCTTTGTAGAGTTTATTTGAGTGATACGCATTACTCCTTAACTCTTCAACTTCATGAAGTTGATCTCTGCGCTTTTCTCCAACTAGATTAGAGTCGAAGTTTAAGAATTTGAGAGCCCAAAGTGCTCTATGTTCCAATTCTACTGCGAGGTGACAAGTCTTACCATAAACCATTTAGAATGGAGTTAATCCGATGGGAGCTTTGTATGCAGTCCGGTATGCCCATTATGCTTCATCCAATTTTGAGGACCACTCTTTTCTTGAACTTGAAACTGTTTTCTCAAGAATTCTTTTAATTTCTCTATTAGATACCTCAGTTTGACCATTTTCTTGGGGGTGGTAAGGGGTGGTTACTTTATGCTTGACACCATAATGTTCCAAAACTTTTTCTAATGGCGCATTGCAAAAATGCAAGCCACCATTGCTTACCAACACCCTCGGCGTACCAAAAAGTGAAAAGATGTTTTTCTTCAAAAAATTTATCACTGTTTTGGAATCAGCTTTGGGTGAAGCAATTGCTTCCACCCATTTTGATACATAGTTAACCGCAACAAGAATGTACTCATTGGAAAAAGATGGGGGGAACAGGCCAACGAAATCAATGCCCCAACAATCAAAGACTTCAACTTCCAACATATTAGTTAGAGGCATTTCATCTCGTTTACCTATTCCTCCACTTCTTTGACATTGGTAACAACTTTTTGAATGCTCATGAGCATCTTTGAATAATGACGGCCAATAAAATCCCGATTGTAGGACTTTAGTGACTTTCCGCAAACCGCTATAGTGCCCTCCGTAAGGAGAGTTGTGACAATGCCAAAGAATGTCTTTTGACTCTTCGGTTGTTATACACCGTCTCAATATGCTGTCCACACCTACTTTGAATAAGTATGGA
The DNA here is from genome assembly GCA_021764765.1 of Vicia sativa. Lineage (NCBI taxonomy): Eukaryota > Viridiplantae > Streptophyta > Magnoliopsida > Fabales > Fabaceae > Vicia > Vicia sativa. The sequence goes on along the minus strand of CM038793.1, from coordinate 150,629,258 downwards.
TCATCCCAAACATATTGCTTGACATCCGCTAAGAATTTCTTCTTTTGATTACTAGTGAGGTCTTCCGGTATCAACCCGAATGCCTTGTAATTAGAAAAATCAGCAAACCAAGGCCTCACTTGTATCGCATAAAGTTTCTCATCTGGAAATTCTTCCCTAACTTCCGTCTCTTTCTTTGTAACTTCTACATTGACCAATCGGGACAAGTGATCCGCTACCAAGTTTTTAGAACCTTTTTTATCCCGGATTTCCAAATCAAATTCTTGTAACAATAGAATCTAATGGATTAATCTTTGTTTGGAATCCAGTTTCGTTAACAAATACTTGATAGCCAAATGGTCAGTGTAGATTACAACTCTTGAACCGATCAAATAAGCTCTAAACTTTTCCAATGCATACACTATAGCTAGTAATTCTTTTTCCGTTGTTGCATAATTGATTTGTGCCTCATTTAATACCTTACTAGCATAATGTATAGTATAAAAAACTTTTTCTTTTCTTTGACCCAAAACAGCACCAACTGCATAATCGCTTGCATCACACATAAGTTCAAAATCAAGTTTCCAATTAGGTGCAACGATTACGGGTGTGGTGATCAAATATTCTTTCAACTCATGAAACGCTTTTAAACACGACTCATCAAACTTAAATTGCGTACCTTTGTTGAGTAAATTACTCAAAGGTTTAGCTATCTTTGAAAAATCCTTGATGAACCTTCTATAAAATCCTGCGTGGCCAAGACAGCTCCTCACTCCCTTGATGTTGATTGGTGGGGGCAGCTTTTCCATTACTTCGACTTTACCTTTATCCACTTCAAGCCCCTTTGATGAGATTTTATGACCAAGGAATACACCTTCGGTAACCATGAAATTACACTTTTCCCAATTGAGCACAAGGTTTGTCTCCACACATCTCTCCAACACCACATCAAGATTTTTCAAACATAGATCAAAGGATGCACCATACACGGAAAAGTCATCTATAAATGTAAAGCCTCATTTTAATTAATATTATATTATATTAATATTTTCGAGTTACCGATCGATATTTATTTTGCGACGAAAATATTTATATTAATCGTTAAATCTGATAATATATTTGGCGACGTTTCGTTCGGTCTGGTTTTTATTCCATTTGGTTCGGTAAAATATTATTCGGATCCGATATTTAATTCCCCGGAATTATTTTTAATTAATTGAGTAAATAATATTATTAGATATTATTAAGGTATTAATTAATAAAAATAATTTAGGGTCTGAGGAGTAATTGATGAGAATTGGGTTTGCACCCTTAGGCTTACTAGTAGAAGATAACATTATAAAACCAATTTTTCCTCATTCTTTCCATTTTATACACCAAGCCAAACTTAGCACCATGGCAAGCAAGAGAGGGTTTTGGGAGAAGAAGAAGAAGAGCAAGAACATGGGCTTGAGGTTGGAGTTGTTGAATCATCAAGAACCATCCAAGCACTAGAGGTAAGGGATTTGATTCTACAATCTCATATAGTTAGGGTTTGATAGTTAGAGTTTGGATTTGGGGAAAAATTGATAGGTTGATTTATGAGTTTGGTTGATTGATTGTTGAATAATATAGGAAGTTTGAGTTAGGAGTATAGATTATTAGGTGTTTCATTGCTAGTAGTAGAAACTAGAAGTTATGGAATGAAGAAATTATAAAACTGGAAACTGTTAAAAACCAGACAAACACATTCTGCAGAAATGGCACGAAGAAGAAAGATTGGAGGGTGCAGCATGGGGGAGGCGCCCACCTCACAATTAGTGGCAGCCGTCCCCCTTCAAGGGTGCATGCCTCCCTTTCAAAAAACAAACATGGGACGAGCGTCCTTTCTTGCTGGGGATGAAACGGAAATTGTATCCTTCTGTTTTCTGTATAATCCATTTTCTATTTTCTGCAAAAACCTGTTTCTGCATAATTTTCTAGTTTGCTTCTGTTTCCTTCCAATTTCCTAATTCAACATACTACTAGTTAGTATTAATAAAATATAATTAGGACATAAGTTAGCCGATTAAATTTGGAACCCGATTATGTTCCGATTTTCCGATTTCGATAATTTCGGCGATGGAGCAAGTTGCTCCGAATTCAACGAAAATTGACGTGCTAGCTAAGTTCGACGTGTAGAACGTAGTAGTGAGGTTAGTTTTTCGAAATTACGAGTTCTTACGAAATGACCCGAAATAGGCCAAATTACGGTTAAATTGAATCGGATTGCGTTTTAGTAGATTTAAGGCACGTATGGACAATCCGATTGCGATGTTGACGATGATGATTAATTCCGGTTATTAGGAATGGCTTTCGCGACGATTATAGGTGTCTAACTATTTTTCCGTATTTGGAATTTAGTGAATGAATTGATAATGATGTAGTGTGATTAAACATGATGTTTGCGACGATGTATTTATTAAAGAATACTTGATGATATGCGATGCGATGATATATGTCTTTGTACATGATGAGGTGATGATTATATTGATGTTGTTAATAAATGCTTCCGATTTGTGAATGCATGATTTTTGATGATGATGAATTATTGGTGATGTTTTGCATAATGCAAATATGATGCGATGATATATTTATCTTGATGTGGATAAATTATGGTGATGTGGGCTTTATGCCAATTTTGATGAGCGATGATGATATTTTTGTGTTGTGTTGTTTTATTATCGAGTCACATACATTGCATTGGCGACGAGGGATTTTATGCCAAGTGACGATGGGCTTTATGCCAAGTGTTCCTAATCATGGACAAAGCGACGGGTACCACATGCATAACATAGTCGTGTCTCATGGAGTCTGTTATGTTTATGTTTGAGTCATTTGGCATTGGGTTTTAATTGATGGATGATGTTAAATTACGATGATATATGATGCTTTCTTGGGTGATGATCTTTATGATGAACATGAAATGAATATGACTTGATAATTTAATGATATTTATGCGATGATTTAACCTTGATGAAATGTTTAATGCAAATATGATGTGATGATGTTTGTGACGATGGGCTTTAACCAATTTGTGATGGTTTTATTTATCTTGCTTATGTTATTAGCATTGTTTGATGTTGTTGTTTGATGTTGTCGTTTATGATTGCCGTGTTGATTAGTGACGTATTGACTTGTGATGATTTTGTGGTAACGAACATTTATGTGTTGTTGTGATGATTTATGTCGATGAGGTTATGGCGATAAAGTGTAGATTATACGCATTAGAATGACGATTGGAGTAAGTGAGTTTTGGTTATGTGTTGGAATGCACTTTTTAATCTATATCTTTTATGATTCCAAATATTGTATATATATGTTATCATGCCTTTAATTATATGTTTTAGAATATCTCACCCTTTACATTGTTTCGCCGTTACCTTTATCTTGGTAACGTGCAGGTTATGAAGACGGAGTTTATATCTGCTATTAGTCGGTGTCGTAGCACTGGGGAATAATTATGTTGTCTTGTTGTTGTTCTTTTGTTGTTTTTCCTTTTGTAAATAAGAATCCTACTTTATGAAAATATGATTGGTTAAGGAATTTTAATAAAGAAGATGTTTTGATTTTTAAGAATCAATTTATGATTTCTGACGATACTATGTATCCAAGATTTATACTTTAAAGCAAACTGTTTAAAGTGATTTGGTTTTGAAGGTGTGACGCCTCAATATTTAATTTATGAAATTTTAAATTACTCTGATTTTTGCATATAAAACCTTAGGTAATATTGGGGTGTTACATTAGTGGTATTAGAGCAGGTCGGTCTGTCGGCCAGGTTATTAATGTGTTTAACCCTTTTTGTATGCGACATGTGTGTAAAACACTGTCGGTACTTGCTTATTTCTATTTGTTTGTCTGCAGAGATGAGTTTGAAACAAGTGGGGGAGAAGTTTTACTTCTTGGTGGCGCTTGTGGCTTAGAGATGGAGCCTCAAGCAGGGTTACGCTTTGGTAACTTGAAGTGTAAGTTGAAGACGCTGTTGTAGTTTGGATAAGGTGGTTTATGTCACCATCATGATTGTCGACTTCCTATTGACAAATTGAGGAACTAATCACCCTTAATCTCTTGTTGATAGTAGTCGGGATTTGTGTTGGTTGGGATAGACTTCTCTTGCCAGCTTAATAGTGTATGAAGCAGATGAGTTAGCACAAGGTGGTGCATGGTTACTTGAGTAGTGGGCAAATTTGGATTTTGGTGAGAAACAAGATTTTGGCAAGCGAACTTCTTGTTGTGATTCTTCCGAAGTATATTGTGAAGATGTGAGTGAATTACCGTCGTAGTGCGAAGTGAAGTGTTGATTGATTTAGTTTCTGAACTAGTTGTGATTCGAAGTATCCTTAGGGGATGTCTGCTTCTGAGTTAGAATTGAAAAGTCGACTTGAGGATTGGTTTGAGCAGAGTTTGTTTATTCGAGCGGGTCACCGTGGAGTGCTATCATTGTGTTGTTCGAGAAGAACGAAGGTCGCTTATGTTGATGTGTCGTCTCATACAAAGGAACGAAGTGGATGTTGAGGACAAGTATCTACTTCCAAGAACTGATGTTAGATAAATTAGTCATTTGGAGCTTTTGTCTTTAGTGAGATCGATGTGAAGTCTGGATGTCTACGGGTTAGTGTGAGAGCTGAAGATGTTTAGAAAACGCTTTTCAAGATAGTGTATAGTCCTGGCGAGTATTTGTTGATGTCATTAGTGTGACTAATGCGTCAGGGATGATTTTGGAATGTTCAGACAGTACTCTCATGAGTAGCTGCAAGAATTATTTCGTGTTCATGGATATTATTTGGTTCACATTGAGTTAAGGATATTGTAGCAAGCATCGAAGCTTTGCGTTGTTGGTAGTGAAGTTAGACCAGTGCATGCCGAGTGTTCTAAAGAAAGGAGTTTTGAACTGTTGGACGTGAGTGCCTTAAGTAAGCGACTTAGACGGTGATATTTTGGACAGTTCCGCGAAGATTTATTTTATATCTTGTAGAAGACTTTAAGGGGTTATTTCAGAGTTTAGAAGTTCTTTTGTTTGGATGGTTAGCCTTGTGAGTTTGATGGAAGATCTTTTTATAAGTTGGTATTGATCGTGGGTACTTTGACTTGAGATGGTTGAGTCGCTATTTGGACTTCGAAATGGGAAGCGGATTTTGTTTGAGCCAGTGAAAAGTTTACGAATGCTTTGATTTTGGTTTTGTTTTGTACTGAAGAACCTTGTGCAGTGTATTGTGATATTTCATTTTGGACTTAAGATGTATTTCGGCATAGAGTTTGAAAACTGTATTGCTACCTTGGAACGATTGGATTTTCATAAGGAAAATTGTCGGACACGTGAGTTAGAGTTTGATGCGGTTGTGCTCATTTGAAATCTTAAAGGTGCAGATGTTAACGACGAGAAGATTGGAATTGTTGAAGACAATTCAAGTTTGAGTGTGATCTATAAAGAGACTTTGTCTGTTGTTGGGTTTAGTATGTTGATATCGCAGATAACCTAAGAATATCTGATTTGGGATTTATTATGTTGAAGAATGTCGCATGTTTGTTTTGAGACACTTGTTGAGATTAAGTCTAGAAAGTTATCAAGGATTTGTTCACTACTGCCATATGTATTTTGTCGAATACTAATAGCCGTGGTGGATTATTAGTTACGACTAAGATAAGTCTTGACGGTAAAGAATGTTGAGATGGTTTGGTAGCCATAGGTACCTTAAGACGATTGATGTTTAATAAAGGAAAGTTTTTTATCTGTGACTGAAGTCGGTCGCGACGGTGTTCATGTTGGATTCCATAAAATTGATGTTATGGTTCTAAGTCCAACCTGTGTTGTAATTACAAGAGTATGAGATGACGTTGATGAGTAGAGTTCTTGAGAGAGTGTTTTGGTTGAGTTACCACTTGGGAAGATGGAAAGTTATGAAAGGTGTTTCGAATAAGAAACATGTGTATTGATCATTGCGATAGTGCGAGGATGGTGATTACTTAATACAAATTTTGGGAATTGAATTATTATAAGGGAAGACTTCATTGAAGTCAAATGTATACGTCGAAGTTTCACAAGTGAATATTTGGACAATATTTAAAAAGGTCAAACTGTGTCGTGTATTTTAGGGGATCAATGGACATTGATCAATCAAGAATGAAAGAGTGATTTTTTTTTCGAGTTGATGAGACTGATGTTACGAGGTTTCCTGATAGGTGAATGCTTTGAACGTATCCATTCTGAGTAATTGTGAAGTTGAGGATTAACCAAGTTGTTTTACGGTTGGCATCATATGCATAAAAGTGACGCAGCATGGTTTAGATATCGAGCATTGAATTGTTAGCAAGTATGCGAGATTGTTGGATTTGGACTAATGAGTTATAGTCGTAAGTCATCAGTGTACGCCTTAGAAAGAGTGGTGTATCGCAGTTCGGTTATGTTTGAGTAACTTGTTATTGTTCAAAGGTTGTACATTGGTAACCTATAAGGACGATGTGACCTTGTGATTTTCTAGAATGAAAGTGATAACTGCAAGTGTAATTCTTGAGTTCATGCTTATGCGTGAATGAAGGCATCTTTTTCGTGGTTGCGTAGCACGTGTGGTACTATCCTATTTTGATTGTTTCAGTTTTGGTTTGTATAACCATTTTGTTGTTTTTGTTTTAGCGATGGTGTCGGTGTTGTGTCGTAGGACTTTATGTTCCTATCTTTGGTGACTCGTTTCCGAGGTGTCGGTTCGAGTGTGTGACTAATTCTATGATTGAGGCGTTAGGATGGTATCGATCTTGTTTGTTTAGTTCTCGAGTGAACCGGTGTGTCTGCAACTTGTTTGGTTGTTGGGTGATTAGTTGGTTCACGAGTGCATTGTATGGGCTTTGTATTTTGGCATGGTTGTTCTTGATTGGACGTTGTGGTTAGGGAGATGCCCTTGTTTTTGGTGCCTTCTGTATGTTGTTTAATTGACGCGAGGATTGAGTGGACGAATGCGTAGGCATGTCCCGAATTGTTCGTTTTGGTCGAAATTTCGAGGACGAAAAGTTTATAAGTGGGGGAGAGTTGTAACGCCCTGTTTTAATTAATAATATATTATATTAATATTTTCGAGTTACTGTCATACCCCAAAATTTGTCCTCCATCTTCTCAAGACATTCCATACATCCATACTCAAGGATTCCTCAAAGGTTGATCAGACAAACCCTCTCCTAGACAATCAACCCAAACTAGGGTTTGGCAATTCTCAGATCAAGATGGACTTCCAACATCTCCAATGTTCATCATGCCTCCTCATATGCTTCAAAGATTCTCCATGTCAAGTTTCAAGCCTTACAAGTCAAGTTTCCTCAGACAATTGCTCAGATGGTTGAAAGTCAGTTGTATTGTACAAAAAATTAACTGTGGTCAACATACAGTCAAACTTCATAATTTTTGGTCAACATCCTCATTTTGAAGTTACATTCATCATTTGATCAAGGGTTGATCATGATTCATCAAGAAAACTCAAGATTTGCTCAAAAGTCAAACTTTCTAAATTAGGGTTTCTAGGTGAAAAGTCAATGAACTTTGGTGATCATAACTTTCTCATACTTTCTCAGAAATTTTTCCACCACCTCTTGTTTTGAAGGAAATTCAATTCTCTACAACTTCATGTCTCACAAGAATGTCCAAAAAATGCTTCATTTGAGAGGTATGGCTCAAAACATTACAGGTCATTTTCAAAGTCAACAAAAAGTCAACATTTTGTTTTGAGGATATATTGAGCATGGGAACTCCAATTGAGATGAGACCAAAAAGGTTGGTTAGAGGACTCTTAGAGCTTTCCAAAAAGTCCAAGATCACTCAAAAACATGGAAAATTGAGCAAGATGCACCATTCACAAGTTGGGCAATTTTGGAGAAGTGCACAAAGAGAGATGCTTCTAAAAATCAAACATTTTGCAAATGGGCTTACTTTTTCTTCATCCAAACTTGTTCCTTATGCAATTAGAAATATCCAAGCCCAATGCCACGAATTTTTATTTTTATTTTTCTATTTAATTTGGAATTTATTCATTTAAATACAAATTAAATTCAAAAATAAAGTATAAAATCAAAATTAAATGCAAAATTGATTTTTCTCTCTTCCTTGAGATCCAAGCAACTCAACAAAGCCAGCAAATTTCGAAATTTGGATTGGTATGGCAAGATTTGATTGAAAATTGATCAAAATATGAAAATTTGATTTTGTACAAAATCAAATTTGATTTGCATTGATTAATGATTGATTCTTCCTCAAATTAACTCCAAATCCTTCTACTATATATACATAACTCATGCCACACGAATTAGGGTAGAGAATTTGGCTGGAGAAACCCTTATTGAAGCTCAAAAAACCGTGGGTTACAAGCTACAAGCATCCCTAGTTCCAGCCGTTTTCAATCGTTTTTTAGGTGTCCATTGCATTCCTTGATATCCCTTGAGTCGATCCAGACCCTCACATTGCTCAAAACCATCAAGAATTGGAGAATCCGAATTTGGTTTGTTCAAGAAAATCTCAAAATCGTATTTCAATTATCATGCATTTTTAACCTGTTTTATTGTTGTTTTTGTGATCAGTGATGAGTTTGCAAACGATCTGGGCAAGTTAATTGCATTTCCATGGCTAGGAACTCGATATGCCATAGCTAGGGTTTTTAACCACGATTTAGGGTTTCTCTCAGATGGAAAAATTAGACCTCAAGACCATTGCCAATGAATTCGGAATGATGTCTTGAATCGAACCATGGTCTTAGAAATCATTTATATTATCTGTGTGTGATTTTCAATTTTGCCAGGGACGTAGCGTCGAGCAATGGCCGACGCTATATTTTCAAAAATTCAAAACGAAAGAGATGAAGTTTTGGCGCGGTGACGAGGCAACAGGAAGGCGACACTTGTTCATACACCATCCGTTCCGATTCAGTGACACGCGTGCGCTCCAGATCAGATGGCAAGACATGGGAGCTGTGAAGCCAAGGTCTCCAGTTCGAATCCTAGCAAGACCATTTGTGTTTTTACTCTTTTACAAACTTTTCATATTTTTCTTATTTATTTAATATTTTGCATCTATTTTTAATTCTTTTCAATATTTTATTTCATGCATTAAAAATCATCAAAATATTTTTTCCTTTTGCATTTATTTTCAGAAAATACTTATTTAATTTATAAAATTAAAAAATATTGTTTTGCATGCATATTTTATTTTATTCATAATTTAGCATTTAAATCAATTTTAATTAGTTTTAAATTGTTAAAATGCATCCAAAAAATCCCAAAAAATTATTTTAGCATATTTATGTTATTTCTAGCATGCCATATTTTTCTCATCTAAAAATTTGCATTTTTACTAATATTTTCCTCTTATTCGATTTCATCATATTTTCCGATTTTCTTATCTTTTCACAGGTTATTCCGTTTCAGACGGTTTCTTTTACTGTTTTCTTTTTTCCAATAATGTAATTGCTCATGGGATGTAATAGTTAATTAGGGCTTTTATTTTCCGCAAGTTTAAATTATGTATCTGCCCCAAAGCCATGTAATAGCGTAGGACATTTATCTTTCCGCATCTTTACATTTCGCATTTTAATTTCCGCACCCTATAAATTGCTAGTAACTAGGCGTGTATGGCAAGACTAAAATTGAACATAGCTCACTCTAATTTTCAAGATAACATATACCTGAAATCAACACACTCTTTCACACATGCACCCCTTAGGGTAATTCTCTCTCGTTGCCTTTACGAATTCAAATGGTCAAGTCCCTCGAACGTAGAGGTATTCTAGCACCGTTGCCTTCAAAACAAATCATCATAGTCCCTTCGATACAAAGATCATAAGACCCACGATGTCGCCTCCGAATACATGATCTTGACCCTCGATTGTCGCCTACGAAAAATGATGATAGTCCCTTCGAATGTGCTAGGATACTTCCTACAAGTTGCTTTCTATGACCATACGATGTCCCTTCGAATGTCCCGTTTACATCCAACAAATAGAGTTACCTACCAACTAATGGTATGGATAGCGCTATTCTAAAGGAACGTAAAACAATACGAAAATGACCAATTCTGAGTAGGTAATAAGACTTTTAGTTGCTTGCTCAAATAAAAATACTTTTCACACCTCACACTTTTTGTCAAAGTTCAAATTCTTTTCAAAACGAAACATTTCCGAACACTTTGTATACATTCCTACATGAATCATTACAAAGTCAAAGCGAAATGCCTTTTCAAAACATTTTTGTCAAACACACAGAAAGCACATTTTTAAAGTGATCTAAGAGCAACTAAGAGCCCGTAGATAACTACGGATGGAAAGGGTGCTAATACCTTCCCTTTTCATAACCTTATCCCTTACTCAGAATCTAACGAAGGTCTTTTTCTGTACTTTTTACCTTCCCTTAATTGGATAAAAGAAAAGTCGGTGGCGACTCTTGCTATCCGCACATTTGCGATACAAAAACCTCAAAGTCAGTTCACCGTGTTACAGTTACCGATCGATATTTATTTTGCGACGAGAATATTTATATTAATCGTTATATCTGATAATATATTTGGCGACGTTTCGTTCGGTCCGGTTTTTATTCCGTTCGGTTCGGTAAAATATTATTCAGATCCGATATTTAATTCCCCAGAATTATTTTTAATTAATTGAGTAAATAATATTATTAGATATTATTAAGGTATTAATTAATAAAAATAATTTAGGGTCTGAGGAGTAATTGATGAGAATTGGGTTTGCACCCTTAGGCTTACTAGTAGAAGATAACATTATAAAACCAATTTTTCCTCATTCTTTCCATTTTATACACCAAGCCAAACTTAGCACCATGGAGAGCAAGAGAGGGTTTTGGGAGAAGAAGAAGAAGAGAAAGAACATGGGCTTGAGGTTGGAGTTGTTGAATCATCAAGAACCATCCAAGCACTAGAGGTAAGGGGTTTGATTCTCCAATCTCATATAGTTAGGGTTTGATAGTTAGAGTTTGGATTTGGGGAAAAATTGATAGGTTGATTTATGAGTTTGGTTGATTGATTGTTGAATAATATAGGAAGGTTGAGTTAGGAGTATAGATTATTAGGTGTTTCATTGCTAGTAGTAGAAAATAGAAGTTATGGAATGAAGAAATTATAAAACTGGAAACTGTTAAAAACCAGAAAAACACATTCTGCAGAAATGGCACGAAGAAGAAAGATTGGAGGGTGCAGCATGGGGGAGGCGCCCACCTTACAATGAGGGGAGGTCGTCCCCCTTCAAGGGCGCACGCCTCCCTTTCAAAAAACAAACATGGGACGAGCGTCCCTTCTTGCTGGGGATGAAACAGAAATTGTATCCTTCTGTTTTCTGTATAATCCATTTTCTATTTTCTGCAAAAACCTGTTTCTGCATAATTTTCTAGTTTGCTTCTGTTTCCTTCCAATTTCCTAATTCAACATACTACTAGTTAGTATTAATAAAATATAATTAGGACATAAGTTAGCCGATTAAATTTTGAACCTGATTATGTTCCGATTTTCCGATTTCGGTAATTTCGGCGACGGAGCAAGTAGCTCCGAATTCAACGAAAATTGACGTGCTAGCTAAGTTCGACGTGTAGAACGTAGTAGTGAGGTTAGTTTTTCGAAATTATGAGTTTTTATGAAACCACCCGAAATAGGCCAAATTACGGTTAAATTGAATCAGATTGCATTTTAGTAGATTTAAGGCACGTATGGACAATCCGATTGCGATGTTGACGATGATGATTAATACCAGTTATTAGGAATGGCTTTCGCGACGGTTATAGGTGTTGAACTATTTATCCGTATTTGGAATTTAGTGAATGAATTGATAATGATGTAGTGTGATTAAACATGATGTTTGCGACGATGTATTTATTAATGAATACTTGATGATATGCGATGCGATGATATATGTCTTTGTACATGATGAGGTGATGATTATATTGATGTTGTTAATAAATGCTTCCAATTTGTGAATGCATGATTTTTGATGATGATGAATTATTGGTGATGTTTTGTATAATGCAAATATGATGCGATGATATATTTATCTTGATGTGGATAAATTATGGCGATGTGGGCTTTATGCCAATTTTGATGAGCGATGATGATGTTTTTGTGTTGTGTTGTTTTATTGTCGAGTCACATACATTGCATTGGCGACGAGGGATTTTATGCCAAGCGACGATGGGCTTAATGCCAAGTGTTCCTAATCATGGACAAAGCGACGGGTACCACATGCATAACATAGTCGTGTCTCATGGAGTCGGTTATGTTTATGTTTGAGTCGTTTGGCGTTGGGTTTTAATTGATGGATGATGTTAAATTACGATGATATATGATGCTTTCTTGGGTGATGATCTTTATGATGAACATAAAATGAATATGACTTGATAATTTCATGATATCTATGTGATGATTTAACCTTGATGAAATCCTTAATGCAAATATGATGTGATGATGTTTGTGACGATGGGCTTTAACCAATTTGTGATGGTTTTATTTATGTTGCTTATGTTATTAGCATTGTTTGATGTTGTTGTTTGATGTTGTCGTTTATGATTGTCGTGTTGATTAGTGACGTATTGACTTGTGATGATTTCGTGGTAACGAACATTTATGTGTTGTTGTGATGATTTATGCCGATGAGGTTATGGCGATAAAGTGTAGATTTTACGCATTAGAATGATGATTGGAGTAAGTGAGTTTTGGTTATGTGTTGGAATGCACTTTTTAATCTATATCTTTTATGATTCCGAATACTGTATATATATGTTATCATGCCTTTAATTATATGTTTTGGAGTATCTCACCCTTTACATTGTTTCGTCGTTACCTTTATATTGGTAACGTGCAGGTTATGAAGACGGAGTTTATAGCTGCTATTAGTCGAGTCGTTGTCGCTCTGATACGTAGCACTCAGGGGGAATAATTATGTTGTCTTGTTGTTGTTCTTTTGTTGTTTTTCCTTTTGTAAATAAGAATTATACTTTATGAAAATATGATTGGTTAAGAAAGTTTAATAAAGAAGATGTTTTGATTTTTAAGAATCAATTTATGATTTCCGACGATGTTATATATCCGAGATTTATACTTTAAAGCAAACTGTTTAAAGTGATTTGGTTTTGAAGGTGTGACGCCTCTGTATTTAATTTATGAAATTTTAAATTACTCTGATTTTTGCATATAAAACTTGGGTAATATTGGGGTGTTACAATAAACACTTCGATGCATTCATCAATCAAGTCGGCAAAAATTGCTTGCATACACCGTTGAAATTTTGTTGGTGCATTACATAACCCAAATGGCATCCTTAGATAAGCAAAAACACCAAAAGGACAAGTAAAAGCTATTTTTTCATGATCCGCCAAATTCACCGAGATTTGATTGTATCCCGAATAGCCATGCAAGAAACAATAGAAATTTTTACCGGCTAGCCTTTCCAACATTTGATCCATGAAAGGTAGCGGAAAATGATCTTTTCTTGTGGCTTGATTCAACCTCCTATAGTCGATACACATTCTCCACCCGATTACCGTCCTTGTTGGGATTAATTCATTTTTGTCATTACAGATAACCGTCATACCACCTTTTTTTGGAACCACTTGTACCGGACTCACCCATTCACTATCGGAAATAGGATAAATCATCCCAGCTTCCAATAACTTCACCACTTCTTTTCTCACTACTTCCTTCATTGATGGATTCAAACGTCTTTGGGGTTGTGCTACGGGTTTGAAATCATCTTCCATCATTATCTTGTGCATGCAATATGCTGGACTAATTCCCTTTAAATCGGACAGCACCCAACCTAATGCCCCTTCATTCTTCTTTAGCACTTGAATTAACTTGTGCTCCTCCTTCGGTGAAAAAGTGTTGCTAATGATCATCGTTTTTGTGAAATTATCACCAAGAAAGATATACTTTAAATGTGCGGGCAGCATCTATAGTTCTAACTTCACCTCTTCATCTTTCTTTTCCTCATGCAAATCTTCCATTTTCTCCTCCTTATGATCGATTTCTCCACAAGCTTCCAATTCACCCAAAATTGCCTCAATCTCTTTTTCTACATTTTCGGATGAAATATTGTGAGCTCCAATGAGAGATCTTTCTAAAGGACTAGAAATATGAACTTGATTTACAACTTCCATTATTTCCTCTTCAATAGCATCGATTTGGAAAATATCATGCTTGTCTTTAGGATGCTTCATGGCTTCAAAAAGATTAAAAGTCACCTCTTCATCTTGCACCCTTACTTTCATAAGCCCATCATCAATGTCAATCATCATACGAGTTGTCTTCATGAATGGTCTACCAAGAATCAATGGAACATCTCTATCTTCTTCCATGTCAACCACCACGAAATCAACCGGAAACAAGAATTTGTCTACTTTCACTAACATGACTTAAGAAACCCCATATGGTGAAGTGATAGATTTATCGGCTAGTTGCAAAGTCATCCTAGTAGCTTTCATCTCAATATTCCCCAATCTTTTGATAATGGATAAAGGAATCAAATTTATGCTAGATCCCAAATCGATTAAACCATTTCCAATGTAAGTATCCCCAATAGTTACCAGTAGGATAACTCGTCCCGAATCGGCTTCCTTTCTTGGGAGAGTTCTTTGGATTATGGCACTACAACGGGCGTCAAGCAAAATTTTCTCATTATCCGTATATCTCTTTTTCTTGGTGAGAATGTCCTTAATGAACTTAGCATATTTTGGCATTTGCTCCAATGCTTCGGCAAACGGAATATTTATTTGAAGTTGCTTAAATATATCCATAAACCTAGCATAATGCCTTGCATTTTCCTTCTTTGATGGTGCATGTGGATATCGTAGGTGTTGGAGGGGAATTGTGCTTACTCCTTTATCTCCTCTCTTATTACTCCTTGTATTTTTCTCCTTTTTCTCACTTTTTTCCTCATCTTCTTTTTCTTTTTCAATTAAGTCATCCTCCATTTTTTTTATAAATCTTCTTTTTCACCCACTACTTCTTCATCTTCCTTATTCTCAATCATCACTTCATTATCATCCTCAACTACAATTTCATCACTTATGCCTTTATTCACCTCTTTACCACTTCTAGTAACAATTGCCTTGCAATGCTCTTTCGGATTGGTGTGAGTATTGGCGGAAAAAGATGGTTCCGTTTGTTGCTCGGCTAATTGCTTAGTAAGTTGTCCCACTTGATTCTCCAAATTCTTTATGGCAGCCACATTGCTTTTTTGATTCTCCATAGAAACTTGCATAAATTGGTTGAGGGTTTCTTCCAATTTTGAGCTTCCACCTTGAGATTGTTGGCCTTGAGCATTTGGGCTTTGGTATGGACTTTGATGTTGATAATGTTGATTGTTGAATCTTGATGGTTGGTAGCCTTCTCTATTTCTTTGATAAGAGTTATTGTGATGTGGAGGTTGCCTTTGGTAGCCTTGATTTTGATTGTTCACATAATTCACTTCTTCGCCTTTGGGAGGTGGACAATAACCGATAGGATGATCACCTTGACAAAGTTCACAACATGCCACTTGATGCTTAATTTAAGCTCCTTGCATTTCCTTCATTTGTTGTGGGAGTTTGGACATTTGTTGAGTGAGTAACTCCACTTGTTGTGAAAGTAGCTTATTTTGAGCAAGAATGGCATCATTGGTGTTTAATTCAAGAACACCCGGTTTCCTTTGTGAAGAGATCCAATCATGTTGACTTTGTAAATCATTAAGTGCCATTCGATCAATAATCACTATTGCATCTTCCGCACTTTTTGACATTAAAGAACCACCCGCGGTAGCATCTAAAAGTGTCTTGTGCACCGGTTGGAGTCCATTTCGGAATATATGGATTTGAGTAAGTTCATCAAAACCATAACCTTTGCACTTTCTTAACATCGACTTGAATCTTTCCCAAGCCTCATTTAGAGACTCGTTGCCTACTTGTGTGAAATACCGCAATCCCCGTTTTGGCTTCCATGAATCGGGATTGTGGAAAATACCTTTATAAGAACTTTTCTTCTAATAAATTCCAATCCGTCATCACTCTTGGTAATTGATCGAGATACCACTCTTTAGATTTTCCAATTAAGGAGTGTGGAAACAATCTCTTGAATAGCGCCTTCTCACCCGCTTCATCAACCCCCGTTGCACCCGCAATCTCATAAAATTTGGTGAGATGCATAAAAGGGTCTTCATGGTCCATTCCGGTGAACGAACATGCATAAAGAAGTTGGAGGATTCCGGTCTTCATCTTCGTGTTCCTTCCACCTTGAGCATTACGAGCAAATTGAGCGATGCGCCTTGGACTATTTGCGGACATTTACGAACTTCACCCACCATGTTTCCTTCAAAAGTGTTCACACCTACTTCCTCAATTTGATTTGTTGAAGAAGTAGATGCTTCTTCTCTTAGTCTCCTCTCTTCGGCCAATTTCCTTCTTCTTCGTGTTTTGCTATTGAGCCTCTGAATAGCCCTTTCAATTTCTAGATTGAATGAAAATTGTTCTTCGGTAGCTTTTTCCCGCATACACAAAAATTCTACAAAACTAGCAAACCAAGTGAAACACAAGAGATATTAATAAAGTAACAAAACTTAAAACAATGAACTATTGCAATGCTTGCAATATCAAACGCCAATCCCCGGCAACGGCGCCAATTTGTTGAAAAGTATTTTTCCGGCAAATATTTTATATCGTATCCACAGAGATTGGGTGATATTACCGCCGTTCTATAGTTACTATCGCTTTAAGTTTGCAAATTAAAAGGTTTGTTTATGTTTGGAAATTTATCAATCACTTGTGACATGAAATTAAAACACTAAAAATATGGTTTTTATCAATTAAAAAGACTTTGTCAAGATTGGGTTTCACTATTCCATTTCCATATATTCTCTTATAACTAGTATGTGAACTCAATAAATTTGAACATAATCTAATACCCTCTCAATAACATGTATGTCTAAATGATATTGTGATATTCATTAAATTAATCCTTTAGATAATTTCTTCATCCAAAATATTAATCTAACAATCCTTAGTATTTGATATAAAAGAAAAGCAAGAAATAAATCTATTTCTACAATCCAATTCTTACTTGAGAAAATGCTTTAAGAACATAAATTAAATTATCTTTTTCAACAATAATTTTACATAACATATTCAATAAACCACAAAAGATTTTCTCTACATTCAACCTCAAATTGTTCACATACAAGAGTTTACAAGAATTACATAATGGATTTGGAATAGTTACTACCTTAATCTTGACAAAATAGGAGTTTTAGTTCCTCATCACCATGGTTGATATCCAAAGAAAATCAATAATTCTTCTTCTTCTCCCACAATGTTCTCTCTTTTTCTCTTGATACCAAATCTGATTGTGAATAATAAAAAAATCAAGAATTTATCTTCCTTCCTCTTTTTACTCCCTTCACTTTTTACTTTACTCCAATGTCATGATTGCAATTGATGTGACCTCTTTCATGCAACCACACAATTACCTTGACCCAAAAGTGAGTAAAAAGAGACTTTCACGCTACCCCAAGAGAGCTGACCCCAAGACACTTCTAATTATTTCAAAACATAAGTTCTGATGACGCACAGTTCGCGACGCCAACAAGGGACGCGGCGCAAACTAAGCTGAGTTGGGTTCGCGGCACCAACAATTGGACGCGACGCGAACTGAGTTGATTTATGCTTCTTTGTCTTTTCTTGGCCTTCCTTATACTTTTCTTGATCTTTTCTTGACTTGGTGGCTTCTTCCACTTGCACATGCATTCAAGTAACTCTTTTTCTTCAAATTTTCTACAAAACTAACAACTAAAGTGAAATATCTACTCTAATTAAAATACAAACAAGAATAATTGCATATTTATAAATTGTGTGAATAAAATAATGGAAATTAAACAAAATTTGGTTAAAAGGACCAATAAAAATGTATGAAAATCATTCCAATTTGGTCCCTAACAATCAACAACTTGTTTTCCAACAAATCTTCAACACCTGAAAAATAGAAGACACACTTCTATCACAAACTATCAAAGAGTTAAAGAAATTTGCTTCTAACATAGAACACACCTTGGAGTTGCTTCACATATTCCTCCAAGAATATAAACTCAACTCATTGCTTCACAACTTCTGAGTGAGAACAACACTCCTCTTGCCTACGGGCTTCGAGCTAAACTCAATGACCATCCTGTCATACCCCAAAATTTGCCCTCCTATTCCTCAAGACATTTCATACATCCATACTCAAGGATTCCTCAAGGGTTGATCAGACAAACCCTCTCCTAGACAATCAACCCAAACTAGGGTTTGGCAATCCTCAGATCAAGATGGATTTCCAACATCTCCAGTGGTCATCATACCTCCTCATATACTTCAAAGATTCTCCATGTCAAGTTTCAAGCCTTACAAGTAAAGCTTCCTCAGACAATTGCTCAGATGGTTGAAAATCAGTTGTATTAGACAAAAAGTCAACTGAGGTCAACATACAGTCAAACTTCATGATTTTTGGTCAACATCCTCATTTTGTAGTTAAATTCATCATTTGATCAAGGGTTGATCATGATTCATCAAGAAAACTCAAGATTTGCTCAAAAGTCAAACTTTCCAAATTAGGGTTTCCTAGAGAAAAGTCAACTAAACTTTGACAGAGCATAACTTCTTCATACTTTCTCAAAAATTTTTCCACCACCTCTCATTTTGAGGGAAATTCAATTCTCTACAACTTCATGTCTCACAAGCATGGTCAAAAAATGCTTCATTTTGAAGATATGGATCAAAACATTACAGGTCCTTTTCAAAGTCAACAAAAAGTCAACTTTTTGTAATAAAGTTTTATTGAGCATGGAAACTCCAATTGATATGAAACCAAAGAGGTTGTTTAGAGGACATCTAGAGATTTCTAAAAAGTCCAAGAACACTCAAAAATGTTGAGAATTGAGCAAAATACACCTTGCACAAGTTGGGCATTTTTGGACAATTGCACAAAGAGAGATATCTGTCAAAATCCAATTTTTTCCAAATGGGCCTATAATTTTATGATCCAAACTTGATCATAATATTACCCATGACCTCTTGATGCCTTGCCACGACCTCCTTTTATTTTTTTGATTTATTTTTGAATTTAAAACCATTTAATTCAAATTTAAATTAGATAAAATATGGAAATAAGGTATAATTTCAATTGGGTTGGATTTTTATCAAACTTGAGGTCCAAGATAGCCCACACAACTTGCCAATTTCGTGCTAGCTCATGCATGGGAAGAAAAATCAAATTTTGAAAGATTTGATTTTATTGAAAAGAGAATATATTTTTGCATTGAAGAAGAGATCTTTTTTCATTCTTTTTGCTTCCATTTCTTGCACTATAAATACTCAGCTCATTGCCAAAAACAAAGGACGAAACCCTAGCCCTAGCAAGCAACCCTATTTTTCTCAAACATTTCTCAAAGTTGTGATTTTCGAATTCCAAATTCCATCAAGTTTCAGCCCATACCAGCCATTCCATTGTGTTCCTGAGGATCCCAGGGATCGATCCATATCCTTATACCAAGCTCAGACTGCCCAGAACAAAAGAACACAAAGCACCGATTTGGTATTTCTTCTCAATTTCGATTTCCATAATCCATGCATCTTTAACTGTTTTTGCTTGTTTATTTGAGTTCAGGATACCTATTAGAATGTGTTTGACGTATAACATGCAAGGTTTAACGCCGGAATAAGAACTTGCCATTGTTAGGGCAGTTTTTGTTGTCTTCTTCGAAACTCAGTCTACAGGCCGATTCAATACAAATGGACACCACCATTGGATTCGCAAGGCTCGAATTAGGGGGATAGGGTCTTTCTTTTGCTTTGATTTTACTTATTTTGCAGGATTGATGTTTGAACTCACCGGAGAAGACGACCAGAGCTAGTGCTCCGGCGTCGTGGACCTGGGTTGACTCTGGCGTGACTGGCGTGGCAATTCTGTGCGTTTTGATTCGTCCATCTATGCATCCTGGGTCCCACGCGTTGACTGTGTTTTGAATTTCAGAAATCAGGACACGTTTACACATAAAATCACACGTTTCCAATTACAAAACACCAAGCATGCTTGGCTCAGATGGCAAGAGGGCGTGTGTTTTCTCCTGATGGTCACCAGTTCGATTCCTGGCAAGACCATTCCTTTTTACAACTTTGAAAACTAACATGTTTTTACTATTTTTTCTTTTTTTAATATTTTCATGCATTTTAATTAATCTTTAAACATTTTTATCATGCAATTAAAAAATCACAAAAAATATTTTTCTTTTTGCATTATCATCAGAAAATGTTTATTTAATTTTTAATATTAAAATTAATATTTTTGCATGCATATTTCATTTAATTATTAATTAATCATTAAAATGACTTTTAATTGTTTTTAATTATCGAAATCGATTCCGAAAATTACCAAAAAATTATCTTATCATCTTATTGTCATTATTAACATAAAACTTTTTTCCTCATTCAAAAATCATGTTTTTACTAACATTTTTCCTCTTTTGCAATTTTCTCGTGTTTTCCGATTTTGTATCTGTTCACAGGTTGTAACGTTTCGGACGATTTTCCTTGCTTTTCTTTTTCAATTATGTAATTGCCTATGGGATGTAATAGTTTAATTAGGACTTTTATTTTCATGTAACTGCCCCAAATCCATGTAATAGCGTAGGACTTTATCTTTCCGCACTTTACATTTCCGCAATTTACTTTCTACACCCTATAAACTGCTAGTAATGAGGCGTGTATGGCAAGATAAAATTGGACATAGATCACTCGTAATTTCAAGATAACATATCTGAATTTGACACACTCTTTTCACACATGCACCCCTTAGGGTAATTCACTCTCGTTGCCTTTACGAATACAAATGGTCAAGTCCCTCGAACGTAGAGGTATCCTAGCACCGTTGCCTTCAAACATATCATCATAGTCCCTTCGATACAAAGATCATAGACCCACGATGTCGCCTACGAACACATGATCTTGATCCTCGATTGTCGCCTACGAAAAATGATGATAGTCCCTTTCGAATGTGTTAGGATACTCCTACAAGTTGCCTTCTATGACCATCCGATGTCCCTTCGAATGTCCCTCTTATATCCAACGAATAGAGTTACCTACCAACTAATGGTATGGATAGCGCTATTCTAAAGGAACGTAAAACAACACGAAAATGACCATTCTGAGTAGGTAATAAAGATTTTTAGTTGCTTGCTCAAACAAAATACTTTTCACACCACACACTTTTTGTCAAAGTTCAAACTCTTTTCGAAAACGAAACATTTCCGAACACTTTGTATACATTCCTACATGAATCATTACAAAGTCAAAGCGAAATGCCTTTTTTTTCAAAACATTTTTTAAACACACAGAAAGCACTTTTTAAAAATGATCTAGAAGCAACTAAGAGCCTGTAGATAACTACGGATGGAAAGGGGTGCTAATACCTTCCCTTTTCATAACCTTCTCCCTTACTCAGAATCTAACGAAGGTCTTTTCCTGTTCTTTTCACCTTCCGTTAATTGGATAAAAGAAAAGTCGGTGGCGACTCTTGCTATCCGCAACATTTGCGATAAAAAGCAAAACAAATCTCAAAGTCAGTTCACCGTATTACAGAACTGGCGACTCTGCCGGGGAGATACCCTAATGAGAGAATACCTTAGGGATTTTTAGATCACTTTTACTGTTTTCTGTTTGACTTGCTTGCTTTATCTTTAAGGTTTTCTTGGGTATTATATTTGTGGGGGATCCTACACCCGGATCCAGGTTTTCTTAGGTAAGTAGCAATAGATCGTCGCGACTGTTAGGCGTATACCAAAACGGTCAACATGATGGCTACGTTAGTGTGACACTTTGGATGTCCTGATACTCTTCATTTCCAAGTTGAGGATAGTATTTGGCTTCTGCGTGGTGTCATCAGCACTAACTCAACTTTTAGAACCTTAAATGACCCATTTTGGCCATTAGAAGGTAGTGAGATGGCCGGCTTTGGTGCAGACTAAGGTTGGCTAATACTCGATGCTACGCTCATTAAGATCAGACTTTTGGGATATTTTTCGGTCGACCACTTGGTAGTCGTATTGAAATAAATGCCTACGAGAAAGATCAATGATATAAGATTCCTAGAACCCGGTTACTATTATAGGACAGGATGAACCAACTCAAACTTTTGGTAGGGTAAACACTTATACCTCACGCAAGCCTTAAACCTAGGGCTATTGTGTGAATTGTTTGTGCTTGCTAAACATGACATCATGACATCATCGCATTGCATATCATTTCTAACTATTTCAAGGACCTAGGGATTTATCTTTGCTCTGTTTTGTAGGGTTATGGCTTCCAGAAAGACTATCCAAATCAACTTCATGGGTGTACCTTTTCAGCTCAAAGAATTGGTTTCAGAAATTCCCGACCATGCTCAGTTCATCAAAAGACATGGTTATCTACTTGACTTGGTTATCTCTGGTTTTGAAGAAGATATGATGTATGTCTTATTCCAGTTCTTTGATCCGAAACACCATTGCTTTACATTCCCAGATTATCAGTTAGTTCCTACTTTAGAAGAGTTCTTAAGCTACTTGGGGTACCTATTCTTGACCAAATGCCATTCACCGGTTTAGAAAAGGTTCCTAGGTACGAAGACATCGCATCAGCAGTACATCTAAAGCGCTCAGACATTGAAGCCAATTGGGAAACAAGAAGCGGAGTTAAGGGTTTACTTGCTAAGTTTCTGATAAAGAAAGCCCGGGAATTCCTCAAAGCTATGAGTTTCCATGCATTCGAAGACATCGTGGCCTTGCTAATCTATGGTTTAGTTCTATTTCCTAACTCGGATCTGTTCATAGACGTGAACGCCATCAAGATATTCCTTACTCGTAATCCTGTGCCTACTTTACTTGGAGACATTCTACATTCTCTCCACACTCGTACCATCAAGAGACAAGGAACTCTCATGTGTTGTATACCGTTACTTTCCAGGTGGTTTATTTCGCACCTTCCTCCATCAGTTTTGAAGAACGAACAAAGGTTGAAGTGGTCTCAAAGACTAATGTCACTCTCTCATTCAGATATTCGTTGGTGTCTTTTCTCTCAAAAGGACTTCACATTCATTAAGCATTGTGGAGAATTCCCTAATGTACCACTCCTTGGTATAAGGGGAGGTATTACTTACAACCTTTCTCTAGCTCTACGTCAGTTTGGGTATGCTCGAAGAGACGGTCCGCATGATATGCTTCTCCAAGATATTGTGTTCGACTACAACCGCGATCTCCAGAATTACCGACGAAGGTTCATACACGCTTGGGGCATGGTAAAGAAGACTAATACCAAGACTTTGGGGAACTAAAACTCCATTCCTTGGGAACCTTACCTCAAATGGGTGCGAGCTCGAGCTCAAAACCTCATGATGTCATTCACGTCTGTTTTACCAGTAATTATGGAACCTGTTGCTATAGGTGACGTACCCTATATTGTTCTCCATCCTGACATGCCTATTGATTTTGAAGACTTGAAGAGATCCTGGATTCAGCTCAAAGAAGAAAGGGATACATTCGAAGCTCAGTGCTATGCAAGCGAGACAAAGGTACTAGAGTTGACCAAGCTACTTCACGAGGAGCAAAACATCAACGCCTACCTCGGCACCAAGAGGAAGCGCCCATGCGAGACTTAGAGCTTTAGGATTTTTGTTCTTTTATTTTATTGTTCTGAACTATCTTTTGTACTTAAAAACAAAAAAAAAAGAGAATAAAAAGAGAACTAATAAATGTTTGTTCGTGTTTGTTTAACAAATTTAGATCCTTAAGGTCCTTGAAAACATTGCATTGCATTTGCATAAACATTGCATATCATGGCATAACATCTCATAACAGGTACATTGAAGATTGGTTTTCTCATTTTCTCGCTATTTATTTTAGCAGAAATGGCTCTTGAACAGGAGATGTTCAGTTCCAGGAGATGTTCACCAGCTTGGTCCAAGGCCAAGAAGATCCGAAGAAGCTCATCAACAGAAAGAAGAGGATCGTTGGTGTTCTCAACATGGGTAGACGTTACAAAGGTGGTCCTAAAGTGGTCAGCCGGATAGAGCTCTCAGAAAGTGTCAAGACTGAGGGAAGTGTCAAGGGCAATGACGAAGATGATCAGCGTGAGCCTGAGAAGAAAGGAGAAGACTATGAGGATCAAGACGATGAAGATGACAAGTACAAGCAACTTGAAGACCGTCAATGTGTGGAAAACTTGAAAATGTCCTGCTTGAATTTTGATGATCCGAGTCTTGTTCCTGTGTGGTGATTCCTCCCAAGTTCAAAGTTCCCACTTTGCCAAGTATGATGGCATTTCTTGTTCAAGTCATTTGAAGTCCTATGTTCAAGATCAACCCCACACCGATGATGAAAGTGTGGATGCATTATTTCCAAGAGAGTTTGTCCGGACTCATTGGAGTGGTATTATCTAGAAAATGACCGATCTGCACTGGAGTGACTTGGCGATGCTTTTACGACATATGAGTACAATTGTGAATTGGCACCCACTCGCATGCAACTACAGAGCATGTCTATGGGTCGTGATGAGAAGTTCAAAGAGTATGCTCGTAAATGGAGAGATCTAGCAAGAGTTCACCACCCTTGTCCAATAGGAGTTGGTTGATATGTTTATGGGAACACCGACAGCCCATTCTTCAATCATTTGATTGGAAACTCTTCAGCCGGATTCATCGAGCTGATATTGACAGGAGAGCGCATTGAAGCTGGTATCAAGAGTGGGAAGATTCAGGTAGAGTCATCATCAAGTGCTGCGAAGAGATCTTTCGGTGGTAAGAAAGAAGCCAATGCTGTGTATGGTCAGAAAAGCCGAGCCAAGACCGACCGTGCTCAATCTGGGGCAGGATCTCCAATCCTACATCAAGACAACCTCACGAGACAACACGCATAACCGGAACGCGCCACGAAGACAGTTTTCGAAGATCAACATGCCATTGTCGCAAGCCTTGCAACACATGTTGAAAGCAGAGCTGATTACCTTGAGGGATCCTCCTCAAAACATCAACACTTCTTCTCCGAGATACAATCCCAATGCTAAGTGTGCTTATCACTCTAACAGCCCAGGGCACGACACTGACAACTGTTGGCCTTTGAAGAACAAGATTCAAGATATGATCGAAGCTAATCAGATTGAGTTTGATCCTCCTGTTGAGACCCCGAACGTGATCAACGCTCCTATTCCTAACCATGACAAAAGTTCCAATGCTATTGGCGAGAATGCTTATGTTTTCAACATAGATGACTTGACCATTCCTCTGATGACTGTTAAGAAGAATTTGCTGCAAGCCGGTGTCAATCCAGGTTGCCCAGAGAATTGTCGTTGGTGCCCATCTGCCCCTGACGGTTGTGCTTGGTTGAGAAGACGTATTCAGTGCATGATGGATAACCGCGAAGTGCTATTTCTGAAGCCATCACCTGTGGAGAATCAGTGTGAAGACATGCCTAAGAAACTGAAGATCGAAGATGTGAATGAAACCGTACCAGAGATGTGGGATACCTTGGGGCAGCCAAGTGGAAAGTTTGACTACATGGTGAAGTATACTGTTCCTGAAAGCTACAAGATTCCCATTGAAGATGTTAAAGCGACCGGATGGGGTGACGATTTCCCAGAAGACTATGCTGATGTTAACACAATAAGGATTTCCTCTGCTGATCCTGTGCCTAGAGTGGCACCTCTCATCATTACTTCTCCCAGACCAGTTCCATACTCCTCTGACAAAGCTATCCCTTGGAACTATGGAGCTGAGGTTTACTATCATGGCGTCAAACAAGACCCTCTGACCATTGAGGATCTTACAGTTGAAGCTACTATTCTTGACATTGACAACATCACCGGATCAAGTAAGGTGACCAGAACTGGAAGAGTGTTTTCTCCAGAGATCCTCCTCCAAAAGACACTGCGACTCCAGCTCGCATTCCAGCTATTCAACCAGTTCCCGAAGCTAGAGGGAAAGAACCAGTAACCCATCATGCTCCTACAGAAGTACCAAAGGAAGTTGCTAAAGACACCTCCAAACAAGAAATGGAGGAACTTCTGAAGATTATTAAGAAGAGTGACTACAATGTTGTGGAACAGTTGGGACAGACTCCGTCCAAGGTCTCCATGCTTGCCCTGCTCTTGTGCTTTGAGGATCATGCTAAAGCCTTGGTGAAGTTTCTTAAGAATGCTCACGTACCGCAAGACACTACCACTAATCAGTTTGAAGTTTGTATTGCTAGCCTGGCTGCCAACAACGGCCTAGGCTTCTCTGATGCTGATTTGACTCCTGCCGGAAGGAAACACAACAAAGCCTTGCACGTCTCTGTTGAATGCAAGGGCATTACATTATCTCATGTTTTGGTGGATACCGGTTCTGCTCTGAATATCCTACCGAAGACTTCTTTTGATCGACTTGATGTTGAAGGATTGGTTCTGAAGCCTAGTGACATTATTGTGAGAGCTTTTGATGGTTCTAAGCGAACAGTACTTGGAGAGCTCATTCTGCCCGTTAAAGTCGGTTCCCAGACTTTTGATTCCACTTTCTTTGTCATGGACATCCGTCCAGTTTACTCTTGCCTACTTGGATGCCCTTGGATACATGGGGCAGGCGCTGTTACCTCTACCTTGCATCAGAAGTTGAAGTACCCGGTGAAGGGGAAGGTTGTTACGGTATGTGGTGAAGAAGAATATATGGTCAGTCATTTGCAGTCATTCCGATACCTCGAGATGGAAGGAGAATTCTTTGAGACTCTTTGTCAAGCTTTCGAAACAATCCCCAGAGTCATGCCTGCTGACTCTCCTGTCACTCCTGAAGAAGTTACACAAGTTCCGTCTAGGATGGTCTCATTGAAAGATGCTCAAGCTGCAGTTGAAGAAGGAGGTAGTGCTATTTGGGGTCAGCTCCCCGACCTTCCTTTCAAATCTGACAAGACTGGCTTAGGCTTCACCCTCAAAGGTCAGAAGATGATACGCCGCGAACGTGCCGGCCAATTTCCTTTCCGCATCAGCCAGAATGGAGTCCATGCTATAGAAGACAACGACCACGACTTCGACATCAGCAAGTGGATCTTCCCAACTCCCGACAATGGACTCAGCAATTGGAAGACTGAAGACGTCATACTAATCTCCTTTAGACAGGAGTAATTGCCTTTGTTTTTGTTTTACCTTTCGTTTTCTATGTTTTGAACAATAAACTCTAAAGCCTAGTGCCTTTCCCGGGGCATTATGGCTCGTTTGTGAGGGTTATTATCTGTCATTTGCATATTTTCATTCAATAAAATCGTTGGAATTTTGCATTTAAATGTTGTTTTCTTTCTTTTTACTTTATTACCCCTTCAAAAAGCTATGTGTTCTTACACACACCCACGTGATACACTGCAGAATCACTCCGAATCTCGTTGATACAAATATGCTATTGCTAAATCCGATCTACCAAGCCAAGACGAAGGTGAGGAAGATTGTGAAGTGCCAAGAGAACTTTATAAGAAGAGCGAGTTATACCGCATGAAGAGTCATTGAGGTTGTGAATTTGGGTACTGATGAAGACAAAAGAGAGATCAAGATAGGAGCAGGTCTTGGGAGCAGTGTCAAAGAAAGATTGGTTCAAATGCTACGAGACTATATCGAGGTTTTGCTTGGTCCTACGAAGACATGCGTGTTTAGACATTGACATTGTGGTACACCTACAAAAGAAGGTTTTCCTTGTGAAATAGAAGGTTCATCGCACGCCCCGAGATGTCTCGAGAAAATCAAAGCCAATGGCTTTCCTAGGTTACTTCTTATCCACAGTGGGTTGCTAATGTGGTTCCTGTACCCAAGAAGGATGGCAAGGTACGAATGTGTGTGGATTACAGAGATCTGAACAAAGCAAGTCCAAAAGACGATTTCCCACTACCTCATATTGATGTTCGTTGACAACACCAAGATAAAGTTTTCTTTCATGGATGGTTTCCTACATAATCGATCAAAATGGCTCCTGAAGACATGGAGAAGACTACTTTCATTACACAGTGGGGCACTTTCTGCTACAAGGTCATGCCGTTCGGACTGAAGAACGCTGGCGCCACTTATCAGCGTGCTATAGTGGCATTGTTTCATGATATGATTCATCACGAGATAGAGGTCTACATCGACGACATGATAGCTCGATCACAAACTGAAGAAGAACATCTTGATCATTTGCAGAAACTGTTTGATAGATTGAAGAAGTACAGATTGAGACTTAATCCCAACAAGTGCACTTTTGGAGTCAGATCCGGTAAACTCCTAGGGTTTGTTGTCAGTGGTAAAGGTATTGAAGTTGACCCCGCCAAGGTTAAAGCTATTTAAGAAATGCCAGCTCCCCGCACCGAGAAGGAAGTCAGAGGTTTCTTGGGCCGATTGAACTACATTGCCAGATTCATTGCGCATCTAACTGCTACTTGTGAGCCAATCTTCAAGTTACTGAAGAAATATCAAGTAGTGGAATGGAACGACGATTGCCAGATCGCTTTTGACAAAATCAAGGAGTACCTACATAATCCTTTTATCCTGATGCCACCCGCCAAAGGAAGACCTCTTATCATGTACTTAACAGTGTTAGAGAGCTCAATGGGGTGTGTGTTGGGGAAACATGACGAGTCTGGTCGAAAAGAGTATGCAATATACTACCTTAGCAAAAAGTTTACCGACTATGAAACAAGATACTCAACGAGAAAACTTAAGACTTTTTGTCACGACTAAGACAGTATATGTTGACTCACACTACCTTGTCGATCTCCAAGATGGATCCGATAAAATACATATTTGAGAAACTAGCTCTCTCCGGAATAATAGCAAGATGGCAAATGATCTTGACCGAATATGACATCCAGTATACTTCCCAGAAAGCGATCAAAGGAAGTGTAGTAGCCGATCATTTGGCTCATCAAGTCGTAGATGACTATCAGTCTATGCAGTTCGAGTTTCCAGACGAAGATGTTTTGTTAGTTACTGATTGTGAAGAACCAAGACCAGACGAAGGACCTGAACAAGGATCCCGATGGACCATGGTCTTTAATGGAGCCTCAAACGCACTTGGCAATGGCATTGGCGCCATTATTACATCCCCTACAGGCGGACATACGCCTTTCATTTCCAGATTATGTTTCAACTGTACCAACAACATGGCCGAATACGAAGCGTGCATCATGGGTATCAAAGATGCTGTTGACTTAAGAATCAAGTTCTTACAAGTGTATGGAGACTCAACTTTAGTGATCACCGATTAGGGCGAGGGAAGCATCCGAATCTCATTCCGACGAGAGCATGTTCTAAGTTTGATCCCCTACTCAAGAGATCACTTTCAATCACATTCCACGAGAAGAGAATCATGACGATTGGCTACTATGTCGTCTATGTTCAAGGTCAGATGGGACAACGAGGCTCCCCAGGTCATCATTGAAAAGTTTTACGAACCGGCATACTGTTGTGAGCTTGATGCAGAAGAGAAACCTTGGTACTACGATGTGAAGAGGTATCTTGAGACTCAGGAATATCCCAGGGCATCCACAACGATAAGAAGTTCTTGAGAAGGTTTGCATCCAAATTCGTCCTCAGCAACGGCATCTTATACAAG
Source organism: Vicia sativa (assembly GCA_021764765.1). Classification (NCBI taxonomy): domain Eukaryota; kingdom Viridiplantae; phylum Streptophyta; class Magnoliopsida; order Fabales; family Fabaceae; genus Vicia; species Vicia sativa. The sequence continues at coordinate 150,599,659 of CM038793.1, read as the reverse complement.
CGCAATCACGACTTGTGCTTACTCCGCTGTGTAGACCAGAAAATTGCAGCACGTATCATGGAAGAGTTACACGAAGGCGCATTTGGTACCCATTCCAGTGGACATACCATGGCTAAGAAGATTTTGAGAACAGGTTACTATTGGTCCACCATGGAAGCTGATTGTCACCGCTATGCTCGATCTTGTCACAAATGCCAGATTTATGCAGACAAAGTGCACGTACCTCCAGTACCATTAAAAGTTATAACCGCTCCTTGGCCTTCGCGATGTGGGCATTGACATGATTGAGAAATCAAGCCCACTTCCAACGGACATCGTTTCATCCTTGTGGCAATTGATTATTTCACCAAGTGGGTAGAGGCACTCGTCGATCTGTTACCAAGAATGTTGTGGCTCGATTCATCAAGCATAATCTTATTAGTCGGTATGGCACTCCTGAAAGGATTATCACAGATAACGGCTCTAATCTCAACAACAAGATGATCACCGAACTCTGCACGCAGTTCAAGATCAAGCATCACAATTCTTCTCCGTATCGGCCTAAGATGAATGGCGATGGAAGCCGCCAACAAGAACATTAAGAAGATGTAAGATGACAGTGACTTACAAAGATTGGCATGAGATGTTACCATTTGCTCTCCACGGTTATCGCACTATAGTACGGACATCAACAGGGGCAACCCCTTTCTCTCTTGTATACGGTATGGAAGCAGTCCTACCAATTGAGGTTCAGATACCCTCAACCAGGGTCCTCCAGGACGCAGAGTTAGGCGAAGATGATTGGATCCAGACACGCCTTGACCAGATCAACTTGATTGATGAGAAACGACTCGCATCCATCTGCCATGGACAGATCTATCAAAAACGAATGATCAGAGCATTTAATAAGAAAGTCAGGCATCGAGTCTACCAAGTCGGTGATCTAGTAATCAAGCGCATCATTCTTCCACAAGGTGATACCAGGGGAAAATGGACTCCCACCTATGAGGGACCATTTGTAGTCAAGACGGTATTTTCCGGCGGAGCTATGATACTTAGCACCATGGATGGTGAAGACTTCCCACACCCTGTGAACGCAGACATAGTCAAAAAATACTACGCATAAAAGAGACCCGCTAGGTCGACTGACCTAGGCCAAAATAAGGGCATCCTGGCGAACCAAAAGGGTTCGGGCAAAAGTTAAGGATATATACAAAACATGTACACCCAGCAAGTCGAAAACCTGCAAAGGCGGCTTGGGCAAAAAAGGGTATCTCGGTAGACTAAAAACCCGAAAGGGCGGTCTAGGAAAAAGTTAGGGATTTAAGCGTACGACTATGTCTCATCCAGATCACCTACCTACAGACTACTACTATCAGCATTCAAGATTCAAATGGCGAAAATCAATTCACTCACTTTCTACTAACAGCAAGGAGATGAGATAGTCGAAATATATGAGTACTAGCATAGTTGGAACTTAACGAGATTGTTTCCGCATAGCTTTTTACTTTTCTTGTGTACAAACTACTTGGCCATACGCCACATTTCAAATTAATACAAGTTCTTTCTCTTTACAATTCTCACTGTTGTTGTTTGCATAAAGTCCAACGTTTGCTTTGAATGATTATATGCATCTGAGAATAAATATCTATCTACAAACATGCGAAAAGTGAACATACGAAAGTAATTACTACAGGCTCTAGGAATTGAGATGACGACGAAAGTCACCAATACGTTCCCCTGCAAAGTACAATCCCCACATAGGTATCGCTCACTGCGAACCTTTCCCATTGGAGTACACATTTTCCTCCACTAGTCCAGACATTCCAAGCTTCATCACGTCAGTCCCCGAGCAGTGATTCCAATCCATTTGAACCGTGTTACATCAGTCTCCAAGAAGTAACGATTCATCACCAGCAGAGGTATTTGTCCCCAGCAGAATACCTCTCAACAATCATCATCCCCCGGCAACAGCAATATCCAGAGTCGAAACTTGGTCAGATAGTGCATCGGAGGAAACCTACATCCTTTATTCCCCCAGCCAAAGGTTTCAGCAGGCTCCAGATCCTCCCAGCCCAGTCTCTCAGCGACATTTAATTACTCCTCAGTAGGGTCTACGCACAAGATCCCCAGCAGAGCGCCTTCTAAGATTTTCCCCAGCAGGGTCTACGCACAAGATCCTCGGCATCGTGCCTCTCGATCTCTACCATCCTCAACAATATCTAGGCTCAAGACTTGGTCAGATAGTGCATCGGAGGAATCGAGGTTATCTTTCTTCTCGGGGTTTCCATCCGTTTCATCCCCAAATAGAAGCCAGAAATTCCCAAGCGGAGCATTCACATCTTCTTCAAGATGGATATGTTTTGAAATACCACAACATATATCATTCATACATTTTTCATAAAAGCCATAATTTGTGCATATATCATTCATACACATTGTCATGCATCATAATCTGCATAAGACTAACCATATTCTATCAAAGTTTCTTTTGTTTTCCCCAAAATAGGTGAAAATCACTTCTGAAACAACAGGTCCAGGATTAATACCCGAAGCCAGACGGGAAACCCTATCCGAACGACCGCCCTAGTTGTCCTTCGACAACAGATTCAGGATTAATACCCGAAGCCAGACGGGAAACCTTATTCGAACAATCACACAAGTTATCCTCCGATAACAGGCATTGGATCAATACCCGAAGCACAACAGGGAAGCTGTCCACATTCTACCAACCATTATCCCCTCAGAGTAATCAAGACGAAGATTTATTCTAACTCTCTCTTATTATCAACAGCAACTACAGAGTCTGGCGTACGACTCAGTTGCCTTGGATGGCATCTTAAGCCCATCTCCGACTATTTGTCAACATCTCTCCGCTTTCAGAATGCTGCATATTTGGTTAAAAATCAATACAAACCAATAACTTCATTCAAAGACGAGCGCAAAGTCTAACGTACGACTCTCTCCGGATGGCATCTTAAGCCCATCTCCATGCTCCCTTCTACTTTCAGGAACATCAGCACGGCCTAGTGTACGGCTCACTCCCCAGCGTCGTTCTCTTCAGATGGCATCTTAAGCCCATCTCCGACGCTTCTCCTATTCAGACGACATTCTTGAGTCTAGCGTACGACTCATTCCCCAGTGAAGTTTCCAGCTTCTCCAAATGGCATCTATAAGCCCATTCCCGCATCATCAATCAACGGCGAGTGCAAATTTTCAGGTGTACTCAAGTGTTCAATCATCTTCTACCTCCAGGCCACTAAAGGCACGCATGCCAATCTAACCCTTCCAGTACAAGAAGATTGAACAGGGGCAGCTCTCATACCCCAAAATTTGCCCTCCTATTCCTCAAGACATTTCAAACATCCATACTCAAGGATTCCTCAAGGGTTGATCAGACAAACCCTCTCCTAGACAATCAACCCAAACTAGGGTTTGGCAATCCTCAGATCAAGATGGATTTCCAACATCTCCAGTGGTCATCATACCTCCTCATATACTTCAAATATTATCCATGTCAAGTTTCAACCCTTACAAGTCAAGTTTCCTCAGACAATTGCTCAGATGGTTGAAAATCAGTTGTATTGGACAAAAAGTCAACTGTGGTCAACATACAGTCAAACTTCATGATTTTTGGTCAACATCCTCATTTTGAAGTTACATTCATCATTTGATCATGATTCATCAAGAAAACTCAAGATTTGCTCAAAAGTCAAACTTTCCAAATTAGTGTTTCCTAGAGAAAAGTCAACTAAACTTTGACTGAGCATAACTTCTTCATACTTTCTCAAAAAATTTTCCACCACCTCTCATTTTGAGGGAAATTCAATTCTCTACAACTTCATGTCTCACAAGCATGGTCAAAAAATGCTTCATTTTGATGATATGGATCAAAATATTACAGGTCCTTTTCAAAGTCAACAAAAAGTCAACTTTTTGTAATGAAGTTTTATTGAGCATGGAAACTCCAATTGAGTTGAAACCAAAGAGGTTGTTTAGAGCTTTCTAAAAAGTCCAAGAACACTCAAAAATGTTGAGAATTGAGCAAAATACACCTTTCACAAGTTGGGCATTTTTGGACAATTGCACAAAGAGAGATATCTGTCAAAATCCAATTTTTTCCAAATGGGCCTATAATTTTATGATCCAAACTTGATCATGATATTACCCATGACCTCTTGATGCCTTGCCACGACCTCCTTTTATTTTTTTGATTTATTTTTGAATTTAAAACCATTTAATTCAAATTTAAATTAGATAAAATATGGAAATAAGGTATAATTTCAATTGCGTTGGATTTTTATCAAACTTGAGGTCCAAGATAGCCCACACAACTTGCCAATTTCGTGCTAGCTCATGCATGGGAGAAAAATCAAATTTTGAAAGATTTGATTTTATTGAAAAGAGAAAATATTTTTGCATTGAAGAAGAGATCTTTTTCATTCTTTTTGCTTCCAATTCTTGCTCTATAAATACTCAGCTCATTGTCAAAACAAAGGACGAAACCCTAGACCTAGCAAGCAACCCTATTTTTCTCAAAAATTTCTCAAAGTTGTGATTTTCGAATTCCAAATTCCAGCAAGTTTTAGCCCAAACCAGCCATTCCATTGTGTTCCTGAGGATCCCAGGGATCGATCCATATCCTTATACCAAGCTCAGACTGCCCAGAACAAAAGAACACAAAGCACCGATTTGGTATTTCTTCTCAATTTCGATTTCCATAATCCATGCATCTTTAACTGTTTTTGCTTGTTTATTTGAGTTCAGGATACCTATTAGAATGTGTTTGACGTATAACATGCAAGGTTTAACGCCGGAATAAGAACTTGCCATTGTTAGGGCAGTTTTTGTTGTCTTCTTCGAAACTCAGTCTACAGGCCGATTCAATACAAATGGACACCACCATTGGATTCGCAAGGCTCGAATTAGGGGGATAGGGTCTTTCTTTTGCTTTGATTTTACTTATTTTGCAGGATTGATGTTTGAACTCACCGGAGAAGACGACCAGAGCTAGTGCTCCGGCGTCGTGGACCTGGGTTGACTCTGGCGTGACTGGCGTGGCAATTCTGTGCGTTTTGATTCGTCCATCTATGCATCCTGGGTCCCACGCGTTGACTGTGTTTTGAATTTCAGAAATCAGGACACGTTTACACATAAAATCACACGTTTCCAATTACAAAACACCAAGCATGCTTGGCTCAGATGGCAAGAGGGCGTGTGTTTTCTCCTGATGGTCACCAGTTCGATTCCTGGCAAGACCATTCCTTTTTACAACTTTGAAAACTAACATGTTTTTACTATTTTTTCTTTTTTTAATATTTTCATGCATTTTAATTAATCTTTAAACATTTTTATCATGCAATTAAAAAATCACAAAAAATATTTTTCTTTTTGCATTATCATCAGAAAATGTTTATTTAATTTTTAATATTAAAATTAATATTTTTGCATGCATATTTCATTTAATTATTAATTAATCATTAAAATGACTTTTAATTGTTTTTAATTATCGAAATCGATTCCGAAAATTACCAAAACATTATCTTATCATCTTATTGTCATTACTAACATAAAACTTTTGTCCTCATTCAAAAATCATGTTTTTACTAACATTTTTCCTCTTATGCAATTTTCTCGTGTTTTCCGATTTTGTATCTGTTCACAGGTTGTAACGTTTCGGACGATTTTCCTTGCTTTTCTTTTTTAATTGCCTATGGGATGTAATAGTTTAATTAGGACTTTTATTTTCCGCACTTTTATTATGTAATCCCAAAGCCATGTAATAGCGTAGGACTTTATCTTTTCACATTTCATTTACTTTCTGCACCCTATAAACTGCTAGTAATTAGGCGTGTATGGCAAGATAAAATTGGACATAGATCACTCGTAATTTCAAGATAACATATCTGAATTTGACACACTCTTTTCACACATGCACCCCTTAGGGTAATTCACTCTCGTTGCCTTTACGAATACAAATGGTCAAGTCCCTCGAACGTAGAGGTATCCTCTTTTCAAACATATCATCATAGTCCCTTCGATACAAAGATCATAGACCCACGATGTCGCCTACGAACACATGATCTTGACCCTCGATTGTCGCCTACGAAAAATGATGATAGTCCCTTTCGAATGTGCTAGGATACTCCTACAAGTTGCCTTCTATGACCATCCGATGTCCCTTCGAATGTCCCTCTTACATCCAACGAATAGAGTTACCTACCAACTAATGGTATGGATAGCGCTATTCTAAAGGAACGTAAAACAACACAAAAATGACCATTCTGAGTAGGTAATAAAGACTTTTAGTTGCTTGCTCAAACAAAATACTTTTCACACCACACACTTTTTGTCAAAGTTCAAACTCTTTTCGAAAACGAAACATTTCCGAACACTTTGTATACATTCCTACATGAATCATTACAAAGTCAAAGCGAAATGCCTTTTTTTTTTTCAAAACATTTTTTAAACACACAGAAAGCACTTTTTAAAAATGATCTAGAAGCAACTAAGAGCCTGTAGATAACTACGGATGGAAAGGGGTGCAAATACCTTCCCTTTTCATAACCTTCTCCCTTACTCAGAATCTAACGAAGGTCTTTTCCTGTTCTTTTCACCTTCCCTTAATTGGATAAAAGAAAAGTCGGTGGCGACTCTTGCTATCCTCAACATTTGCGATAAAAAGCAAAACAAATCTCAAAGTCAGTTCACTGTATTACACATCCCACAGACCATGTGGTTCACAACATCTATCCCTAATGATTACATCCTTACTATATTCTACTAGCTTACTAAACTAGGTCACAAACTCCTTTTTTATAACTTATTCCCAAACTAGATTTAGGCCTTCAAACAACAGCATGTTAGCTATAACAAACTGCAGAAAACTTCTCCTACAAGAATAGGTCTTCAACAGAATCATCCTAATATATCTCCATAAGAATAGGTCTTCAACAGAATCTTCCTAATATATCTCCAAAATAATACGTCTTCAACAGAGTCTTCCTAATATATCTCCATAATTTGGGCTCCAAGTAACAACAAATAAATTGTTACAATTCTGCAAAAGATTCTCCTATAAAGTAGGTCATCAACATTTAGTTTTCTAAATGTTCTCCTTGATTTTAGATTGAGTTTCCTTGAATATTTTAGACCTTTAAATATTCCTGTAAATATGCTCAATATATTATGCATTATATTCTCAAATGCTTCATGTTAGGACATCTTCTTCGACATGTTGTTACAGTTGTTGAACAGGTTCAACACAACATGTCATGTCATTTCAATAGGACTTCTTGTTGTACCTATTCTGATTATTCAAGTTGCATATCCTATTTTACATTACATTATTGCTACTTTTATTTGTTTTACAAAAATTAAGCCAATCCTGTAAACTCAGGAACTTATAACTTCAACGCTTGCTGATGAGCCTTTCCAGGATTCCATGTACCTGCTTACAAGACTTAATGCATATGGTATGTCAGGTATAGTAAAAACCATAACATACATCAAAGAACCTACTACATTAGCATATGAGTTACGATTCCTATAAGCTCTTTCGACCTCAGTACTGGGACATTGATCAATACTCAGCTTGAATTGAGGGTTTGTTAGAGTCATAACAAGCACTAAATTTGACATACGATACTTATCGAGAATATTCCATAGATATGCCTCTTGAGATAAGCATAATTTCGATTGCTTAAAATCTCTTCGAATGTCAATCCCAAGAATCCTGGAAGTTGCTCCCAAATCCTTCATTTCGAAGTCCTTATTGAGTTCAACCTTCACCCTCATTACCTCTTCGACATTATTGTTGCTTGCTATGAGAATATCATCAACATAAACAAAAAAATAACAAATGAATTATCAAGACGAAATCTGAAGTAAACACAATGGTTGAACTGACTTCTAATGAAACTTATGTGTGACATGAACTTGTCGAATATCCTATTCCACTGTCGAGGAGATTGTTTCAGCCCATATAAAGATCTATTCAACTTGCACACATAATCTTCCTTTCCCTTTTAGAAATACCCATCAGGTTTCCTCATCAAGATTGTTTCATCTAGATCACCGTACAATAACGCAGTCTTCACATTCATTTGTTCCAGTTCAAGATTGAACTGTGCCACCATGGAAAGAAACATTTGAATGGACCTATGCTTCACAACAGGATAAAACACATCATTGAAAACACATCATCTTGAGCAATAGCTACATTGCAAATATCCTTACCTCAATGATCTTCTATGAGTTCAGGGAACACCTTTATTGTGTGACCCTCCTTCTTACATTGATAGCATTGAATACCAGATGCTTCCCCATTGTAAAACTTCTACTGACTTGTACCTTTCTTTTTGTTGAACTTACTATCCTTTTTCAAGAATTTTCCTTTAACAGCCAAACCTTCACCAACCGTCGAAGGGTTATGCTCCTTTCGTTCGTTCAAGTCCTTCGATTACAAGGCTGATTGAACTTCTTCAAAGTACATGGACTATCTTCCATATAAGAGGGTTTCTTTGAAGAGAGCATGTGATCTGGGAAAAGCGCACAACAACAACAAAAACGCATGATCTTCATCATCGATCTTCACATTAATATTTTCAAGATCAAGAACCAGCTTATTGAACATATCCAACTACCAACCAACACTTTGTTTTCAATCATCTTGAATGAATACAAACCTTGCTTTAGGTAGAGTCGATTCACCAACAATTTGATCATGTACAAACTTTCAAGTTTCACCCATAACCCTGCCGCCGTATTCTCCTTTGATACTTGTCGAAGAACCTTATCACCAAGGCTCAACAATGTTGTGTTGTTGTCTTTCTTTATCATCGTCGTCTTCTCAGCTGTCGTTAACGCTTCGTTCATGGCTACTTCTCCCTTAAACGCTTCCAAACAATCATGTTGAACCAATAGCGATTTTATCTTTAAGCACCACATACCGAAATCGTTCAATCCGGTGAACTTTTCAATCTCACACTTTGTTGAAGGTGTATTCTCCATGCTCACCGCACCAATTTGTTTTGAATCAGATGCCTTGTAAACATAGTATAAATTTTTTCCTTAATTATCAAGAAACAAATAAGGGTAGAAAAGATGATATAATAAGAAGAACACACATATTGGTTATTAACAGCTATTCTTTCCTTTATCTTCAAACGAAGGTTACAAGTATACAAGAATAACAAATAACCCTCTCACCCTAAATTAGGATTTGCAGTATGTAATGATGAGAGACTAGTATGCTATTTATAATAAACCTAACATACTAAACTAATGGGCTTTATCACAAATACCTATTATAAGCTAACATAGGGTACAAGCTAACTTAAACAATTGAACATAACAAACATGCCCAATTCAAAATACTAACATCCCTAGCATTTCGACACCCACATACTAGAACACACTTCGACTATAGTATGTAGGTCTTCGACACCAGCATGTGAACAGGCTTCGACGGCATGTTCAATCTTGTCGAACTAGAAGCTACTCTTCGATCCAATAGAGTTTGATCCAATATCTCACAAGAATAAGTTGGTTATTTAATGCTTAGGATCAGTTGCACTTATATATTTTTTATCTTGTTAAAGGGGATAATTTGGTTATTTTGTGTTTATGTTTATTTGCATTTTTTTATCTTGTCAAAAGAGGTATAAGTTATATTTGAGTATAGATCTGATTTTTGCGTTTTATGATGTTCATGCTTTTGTGAAATGTTTCAGGGAAGCACAAACAAATGAAGAAAAGCATTAATTATGGTTTACTTCTGTTTAAGGTCGACTTAAATACAATTGAAAGCTTTCCAAGTATTAAAAATAGAGAGAATGTAGTTGGAATGTCTATACCTTTTGGGCTTAATGTTTTGATAATTTTTCTTTTAGCTTTTGTTTTTGTTTATATCGTTATTGAGCCTCCTCATTGATTGTCTATTTTAGGGTTGATTGTTCAATCAGATATTTCGCATGCATAAATTAAAGTGTTTGATTATAGTTTAAGCAATATGCTTCAAGTAAATTGATAGATTTTTTGGATCAAGAACTATATTTGAGAATGATTCAAGTCATGGACATATTATAATCTCAAAATCACTTTAAACTTTGAAAAAAAAACTAAGATTATGGAAGTGTGATTTGAATCACACTATTCACCTGACTCAAACCAGGACTACAGGGAGTCCATTAATTATTTTCATGTTTCCATGTTTCGAATCACAAATGCTTGATTCAAATCACTAACTTCGTGATTCGAATCAAACAAGAGTGCATTTTCATGGTTTTAATTTTGTAACTCTGATTTGCACTAGAAAACTTCATGAATCAAATCATGTTATTTGAAATACAAATAATGTGGCTTGAGTAACACATATAGGTTCTCATATGCTTTTGATTCTTGATTCAAATCACTTGACCTTTTAACTTGAATCACACCTCTTGCTTATGACTCGAATCTTATACCATTTTCACTCATTTTTGTGCTAGACTTCCAAAACATATGAAAGTTTTTTCACTCAAAACCTCTCATGTTGTTGGAAAACATACACTTCCACTATTGATTTGAAATTTCACAACAAACTTGTTCTCTTATTTTCAAAAGGAATTTGAATTTGTTTTGAGTGTTTTTCAAACAATTGCCACAAAATAATATGCACCACCAAATGATTGTGTCTTCATCGGACCACACATCAAAATGTACTAAATCCAACATTTCCAATTTCCTTTTTGGTTTAGATGACATAAAGCAATATTGTCTTTGCTTACCCGTCAAACAATGTGAACCCTTTCTCAACTTTGCATCGGAAACACCATACAACACATTCTTCTTTGTCAAAATGCTCAAACCTTTTTCACCAATATAACCCAAACGCTTGTGCCATAATTCAGATGAGCTACCATTGTCACAAGTGTTGATGTAGCACTTCAAAACTCCAAGTTGAACGATATACAAGTTCGAATTACTTTTTTCTTATAGCAACCACCATTGAGCCTTTATTTAACTTCCATTTGTTCCCCAATTTTTTTTAACATATCCTTCATAATCTAACTTTCATAATCACAAACAACAAATAATTCACCAACAATAGCATCACCTCCATTATTGTTACCTTCCTTTTTGTTGTTGTAGATTTTCTTCTTGTTTTTCCTTTACAACTTACGATAATACCTCTTTATATGTCCCTTTTCCCCACAATAGTGAAACTCAATATGAGATAATCTATTAAAACCTCCTTGTAATTTACCATGTGAAGTCCCGCGATTACTTGAACCCCTACTTTGATGTCTCCTTCTTAATTCGGTAACCAACACCTCAAAATATGAAGTAGAACATTGTGACTTACGCCTTAAATCCTCATTTAACACACTAATTTTAGTCAACTCCATCGAGATGATACCATTCAGAGCGAAGTTAGACAATGGTATCCTAAAAGTCTTCCAAGAATTACTGAAAGTACCAAGAAGCCGCAAAACTTAAATTTCAATCATCAAAAGTAAGATTCATTGAAGACAATTGATTTAAAATACCTTGGAAAGGGTTCAAGTGATCGGTCATTGGTGAACCATCACTATAGCTCAATGCACTACTACGAAAAAGGATTTAACAAAGGTTAGAAAAGATATATAATCACACGGGTCCAGGAATTGTTATGTAGATTGTTGTTGTAAATACGTTACTTACAATCACGTACTAGAACCGTTGTAGTATACTAGAAAGTTCACGTGATATCATAGAGGTTAGTTAACTTAATAGTAAAAACAACAAGAACATCATTAACAACAAGAACAACATGAACAATAAGAAGAACAACAAGGACAACGAGAACAAGAACAACAAGAACAACAAAAACAAGAAGAAGAAGAAGAAGAAGAAGAAGAAGAAGAAGAAGAAGAAGAAGAAAAAGAAGAAGAAGAAGAAGAAGAACAACAACAACAACAATAGAAATAACAACAACAAAAATAAGAATAAGAACAACAACAACAACAACAACAACAACAACAACAATAGCAACAGCATACAACAACAACAACATTAACAAGAACAACAACAAGAACAACAACAAGAACAAGAACAAGAACAAGAACAAGAACAACAACAACAACAATAACTCAAAAAAGAACAATAAGAACAACAACAACTAATGTTGCTAACTTGAATCCGTACTTTTATTTTCTCATTCAAGATGGAGAATAAATAACGAAGTTCTGAAATTTATAAATTTAAGAAATTATGTTTTTGAGTTTTGCTTATGGAAGAAATGATATCTTCAAGCTTGGTTTAGTGGAGAAAATAGAGTGTCATAAATGAAAGATGATGTTTGAAGGTAGAAGATGAAGTTCGTCTAAGTTGGAAGTCTGTCTAAGTTTTAGGTTTCACGCGGATCGCTAACTGTGGTGTCCTGAACGTTGATAGTCATGGTAATGGATGACTGAGATTTATTTAATGATGGGGAAGAAACTCAATAAATATGCTACATACAACAACGGTTGTATTAAATAACATTTGTTGTATGTATTTTAATAAAATATAAAAAATATAGCAGAAGAAAAGCAATAACAATAAGATTCAAACTCATAACCATGCACGCTATATACAACAACGGTTGTATTAAATAACCGTTTTTGTATCTATTTTAATAAAATATAACAAATACAGCAGTAGCACAACAACAACATCGAGATTCGAACTCATGTCCATGCTCCACTTTTTACCACGATTGGAACTTCCAACTGTGGTGAAAAGTGGCTTAAATATGGGAAAAGTGCCTAGTTGAATAGATTCTGCCACAGTGGATCCTTTGACGTGGTGACTTGGGTGTTGTTGTTTGCGCATTTCGTAGTAGTGATGACATAATTTTCTTGAACAAGAACAACTTATTGTTCCTAATATTTCTTGAATACAACTCCTCAAGATTGGTCCAAAGAGCGCGAGCGTGAGTCTTCAAGCTCACATGATTCAAAATATATCATCCATCGGTTGACGAATATAACTACAAACTTCCTATGCAACAAAGTCAATTCTTCATCACTCTTTCCATCTGGTTTTTCTTTAGAGAAAATCACCAAGTGAAAACCTTTCACATAAAAAAAAATTATCTGTTTTTCCTTTCCAAACTTTATAATTGGAATCCTTTAAACTTACAATTCTAGATGTGTTCGTCTCCATCGTTACACAAATCAAATCGGCTCTAGATACTACTTGTTGGGAGGAAACCCACAATGCAACAAAATAATCCAACAACACAATCTCTCCCAAATATCAAATGTAACATAGACTCAATCAATAAAAACACAACAAATAACATAACACAATTTTAGCGTGAAAAACCTCTGTAAGTATCAGATGCGCCTAAGAGGAGGCGTGAATTAGGTGTTTTAAAAATTATTGGTTTTTATGAATACTTGAAACAATATTTTTTGGTTTTTATGCCTCAATTTTGTTAGATGAAATTTTGAAACTCTGATTTTATTATTAATTACGAGGGGTAGAATTGGGGTGTTACAGGAAGTATGTGAGGATTCTTTCTTTTCTGGTTAAGGTATTTATGAAAGCGGTAAATGCTGAAAATTAAAGAACACAAGGATATATCCTGGTTCCCCTCACAGATTGAGAGTACTCCAGTCCCCTTACAACATGCAAGAGATTTCACTATAGTTAGAATTATTGTACAGCCTATTCACACCAATTGTGAAGCCTACTATCTAACCTATAGGGATACCAAAGGCTCTTAAAACCTTTAAGGTCTAACAACACTATGTGCAAGAAGAACAATCCTCTTCAATGCACAACTTACTTCTAACAATCCTGGACAGCAAGAAAACAATAAGTATGTTTGAATTTATACAAGAGATTTTGAAGTTGTAGTACACTATAACAATCTTGGATTGATCTTCTTCTTCAAGCAAAACAATTCTCAATAATGGATGCAAGTGTTCACAATGATAATATGAAACTTAGAATAATTTTTCAATGACAAATATGTATGGAAAGTTTCACAAAATATTTGATGTAGAACACTTGAGAGTATTTTAAAATTTGAGAGTTTTTAAATGTAGAAATGTTAATTGAAGAAGGTGAATTAATTCTGAAAATTTTCAGTATTTATATATTGTAAAACACCTTTACAAAAGTGTATAATCATATGAAAAGTTGCCATGGTTCCATGTAAAGATACCATGAACAATCTGCCGAAAATGTAAAAATATTTTTCACACTGGTTCAAGGGAAACCGGTTCCCACCTGGGAGAACCCGGTTCCTGCTGAACCAACGTTTAAAAAATTTGAAATTTACACAGGGGAATCGGTTCCCAGCTGGGAGAACCCGGGTTCCCCATACAAAATCCAGGGGCTTGTTTTTTTCAGGAATTGGGTAACCGGGTTCCCATATGGAGGAAACGGTTCCCAGTGCATTTTTTCTCAAAAAAATTTTTTCAAAAGAGTTCTAACTTAATTTTGATATGTAAAATATTTTTAGCATTTTTTATGGATGCATGGATTATTTTGTGAACACTTGTATGCATATAGTGAGATTGAATGCATAACCTTTGACATTTTGCTTTTGATTCTTCAAGACTTGATTATGATAATTTGAGCCATTTCTTTTTGCCATCAAAGTCTTCATTGTTTATTGTCTTCATCAAAACACTAGGAGGCAAGTTTGATATTGCATCTTGATTTCACATTCTCCCCCTTTTTGATGATGACAATCTTTTGTTTGAAAAAGAGAATCATTTTGTTTTCTCCAACAATTGAAGCTATTTGAAGTTATATAGAGACTCCCCCTAAATCAAAGCTCCCCCTTGATTTATGAATTGGAGACCACTTGAAAAATTGAAAGTGCATGTTTGCTACAAATTGTTGTTAGAGAAACACATGTATACACATATCTTCTCCCCCTTTGTCATTAGCAAAAAGGAATGGGGAAAAGAATAAAAGTTTGAAATGTAAAGGAGTGATATGCAAGTTAATAGATAAAAAGAACACACAATTAACACATTAACTTAACATAGGTTATGATGTCTAAACACATGACAAAATTATAACAATTATAACAAGTCTAAACATAACAAACATAAGTGAAACAAAGTCTAAAACCAAAGAAATTAACATCTAAAGAAACATAAATCATAAGTATAAAAAATAATTTATTCATCCATATCTTCATCCTCTTCTTCCTCTTGATCATCTCCATCACCAACTTCATCATCATCATCCTCATCATTGGCCATGGTTTGATTTCTTTGAGCTTTTATAAGTTCTCGCATTTGGCGTCGTAAAAGTGCATGCTCAAACTGGTTTTCTCTATGGTTGTTGGAAATGGTGGTTTCTATGGAACACATTTTGTTAAACAAAAGTTCCAACGTATAGCCACCTTCGGGAACCAGAGGAGGAGCGTTGACTGCAAGATCTTCTTTATAATGAAATCTACCTTCGAGGTCCACGACAATACCAGTATTCTTTAGGGAATTCTTAACATTTATTTCAGAGTCTTTATCGGTCATCACTATTTTTGGTTCTCTCTGCAAAGAAACACCAGCTTGTTCAATGATTCTTGATATTGGTCTAGCATATGGTAGACCACCATTTAATTGAACAAGGTGATTCATATGATGCAACATAGTGAGGGCCCCATTTATCGGAATCCCTTGGTTCAAAGCATAGAGCACTTGAAGCTCAAATTCATTTATACGGGAGTGATTGGAATTCTTAGGAAGCAAAACATAAGCGATAAGATAATGGAGCATCCTATCACTAACCGATAAGTTTGATCCAAACATGTGTAGCTTAGAGGCGTTTTGTTGCCTAACACTATCCCGTTGAGATTCTCGACAAAAATCCAAAAAGACTTCAATCTTATTATACGATTCCCATTCATCTGGTATAGAGCCTTGAACAAGAACCAAACCTTCATAGGGAACCCTTAAACTCTTTCCAAAAGACTCAATATCCATGCAAATATCCTTGTTTAAAACAGAGGAGGTTAACACAAATTCATCATTCTCATTAGTAACTAAGGACATGTTTTGGTAAAATTCCTTAACCAAATCAGGATAAATGTAACCACGCTCACTCACAAACAAATCCAACTTAGCTGCAATAATTCTAGCAGGAAAATGGAAGCTATGAACAAGAAAAGCAAAAATGTTACCATACTTTGCCGGTAATAAAGCTCTATTCCGAATATTGAAAGTGAGTCTCCTACTCTTGAGTGTAGGACGATTTGCTTCATTGTGGGCATCACTGGATTCACCAATCTTTTGTTTTCCCTTAGCTCCCCTTGTTGCTCTTGAAGCCATGGATGAATATGAAGCTTTTGGGAAATTTAGGGTTAGGAAGAGGATTTTCGGATTTGGGGTTAGAGAGGAAATTTGTGATGAGATATGGGAGAAGGAAGGTTGATATGGAGTTATGAGGTAGTGGGTGTTGATGGAGGTGAGAGTGGGGTTTTGATGGAGGAGAGAGTGGGGTTTTGATGGAGGAGAGAGTGAAGGTTGAAGAAGATGTTGGAGTGAAGAGTGAAGAGCTTATGACTTAATTTAAAAAAGCACTTATCAATAAAACTTATGTTATAAAATAAAAAGAACAAGAAAAATTTATAAAGAAAAACGAGCAAAAACGCTACTGGACGCAGCGGTAATCGATTCCCATGTGGCGGTAACTGGTTACCAGTCAATAAAAACGCTTCCTGGAACAAAAAAACAGCGTGGGAACCGGTTCCTCCATATGGGAAATCGGGTTCCCCTGAAAGAAAATAGAAAATTCTTTTATTTTTGCAAAAGTTACAGTATGCAATCGATTTGCATCTATGTGCAATCGACTGCAGTCAGTGAAAAATGTCAAAAATGTTATTGTAAGTGCATGTGGGGGTTTAGAAACATATATACATTAACATTTAAGTATATTAAACACGAAACACAAATATTTATGCACATGAAACACATATAAGAAGGAGTAGAAGAAGAGATGCATTTGATAAAAAAATTTAAAAAATAATAAAATGTGCACCTTAATTGAAGTTGAATATTTCATGTATCACTTTCATCCAAAATTCCGAGTTCTCTTCGAATCTTATAAAATGGTTCACGAGCAAGCGGCTTTGTAAAAATATCTGCGAGTTGATTATGAGTATCCACGAAAGTGACTTCGACATCTCCTTGAAGTACATGATCACGGAGAAAATGATGCCGAATGTCGATGTGTTTGGTTCTTGAATGCATGACCGGATTTTTTGAAATGTTGATTGCACTTGTGTTGTCGCATCGAAGAGGAATGCATCCGAGATCAAGTTCGTAGTCACGAAGTTGTTGCTTAAGCCAAAGAATTTGTGCACAACAACTACCTGTTGCTATGTACTCTGCTTCGGCCGTGCTAAGAGCAACACATGCTTGTTTTTTACAAGCCCATGATACTAATGCATTTCCAAGAATGTGACAAGTACCACTTGTGCTTTTTCTATCAGTTTTACAACCTGCATAATCCGCGTCAGAATAACCAATTAAATTGCAAATACTACCTTTTGGATACCATAAGCCGACATTTGTTGTCCCTTTGAGATACTTCATGATTCGCTTGACCTTCATTAGATGATATTCTTTTGGATTTTCTTGAAAGCGAGCACAAAGACAAACACTAAACATTATGTCTGGACGGCTTGCCATCAAATATAATAAAGAACCAATCATACCTCGATACTTAGTAATATCAATCGGAATACTAGATTCATCTTGATCAACATATGTACCGGAGCCCATTGGAGTATTCATCGCTTTGCAATTATCCATATCAAATCTTTTCAACAACTCTTTGCAATACTTGGATTGGTTGATGAAGATTCCATCTTTTAGTTGCTTAATTTGTAGTCCAAGAAAGTAATTCATCTTACCCATCATGGACATCTCGAATTCTCCTTGCATCATCAATGAAAATTCTTCACACATTTCTTTGTTAGTCGATCCAAAAATGATATCATCAACATAGACTTGAACCAATAAAGTGTTACTTTTGATTTTCTTAATGAATAAAGTTTTATCAACCTTACCCTTTTCAAAACCTTTTTCACACAAAAAAATTGCTAAGTCTATCATACCATGCTCTTGGTGCTTGCTTTAATACATAAAGAGCCTTTCTCAACTTAAAGACATGTGAAGGATTTTTGAAGTCTTCAAATCCCGGGGGTTGTTTGACATAGACTTCTTCATTGATGTAGCCATTCAAGAATGCACTTTTGACATCCATTTGATAAAGCTAAAAATTTAATGAACAAGCATAAGCAAGTAAAAGACGAATAGCTTCTAACCTTGCAACCGGAGCAAATGTTTCTTCAAAGTCGATTCCTTCTTCTTGATAGTAACCTTGAGCCACCAACCTTGCTTTGGTTCGAACAATTATACCATTCTCATCAAGTTTGTTTTTAAACACCCATCGGGTACCTATGATGTGTTTATCACTTAGCCTAGGAACAAGTTCCCAAACTTGATTTCTCTCGAATTGATTTAATTCTTCTTGCATTGCAATTATCCATTGATCGTCTCCTAAGGCTTCATCAACTTTGGAGGGTTCAATTCGAGAAACAAACACCATGTTTAAGCAAGCATCTTTGAGATTTAATCTTGTTGTAACTCCATGACTAATATCACCAATGATTTTGTCAATAGGATGGTCTCTATGAGTTCTCCATTCTTTGGGTAGATCATTGATATTTGAATCTTGTTGTGGTACTCCTTGTTGATGTTCCGGTTGATTCATGTTTTGATTATTTGAAAGTTCTTCCGAGGGTAAATCTATAATATCATCATCACACACAACTATTTCCTCCTTAGAGGTGTTAGTTTCATCAAAAGAGACATGCATAGATTCTTTAATAGTTAAAGTTCTTTTATTATAAATTCTATATGCTTTACTTGAAAGTGAGTAACCAAGAAATATACCTTCGTCGGATTTCTCGTCAAACTTACCGAGATTGTCTTTGTCATTGTTGAGGACAAAGCATTTGCATCCAAAGATATGAAAGTGAGCAATGTTTGGCTTTCTTCCTTTGAAGAGTTCATATGGAGTCTTTTTCAAGATAGGTCTAATGATAACTCGATTTCCAACGTAACATGCCGTACTAACCGCATCCACCCAAAAATACTTTGGTAGATTTGCATCACTAAGCATCGTTCTTGCAAGTTCCACTAGAAACCTATTCTTTCTTTCAACTACTTCATTTTGTTGTGGAGTTCTTGGTGCTGAAAAATTATGAGAGATACCATGTTCTTCACAAAATTCTTTAAATGATGCATTTTGGAATTCTCCACCATGGTCACTTTCATTTTGAATATGCTTTGCATACTTCTTAAAGGCTTTGAAAGCATCACTTTTCTGCACAAGAAACAAAGTCCGAGAATATCTAGAAAAATCATCAACAATAACTAAAGCGTATACATCACCTCTGAAGCTTCTTGTTCTTGATGGACCAAATAAATCCATGTGCAACAATTGTAGTGGCCTTGTAGTGGACACCACATCCTTAGATTTGAAAGTTGATTTTTTTTGTTTTCCCTTTTGACAAGCATCACATAATTTATCTTTGACAAACTTTATCTTTGGTAAGCCAACAACAAGATCATGTTTGATTAATTTATTTAAGTTCTCCATATGAATATGGCTGCCCTTTTATGCCATAACCATGATTCATTATTGTTTACCATGAGACATTTTACTTTCAAAGATAAATCGTCTAAGGAAATCATAAAAATATTATTAATTCTTTTAACTTTGAGTTTTACCTCATTGGTGGCTACATCAATGATTAAGCATTCATCTTTTATAAATTTGATCTTGAAGCCTTTGTCACAAAGTTGGCTAATGCTAAGAAGATTGTGATTTAGTCCTTCAACATAAAGAACATCTTTAATGGATGTGAAAGGTGGTGCACCAACTTTGCCTTTGCCAATAATTCTCCCATTGTTGTTATCTCCATAAGTGACATAACCCTTGGCCTTTAAGACTAGGTTTGAAAAATGGTTTATGTCACCCGTCATATGCTTTGAACAACCATTATCAAGATACCATAAATTTGAAGTGGTTTTCAAGCACACCTACAAAACAAATTAAGTTTTGTTAGGTACACAAATTGCTTTGGATCCTTCATAATTAGTACCTTTCTTTATCCACACATAATGCCCACTTGGAACACTAAAGTTTCTTATATAGCAAGCATTAGGTGTGTGGCCTTTAATACCACAATAGAAATAAGTAGGTTCAAAATTACTTATATATCGAGGAGGATAAGATTTATTCTTAATAACTCTTTTCTTTTTAGGATAATGATGAACTACTTTAGGCTTTATCACTTTCTCTTGGATTGGTTGGTTATTAGCCTTAACAAAGATAGTTTTGTTGGAACTTGGTTGAGAAAATTTTGAAAAACCAAGTCCACTTTTATCTTTAGGATATCTTTGTGTGCTAAGAACATTTTCCAATCCAACTTGTCCTTTTTCATACCTTTCTAGGACTCTTTTTAATTGAACAATTTGGAAAGAAAGTGATTCACAATTATTGCATACAAAATTCTGTTTTTGATCACTAATCATCTTTTCTTTTTCATCTTTATGTTCTTTTTCAATAGTTTTAACCTTTTCTTCTAAAGATGAAATTATTTTCTTTTGAGATGAAATAGTTCTATATAGAATTTTTCATTCATTTAATAATTCATCTATAGCACCTTGTGCACCATTATCATAAAGAGAGTTATCATAACTAACCCTGCCTTCTTCATCATCGGAATGGTGTGAAGCCATCAATGCTAGATTTGCACTTTCGTCATTATCCGAATCGGATGAAGAGCTTATCTCATTATCTTCCCATGCAACATAAGCCCTTTTATTTTTGAACTCCTTTTTGCCTTTGAATCCATTTTTCTTGGAGAGTTTTGGACAATCCGGCTTTATCTGACCTTGCTTCCACATTCATAACATGTGACATCTTGTGTTGATGTGGAGGCTTCTTTATCTTTATGCTTATAAAATTTCTTTCTTTTGACAAAGTTAGCATTATGAAGATTATTTTTATGACCAAAATATTTTCCTAACCTTTTTACAAGAAGCAAGAAGTTTTCATCTTCCTCCGATGCATCTTTATCTTGACTTTCTTTTGAATCAACTTTCAAAGCAATGCCTTTGGATTTCTTCTCATGATTCTCATGTTTTTCAAGCCTTCCAAGTTCCGTTTCATATTCTTGAAGCTTTCCGAATAATGTTGCGGAAGTCATAGTTGCTAGGCTTTTCTTTTCGGATATTGTCGTCACTTTTGGTTGCCATTCCCTAGTTAAAGACCTAAGCACTTTAAGATTTAATTCATCGTTAGTTAAAGTGTTACCAAGTGCCTTCAAGTGATTTGTCAAGTGAACGAATCTCTTTTGCCAGTCTAGGATTGATTCTTCGGGAAGCATTCGGAATAATTCATATTCTTGACTCAAAGTGTTCAATCTAGATCTTTTGACTTCGGCTGTTCCTTCATGATTTTCTACAAGAGTGTCCCAAATTTCCTTTGTCGTTGTACATGCGGATACTCGAAAGAATTCATCTATACTAAGAGCACTTTGGAGAATATTGATTGCCTTTTTGTCAAAGAGAACTTTTTCTTGTCATCTTCATTCCATGATTCTTTAGGCTTTGATGATCCAACACCATTGACAACACAAACCGGAGCAAATGGACCATTCTCAACAGCATCCCATATTTCTTCTCCTTGCGTTTCAAGATGAGCCTTCATGCGAATTTTCCAAAAGTCAAACTATTCACCACAAAACAATGGAGGCTTGTTGTTACTACCACCATCTTCGAAAACCGGATTTTGATTTGCGGAAGCCATTCTGAATCTTTAGGAAAAAGTTACCTATAACTTGCTCTGATGCCAATTGTAAGTATCAGATGCGCCTAAGAGGGGGTGAATTAGGTGTTTTAAAAATTATCGGTTTTTATGAATACTTGAAACAATATTTTTTGGTTTGATTGATGGAAGTGTAACGCCCGTTTTATTTAATATTATATTATATTAATATTTTTGAATTACCGTTTGGCGATTGTTTTGGCGACGAGTATATTTATATTAATCGATATATCTATTAATATATTTGGCGACGTTTCGTTCGGTTCGGTAAAAATATTATTCGGACCGATATTTAATTCCCCGAAATTATTTTAATAAATAGAGTTAATGATATAATTAGATATTATTAGTGTGTTAAGAATAGATAGGGGTGTGAGGAGCAATTTGATAGAATTGGGTTTTTCACCCTTGGCTAGTAAGACCACCATCTTATAAAAACATTTTCTTCATTTTCTTTCAAACATAACACCAAAAACACCAAATATAGAAACTTTGGAAGAAAAAGAAAGGGTTTTGGTAGAAGAGCAAGAGAAGAGCAAAGGTTGGGTTTGTGGGATCATCAATAATCATCCAAGCTTGTGAGGTAAGGGGTTTGATTCTCCATCTCATATAGTTAGGGTTTTGATTGGTATATTCTAGGTTTAGGAAAAATTGATAGTTGATTCATAGGGTTTTGGTTGGTTAATTGTTGAAATAGATTGGAAAATTTAGATTAGGAGTATGGATTAGGGGTGTGTTATTGCTAGCATTGAAAGAAATAGAAGTTATAAAACAAAAGCTGTAAACTGTGAAAAAGAAAGAAAACCAGAAAAATATTACAGGGAAAATGAACAGAAAAACGTGGAAGATGGGTGAAGGGGGAGGCGCCCACCTCAAGGTGTGGGGCGACCGTCCCCCACTTAGAGGCACCCGCCTCCTCTCCACAAAACCAAATGGGACGTGCTTCCCTTATGTGTAGGGGGAAGGCAACGGATTTTCTGTGATGTGTTTTTCTGTATGCAACATTTTTCTGTTTTTCTGCAGAATATTTTCCTGCATAATTTTTATAGTTAGCCTCTGTTTGTTTCAATTCCTCCACTTTCACCTAGTAATACTTTATATCAATAAAATATAATTAGGACATAAGTTAGCCGATTAAATTTAGAACCCGATTATGTTCTGATTTTCCGATTTCGGTAAATTCGACGACGGAGCAAGTTGCTCCGAATTCAATGAAAATTGACGTGCTAGCTAAGTTTGACGTGTAGAACGTAGTGGTGAGGTTAGTTTTTCGAAATTACGAGTTTTTACGAAACGACCCGAAATAGGCCAAATTACGGTTAAATTGAATCGGATAGCGTTTTAGTCGATTTAAGACACGTATGGACTATCCAATTTCGATGTTGAAGTTTATGATTAATGTCGGTTATTAAGAATGGCTTTTGCGACGATTATTGGTGTTTTGACTATTTTTCCGTTTTTGGAATTTGGTGAATTAATTGATAATGATGTGGTGTGAATAAACATAATGTTTGCGACGGTGTATTTATTAATGAATACTTGTTGATTATGCGATATGATGATATGTTTATTTGATGTGAATAAATATGGCGACATAGACTTTATGTCAATTTTGATGAGCGACGATGATGTGTTGTTGTGTTGTCTTTATTATTGAGTCACATACATTGCATTGGCGACGAGGGCTTTTATGCGAAGCGACGATGGGCTTTATGACAAGTGTTCCTAATTATGGACAAAGCGACGGGTACCACATGCATAACATAGTCGTGTATCATAGAGTCGGTTATGTTTATGTTTAAGTTGTTTGGAATTGGGTTTCAATTGACGAATGATGTTGAATTGCGACGATATATGATACTTTGTGTTGATGCGAGTATAATGATTATGGGATGAAGTTAAGGTGTTAATTTATACACTAAATGCTAATTTAAAGTATGTAAGCTTTTAATACATGTTGACATACTCTATTTAACTTATATCATTTATAATTCCAAAACTATTTATATATTCTATCATGCTTTTAATTATATGTTTTGGAGTATCTCACCCTTTATTTGTTTCGTCGTTGCCTATATATTGGTAACGTGCAGGTGATCCATGAGGATGATCAAGACTAGCTCGAGTCTCTTTATTTTGTGTCGCTCTTCTCTGATCGTAGTAACACTCGGGAATTGGGCGACGTTATTATTTTGATAGGATAGTTTATGTATACTATCTTATGATGTTATAACTTTATGTATTGATGATAACATGATGTTATATATATTTTGTGAACACATCCGCTATGCTGTGAATAGTCATATGTGTATATGATGAATTATGTATGAATCGGTATATCCGACTTTTGATGTTTATGATGCATTATAATGCGAATTGATGAAAATGCGAATATGTGATGCCTCAATTTTGTTAGATGAAATTTTGAAACTCTGATTTTATTATTAATTACGAGGGGTAGAATTGGGGTGTTACAGGAAGTATGTGAGGATTATTTCTTTTCTGGTTAAGGTATTTATGAAAGCGGTAAATTTTGAAAAGTAAAGAACACAAGGATATATCCTGGTTCCCCTCACAGATTGAGAGTACTCCAGTCCCCTTACAACATGCAAGAGATTTCACTATAGTTAGAATTATTGTACACCCTATTCACACCAATTGTGAAGCCTACTATCTAACCTATAGGGAGACCAAAGGCTCTTAAAACCTTTAAGGTCTAACAACACTATGTGCAAGAAGAACAATCCTCTTCAATGCACAACTTACTTCCAACAATCCTGGACAGCAAGAAAACAATAAGTATGTTTGAATTTATACAAGAGATTTTGAAGTTGTAGTACACTATATCAATCTTGGATTGATCTTATTCTTCAAGCAAAACAATTCTCAATAATGGATGCAAGTGTACACAATGATAATATGAAACTTAGAATAATTTTTCAATGACAAATATGTATGGAAAGTTTCACAAAATATTTGATGTAGAACACTTGAGAGTATTTTAAAATTTGAGAGTTTTTAAATGTAGAAATGTTAATTGAAGAAGGTGAATTAATTCTGAAAATTTTCAGTATTTATATGTTGTAAAATACCTTTACAAAAGTGTATAATTATATGAAAACTTGTCATGGTTCCATGTAAAGATACCATGAACAATCTGCCCAAAATGTAAAATATTTTTCACACTGGTTCAGGGGAAACTGGTTCCCACCTAGGAGAACCTGGTTCCTGCTGAACCAACGTTTAAAAAATTTGAAATTTACAAAGGGGAACCGGTTCCCAGCTGGGAGAATCCGGGTTCCCCATACAAAATTCAGGGGCTTGTTTTTTTTCAGGAATTGGGTAATCGGGTTCCCATATGGAGGAACCGGTTCCCAGTGCATTTTTTCTCAAAATTTGTTTTTCAAAAGTGTTCTAACTTAATTTTGATATGTAAAATATTTTTAGCATTTTTTATGGATGCATGGATTATTTTGTGAACACTTGTATGCATATAGTGAGATTGAATGCATAACCTTTGACATTTTGTTTTTGATTCTTCAAGACTTGATTATGATTATTTGAGCCATTTCTTTTTGCCATCAAAGTCTTCATTGTTTATTGTCTTCATCAAAACACTAGGAGGCAAGCTTGATATTGCATCTTGATTTCACAACCTCCACTAATTAGAAGTTAAAAACCACAGGACCTGTAGGCCATTTAATATCTTCATTATAATTAATAATGGGTACAAACAAGGTTCTATGTAACACTAGTAAGAGACATATATAAATATCATTAAGATCTACAATCAATTTTGAAATACAACAAGAATCAAGAGAGACAAAACAACCCAAAAAATATCAAAAAAATTGCACCTCAAAAATAGACTCGACATAGAAACTTAGAAAGCTCATAATCTAATTTCCACCATTCAAAATATACATATATGAGTCATAAACATTGTGTCAAAATTTCAGAACAATTCGACTGTTGGATTGGGAGAAGACTCTAATTTTCTGAAACTAATTTATACAGAAAATGAGCTTGCAGAAATAGTATTTTTCACTCTAGGTTTTCTTATTGTTTCTCTCACACAACGAGGGAATAACCTAAAAAAACTTACGGTGAGCCACTAGTAATCAACGTCTATTTAAATTACTCTAAATAAGAGAGATACTCCAGCAAATATGTCAATACATTCCAGTTTCTCGTCATATCTCAGTTCACACCCTATTTCAAACAGTACACTTCTATCTCATATAAATATCCATATCACCATTTTATATGATTTGGTTTTTATAATGATACATGTATGTATGCAATGTGAATGTATATTTTCTTTGGTCTTTGCCTTTGTGCATGCATGTACTTCATTGACAAGAAATTAGTAATAAATACTATTGAAAGAAAGCAATAACGAACTTTGCCTCTGAGATGTGTAGGAAAGTCGTCCGAAAATTAATATGAAGTTGCACTAAAAGTTCTCAGTTGTTTGCTTCCATTCCACATCCTACGACTTTTTCTTTTGTCAAACTCGAGTTTTTATTAGTCAATTTCATCTATTTATTGACTCTGTGTCTCTATCTACATAACCTCTCTCCTTATCTCACTTATTTCAAAGATATACTCAAAGTCCTCGAGTTTTATCTCCTAGTTTAGATATATAAGAATTAATTTGATGTATATTTAAAAAACTTTGAAGTTTCAAATTAAAAAAATTAAGAAATTTTTTAGCCTATCTCATAATTGTATATTATGAGAAATTTTTTAAATGCTCCTTAAAACAGAAAGTATATTTTTGGTGCGCACCAATATTTGATAAAATATATATTGAAATCGAAAATTCACTTCTGGTTTAATACCGTAACTGTATTTTTTATTTTATTCATAACAGAAACCAAAAAATTTCATTGAATTGCTTGACATAGACATACATATAATTCATAACATAAACGTAGCAAATACATTCAGTAGTTAAACATAAATCAAACATTACAAATAAACATCCGAGTGGATGTTGCAACATCCTCATAATATCATCGACCGTTTTTTATAAATTCGCATGTAGCTCGATTGGAACTTTATCCCAAAAACTGTTATAAGTAGATCACATAGCCCATAAATCATCGTTGTTCTCCAGCTCACGGTTGATGAACTGAAGATTCACATCTTTGTCAACCGATGGAGAGCGGTACTCGATCTTCACTACCTTGCGGTCGTCGCCAAAAGGTACAAGTTCCTACAATATTTCACGCACATCTTCATTACGTGTGTATGCAGTGATCTTGAATTTGCGAGATGGTGTAGCGCCGAGAAAGTGGACAACTCCAACAACCCATTTGATGTTCAATTTCATGTCCATTTGTGGTTTTTGTTGTTGTGGTATGGAAAAATATAAGAAGTGAGGTATTTTTTATAGTAGTTGGATGTAAGCATGGACCATACAAATCCTATCTTTGTGTCAGTGTTAGAACCGGAATTAAAGTTCTGATTTTATATTTAATGGCACCGGAATTATACTTCCGATAATGGCCCTGGGAATGAAAAACCAAAAACAGAATAGAAACAACTTATACAAAAAATTCTCATGTATTCAAATATTGTGCTTTTGGTCAAACTACAAAATGGCTATATTTTCACATTATAATACATGAACAAAATGAAGTTAACATTAAAATGCTACCTAACTACTTGAAAGAGCCGAAAAAAGTGTTTCCAGATAAATCCACCGGTGATACCCTTTTTGACTTTTTCCTATTTTTTTCTATTTTAATTTGGTTCAACTTGTTGTACTCTTGCATCCTTTCCATGAATTCGTCCGGTCAGGTCTCTGATAGGCTGTGGAATTAAGTGCCCACTCAGGTGATGTAGGTTGTATAGGACATCTCGCGTTTCAAATAGACTTGAACAAAATGTCATGGATTTGAAATCAACCCAACACATATGATACGATCATTGGGATTTGGTGTTGGAGTAGTGTGCAGAGGGAAATAAGTCTTCGAGAAACCGTATCTTGTCAGATTAGTACACATCCTCTCATACGCACTTGCTATGAGATGACCCATCTCAGAGAAGCGCATCCATTTTTCCTCAACCTTCTCTTTACTCCCTAGAACACGTGTGTATAATTCTCTATTTTTCGTCAACTCTGTGATTAGGGTATCTAGGACAATATTGTAATACTCTTCACGACTACCGAGCAAATCAGAAACAGCTCAAACACCACAGTTACCATCACCACCGACATTGATGATCCATTCAATGTACTTGTGTATAAAAACCGACATGTGATCGATCAATGGTATTTTTGGCGGAGTCGGTGTAGGAGGTGATTTGCTAATACGGACACCTTTGAAAGCACTTTTCTGAGATTTTGGTGTAGGTGAATCGAGAAAAAATTTGTCATTGTGTTTAAAATACGAAGGACTCCTTGTAGTAGAACTGTCGCTCGGTGTCAGTTTCAACTTCTTTGGCACACCTTTAGTTTTTACCGATTTGGAGGGTGGTTTCAAATTCATGGTCTCATGATATGCAATCTTCCTCAACTTTTATTTGATGTGGATTTTGGTGGCGTCATCGGCTTTCAAAAATCTTTCTTGTATCACTTCCCATTAGGCTAAGATGGAGATATTTGACTTATCGGTTTTCATTTTTCCGTCATCATCAAAACTTAATCTCTTCCAATGACTACAGACCTCTTCCATACCTATCGGGCTATCACCACTCATCTTCTTGGATATGACACAAGCACAAGGGAGATTATAAGCTTTCATATATGTGCAACCACACTTTGAGGTATCAGCACCCATATATTTTATTCCCTTT
Organism: Vicia sativa; assembly: GCA_021764765.1. Classification (NCBI taxonomy): domain Eukaryota; kingdom Viridiplantae; phylum Streptophyta; class Magnoliopsida; order Fabales; family Fabaceae; genus Vicia; species Vicia sativa. The sequence goes on along the minus strand of CM038793.1, from coordinate 150,570,997 downwards.
ATGTGTTAGCTGGCAATTTCGAATAGATAATAATTGGAGTATCAAACCAATATTTCGAATGAGCATAGAAAATGAGGTTAATATCAATAATGAATATTGGTGAGAAATATAAAGCCTTTATTCTAAAGGAAGCTTTTCGATTTCCAGCAACAGATAATGGGTTCGATTTTGAGATCTTAGCGTTTAAAATATAAAAGAAGCTCCTTTGGACGAAGGTGCCAGTATTGGAAATTGTCCAAGCAGAAGATTAATTCGAATTGAAGAAGACTGGCACAGAATTCGAATTTCAAATGATACAGGATTCGAATTTCTAAATAAGAGCGCCATTCTTAGAAGACGCGTGGAAGTCAGTAAACATGGGAAGCCTGCATGCTTCGAACGTGGCGTGATTTTAGGATAGGACCGTTAGGGTCAAGACACTATAAATAGGTGTTTTATGTTAGACTTTGTGTGTTCATTTTGTGTACTAAAAATCTCAAACACTCAAAATACCGCAATTGAAGGGAAACGAGTCAAGAAGACAAAATGTACGTACTGAACATCATGATTCTTTACAATTCAAGTACAAGTCCTTTTATATTTCTTTTACTTTTACAGCACTTGTGCCTTTAAATCTTTCGATTCCTTTTCCTATTATTGTCTTACTCGTCTTTAAACACCTTTCAATACATTTATTCCCCAGAAACCCCACTTTTATTTTATCTTTTTATCAAACACTTTACATTTTAGAAACTTTTATACGTTCAGAAACTCTTTATCTCTGCATTTGAATCTAACTTTAATTCGAAGCACATTTCCTTTGTATATTTAGTCAGTATATTTTATACATTTAGTCAGTATATTTACATAGACAATCTTAGAGAAACCACTTAAGAATCTCATAATCTGCAATATAAAGTTTGTGCAAATAATGGGTTTGAACATGGAAATCAATTATGACACATGTGTCCTAGGATCAATCTAGTCGATCCTGCAAGTAACCAATAATAATCAGTAAATTGGAAGACTAGCGGTTGTTTACTAGAAATCACTGTAAACAAATTAGCACACCTGGTGGGACAGTGTCATAATAGAAACTTTTTACCAAAACTGTTTGAAAATTATAGATTTTCTGAGTTTCGAGTGCGTTTTGGTATATGAACCTTCGAAGTGGCAAAATAAAAAACAATAATCCACATATACCCAGAAGACAACGTACCAAAACAATGGTTAACACAACTAACCAAGATAGGGGACAAAATCCCCCACAAGGGGGCTGCAACAATCGTTTCAAGTTCGATTAATGCCTCCAATACCATCCCTGTTGGTAGTTCGAATACGGTCCCAATTAGTACATTAGAAATACCATCTAACATGTCATCAATGTAAACTGTGCCACACATGGGGAATCAATTGTATTCGACCCCTAATAGGCCTCCAGGTTTCAAACCCTTGAGGCCCAGAAATCCTCCATATGGAATGCCAACTTCGTTTATGGCAGGGTTACATAATGCATCCACTTCGTCCCCATTCCAAGGGTCTGGTTCAGGAATGAACCATTTGGGTGCAAACTCCCAAAATTTAGGAAACTATACCCAGTTGCCTACCCTTACAACTAACAATCAGCAGCGCTTAGGCAACAGATGGATGATAGTAACCATGATATGGTAGGAATCCTAGCCCGTGAAATGAATGCTATTTATGGTCCTTTAATCCAGAACATAAATAGAACAAACCAAGAAAATGCAGCCCAGATAACTAGAATAGCAGATTTCTTTGGTGCTCCTGATGCGCCTGCAAGACGTAGGCAGAACCCAGTGGTAATTCGAAACGAAGAACCCACAATCGAACAGATTCGACCCCCTATACGAGTGGTCGAAAAGAGAAACGTAGAGGCAAGAGTAAGGCAACAAGAAGTTCAGGAAGGTCAGAATGAACAGCCTAGACCAATAATGGTAGTTAACAGGGACCAAAATGCAGACGAAATTGTTCAGCAGATTAGAAATGACAACTTAGTGGCAGAAAATAATCTAACCACCATGATAGAAAGAATAATGACCCAGAATGGTCTAAATTTAGGATTTAGGAGGCCAAATTACACATCTCCTATTGTGGACTACATCCTGCAAACAGAGTTACCCAGGGGCTTTAAAGTCCCTAAATTCACGAAATTTGCTGGTGACACGAGTGAATCAACAGTAGAGCACATAGCGAGATATTTAACCGAAGCAGGTGATATATCAAATAATGAGAATCTTAGGATAAAATATTTTCCAAGTTCTCTAACAAAGAACGCTTTTACTTGGTTCACTAGCCTACCCCCTGGATCTGTGGACACATGGCCTTATTTAGAAAGGCTTTTCCATGAACAATTTTACATGGGTCAATCTAAAATTAGTCTGAAAGAATTAGCAAGCATTAAGAGAAAATTCACGGAACCAATAGATGATTATCTAAATAGGTTCCGATTGTTAAAATCTAGATGTTTCACAGTAGTTCCTGAACACGAATTGGTCGAAATGGCTGCTGGGGGCCTAGATTATTCCATTCGAAAGAAATTGGATACACAGTATCTTAGAGATATGGCCCAACTAGCAGATAGAGTTCGACAGGTCGAAAGATTAAAAGCTGAAAAGGCTAGGGCTAGTAAAAATCATAAGAAAGAAAGAATAGCCTGCATAGAGGCAGAAGGGGAAAACATAGATGATTCTCAAGATCCCTATGATTTCGATCAGTTCGAAATAGATCTTGCAGAATTAAAAGAAGCACCCCCTTATGCTTGCAAAGTTCTGCTTCCTTCCAGTGGAAAGGACCCTGTCGAAAGTGAGAGAATATATATTTTCGATATAACTAAATGTGATAAAATCTTTGATCTTCTTGTTAAGATGGCCAGTTAATAGTTCCTCCTAACCTTAAGATTCCTCCACTGGAACAAAGGAAGAAGAGAGGCTTTTGTAAATATCACAACTTTTTAGGCCATAAAACCTCACAATGTTTTCTTTCGTGGATCGAGAATGCAATCAAAGATGGCAGGCTGAAGTTCTCAGATAAGGGGAAGAATCCAATGAAAGTTGATACGGATCTGTTACTGATGGCGGAGACCAATTATGCTGAACCCCTGGACATCAACGTAGTGGAAGTTGCTGAGAGCAAGGTTCTATCAAAAGTGGAATTCGAAGAGGATGGGGACTTCGTCTTGGTTAAAAGCAAAAGAGAGGTTACCGATGGCCTCCCAAAAGTGCTCAAAGCGAAGTTACTAAGGGAAGCAATGCAGTGCGATGGCCAAAGTGCTTGATGACAAAAGTTTAACTGAGGCTACTGAGGGTCTCAGGATGAAGTTCGAAGAAGTCAAGATTTTTGATGGTCAAATGCTGGGAGTAAATATGGTAGATTTCGAACGGCCCCACGCTGAAATGGAAGAAGTGGAGCGTTTTTTGGAGAAAGAAAGAGAGCAAAGAAGGGAAAACCTACCTAGGAAGGACGCGAACCTGCGCGAATACCTTTTCCACTGTCACAAGAAGAACCAGAACAAGTTGTTGTGCCCAAGGTGCAGCATTATCTACAACCCCAGAATTGCTGCTGAGTTCGAAAGAGCCCAGCGTGAGCGAACAGGGGTCAACTGGAGGCAAGACAACCAACTATACAGAGTTTATCCCAAGGCTGATGAGAGTCTGCTCGAGTTTTTGGTTCGTTGCCACAAGATTGGAACAGAATGTTTGATCTGTCCCAGATGCGCAGCAGTGTATGATAGAGAGATGGCTGAAGCGTTCGAAAGAGTTCCATTCGCATCAGGCTGGGGGCATCAAGGTGGAATGCCTTCAAATCATGCTAACACTGGCGGAACCATGCTAAGGAGGCCAGACAGCCCTTATCCCAGGGGAGCAAAGAGAGTGTCTTTTAAATTACCTACAGAGATCCCCACTGACAGATGGTTGCAGGTGAAGGCTGATAAGGGAAAGGGTAAATGGCGAAGCTATGAACAAGGAGGAAGGACTGCGATGGCCTACAGGAAACAATTCAATTCGAACATGAGGGAGGAAATTAGATTGGAGAATTACAAAGGAAAAAACCCAATGTCTCGCTCTCAATGGCGCAGACACCAGTGAAACAAGAAAGCTGAAAGGGATTCGAAGCCTATGGAAATTGGAGAGTCTAGTACTAACAACCCAACATCAATGACCCGGCCTGGGGGCAAACCCCTAGTGTCCAGAAAGTTATTTTCACCAAAGAAGGACACTGAAGAAAATAAGACACAGAAGGAGGCTGCAAACGAAGAAGACTTAATGACTGATGACTTCGAATCGGAAGGGGAGTCTTTCTTTAATGCTAAATGTAATATAGTGTCAGTGCTGCCTTGTGAGTACAATCAGGATACAGAGGTTTATGCTGGAGAAGAAACTGATGATGACGAAATGGCTAGACACAGGCCAGTGTGTTATTATTATGTGATGAACAATGGAGCTGTCGAAGAGCAAAATGCGTTCTTCGATAATCCAGACGAAGGAATGAAAAATCACCTGAAGCCTTTATTCATTAGGGTTAAGGTAGAATAACATGGGGTGAACAAAGTGCTAGTTGATGGTGGGGCTGCTGTTAATTTGATGCCCAGATTCATGCTAAAAAGGATAGGCATGCAAGATTCAAACGTTCGACCTCACAACATGGTGCTTTCGAATTATGAAGGCAAGGTTGGTAAGACTTTGGGAGTAATACAGGTTAACCTAACAGTTGGTTCCCTCACAAGACCAACAATGTTCATGGTCATAGCTGCGAAGGCCACCTACAATTTGTTACTTGGCAGGGAATGGATGCATGGAATCGGAGCGGTACCTTCTTCGATGCATCAAAGATTGGTTTTGTGGAGAGACGATGGAATCGTTGAAAATATAGAAGCAGACCAAAGTTATTATATGACAGAGATCAATAATTAGGATAAAAGGAACTTCGATCGAAACATGGCCAACATTGGGCCATGCCACCCACCTGAGGAATATTTCGAGCCCAACGAGAACGCTTACTATTCTTTAACCCTTCATCCCAATGGGTTTCAATGGGATAGTGAACTGATGTGGGATGGGCAGGAAGTTTAGGAAGATGGAGAAACTTCGACAATGCGGCCAACTGGCTGGGGAAGCGAAGGTTGTTATGACTGAATCAAATTACTATCAAAATATTTCGACCTATCTGGCTAAGAACAAACGAAAGACGGCTCTTGAAGCCGAAATACAGAACATGGTTGTCAAAGCCATAGACAAAAAAGAAAAAACAAAAAGAGAAATAGCAAGTCCTGAGGGAAACAACTCACCCCCACCCAGTGATGGACAAACTTCCGCACCAATAGATCAACGGCTAGATGCTATCTATGATCAAGAGCCCCTGGGGTTCGAAAAGTATCCATAATCAACAAATGCTAAAATGTTGGCACAAGACCCATTAGAGGAGGTTGATATTGGGGATGGAGTCGAAAAAAGAGTTACGTACATCAGTGTGAAACTTAGTCCCAGTCTGAAAGGCAAGGTGATCGAAATGCTTAAACGAAACAGAGATTGCTTCGCCTGGGACTACGATGAAATGCCCGGTTTAAAAAGGGAACTGGTGGAACATAGGCTTCCAATCAAGGATGGCAAGAAGCCCATCAAACAGATGCCTAGGCGATTCGCACCGGCAATCCTTTCAAAGATTAAGGCAGAGGTAGAAAGACTCCTTCGATGCAAGTTTATCAGGACCACAAGGTACGTCGAATGGCTTGCTAATATTGTACCTATTATTAAGAAAAATGGTTCTTTATGCATTTGCATAGATTTTAGGGATTTAAATACTGCAACCCCAAAGGATGAATATTCCATGCCTATAGTATAGATGTTGATTGATTCTACTGCGGATTTCAAATACCTGAGTATGTTAGATGGATACTCTGGGTATAACCAAATCTTTATTGCTAAAGATGATGTTCCTAAAACTGCGTTTCGATGTCCAGGTGCCTTAGGCACTTATGAGTGGGTAGTTATGCCCTTTGGACTAAAAAATGCTGGGGCAACATATCAAAGGGCAATGAACACTATTTTTCATGATTTCATTGAAACATTTATGCAGATTTATATAGATGACATAGTAGTCAAATCTGTTTCTGATGAGGATCATTTAAACCACATTGGCCAATCATTCGAAAGAATGAGAAAACATGGCTTGAAAATGAATCCTCTTAAATGTGCTTTCTTTGTGCAGGCTGGGGATTTCCTAGGCTTTGTGGTCTACAAGAAGGGGATCGAAATTAACTTGAACAAAACGAAGGCCATTATGGAGACCAAGCCTCCATCCACAAAGAAAGAGTTGCAATCTCTATTGGGTAAAATCAACTTTTTAAGGAGATTCATATCCAATTTGAGTGGGCGCACTCAGGCTTTCTCTCCACTCCTCCGTATCAATCAAGGGAATTTCGAATGGATGGCGCAGCATCATGAGGCATTCGAGAAAATCAAGGCTTATTTGATGCATACTCCTATACTGGCACCACCTTCTAAAGATAAGCCAATGAGACTGTATATCTCTGCCTCCAATGTAACTATAGGTAGTATGTTGGCCCAGGAAAACGATGATAGCGTCGAGAGAGCCATCTATTATATTAGTAGGGTCCTAAATAAAGCAGAGATTAGATATAGTAGTATAGAAAAACTATGTCTCTGCCTGTATTTCTCTTGTACAAAACTCAAATATTATATTAAACCGGTTGATGTTTATGTTTCGTCTCACTTTGATGTTATTAAACATATGCTGTCGAAACCAATCATGCACAGCAGGATTGGTAAATGGGCTTTAGCGCTCACTGAGTATAATTTGGCCTTCAAGCCTTTACTATGAAAGGATAAGTTGTTTCAGATTTCATAGTTGATCACTCTGTGAGTGGAGACTTCGCATTAGATTATGTTGAGATCCAGCCATGGAAATTATCCTTCGATGGATCAACACATAAAAATGGAAGTGGGGTTGGAGTGCTTCTCATTTCTCCTGAAGGAATTCCAACAAAATTCAAGTACAAGTTGGAAGGCCCTCCCTGTTCGAACAATGAAGCTGAGTATGAAGCATTGATTGCTGGACTTGAAGCTTTGTTGGAATTGGGGGCAACTAGAGTCGAAATTAGAGGAGACTCAGAGTTGGTCATTAAACAAATAACCAAAGAATACAAATGTATCAAAGAAAATTTGATCATGTATTTTGTTATTGCCAACAGATTACTCAAGAAATTTGAATATGTGGACATAAAACATATTCCCAGAATTGATAATCAGGAAGCAAACGACTTGGCTCAAATAGCCTCAGGATACAAGACATCCAAAGAAAAACTCCAATACCTCATAGAGACAAGAGGTAGAATAATGGCTACTAAATTATCACCATTGGACTTAGAAAATTTGAAACTTGGCTATGCAAGTCAGAAAGAATTCGAAGTGTTAAGTTTAGATGCTGTGGCAGATACAGATTGGCGAAGCCCCATAATAAATTACTTGAAAGAACCTTCAGTAGCTACAGAGAAAAAGATCAAACACAGAGCATTGTCTTATGTGTAAATAGGAAATTAACTATTTAAGAAAACCCTAGAGGGAATCTTACTCAAGTGTTTAGGGGAGAACGAAGCGTATTTAGCTTTGTCTAGTGTGCATAGTGGGGCATGTGGGGCACATCAAGCAGGTCACAAAATGAAGTGGTTGTTGTTTAGATATGGAATGTATTGGCCCACTATGCTCAAAGACTGCATAGAATTTGCTAAAGGTTGCGAAGAATGCCAAATTCATGCAGGCACTCAACATGCTCCTGCAAGCGAATTACATTCAATTATTAAGCCTTGGCCTTTTAGAGGATGGGAATTAGATCTAATTGGTGAAATTCGACCAACATCATCCAAAGGACAGAGATATATCCTTGTGGGTATAGATTATTTCACAAAATGGGTCGAAGCGATTCCTCTAGTGAATGTTGATCAAGAGGCTATTATGGAATTTATCCAGAAGCAAATAATTTACAGGTTTGGGATACCAGAAAGTATCACAACAGATCAGGGTTCAATCTTCACGGGGCGAAAAATGCAAGAATTTTCCCAAGAAATGGGATTTAAGTTACTCACGTCAACGCCTTATTATGCCCAAGCAAATGGTCAAGTAGAAGCAGCCAATAAAGTTATAATAGGATTGATAAAGAAACACGTAGGGCGAAAGCCAAAGAATTGGCATAAAACTTTGGACCAAGCTTTGTGGGCATGTCGAACATCTCCTAAAGAGACAACGAATACTACTCCGTTTCGACTTACATTTGGACACGACGCAGTGTTACCAGTCGAAATACATTTACAGTCAGTCAGGATCCAAAGACAAAACAAAATACCAGTTGATCAATATTGGGAAATGATGATGAAAGAATTAGTAGATGTAGATGAGGATAGGCTACATGCTTTAGAAGTTATGAGAAGACAGAAAGAAAGAGTAGCCAGGGCATACAACAAAAGAGTTAAAAACAAAGTATTTTCAACTAATGATCTGGTATGGAAAGTTATTTTACCTATGGATAAAAAGAACAGATTCTTAGGTAAATGGTCACCCCATTGGGAGGGACCCTTTCGTGTTTTGAAAACATTTTCGAATAATGCTTATGAAATAGAGGAATTAGCAGAGGACGGAAGAATCTTAAAGGTAAATGGGAAATACTTAAAAAGGTATAAACCATGCTTGCAAGAGATTCGAATTACTATAGAATAGTTGAAGCAGGATAAATGATAAAGCCAAAACGGTATTACGTAAGTGCCAAAATGGTTATGTTCGAATTACAAAAGTACATATTAGGAATCCTTAACAATAAAAAGAGGTGAAAGGAGCGTCTCATTTTAGCTTGGCAAATTTGCTCATGCATAAGTTGATCTTACATTGAGTAGCATTTCTGACGTTTTCGAGCCCCTTAATTTCTTTGTTTATTCCTTCAGCTACCTCCATCTGTTGAAGACTTTGCGTGACAAGATTTTTAAGTTCTTGGTCATCAACAGACTTCAAAGCTGCCTGTTCATTTTGAGCACCCTCAATTTTCTTCTTGAGTTCTTTAATCTGGGATTCCCAAAACAAGATTGATCGAGCCAAAACATCATGTTTATCTTTGGCCCAGGTTTTAGCAAGCTCCAATGCTTCTGCTTCTTCAGAAAGTTTTGAAGTATGATCATAAGCTTTGGACAAAGCCTCTTGTTTGGTTCGAATCTTAGTTTCAACATCATGCGCCCTAATATACGCACTGCTAACCTCATTAAGCAAGATTTGTAGATCGTATATGGTTTCACTTACTTTAGAGGGACAGATGTTGAGATCTATCTGAGAGAGCAACTTCTTCATTGAATAGTAGGCTGCAGGGTCTTCTTTTAGAATAGTGAAGATATCAGCCCCAAGGATCGTTTTGTTGACTTGCTGAAGAAGTTGGTCAATAGAAGTAAGAGGGGAATCTTCTTTCGTTTGGCTCGAACCCTCAGATTGATTTCTGCTTGAAGAAGAACAATCCCGTTGAGCTAGCATTAACTTGATATATTTTAGGGGATGGCTTCTTTTCATTTCTTCTTTCTGTTCCTTAAACAAGATTGGAGGGTCTGGTTGTTTAGTGAAAATAGTTCCAGCAGGAACGGGAACCTCCACCTCTTCTTGCATCACCTCATCTTCATCTCCATCTGCGAAGTAATGACTCACAGTATGTGCTTCGCTTTCCTCTTCAGATTGGTAAGCAAAATGCACCTTTTTGGGAGAAGAATCACTGGGAATATCGATGATGGGAGTTTCAATTCCTGTGTCTGGTTCATCAGCTACAAGGCCCTCTGCCAATGGAGGGGAAATTGCCTGTTGATGTGAAGCTTCAGCCAATAGAGGCGAAGTTTCTTGTTGATCCAAGGCCTCGATAGTCCCTGCAGGAGTAGCAGCAGTGGATGAGCCTTTGTTCAGAACAGATTCATTAAAACCTTCTGGTTGAAGAGAGGCTGCAGATTTTTGGCTTTGGATGATGGGAGTATCAGCAGGAGCAAAGGGAACACTCTGCGCAGAAACGGAGGGTCAGCATAAAAAATGTCACATGATTTATCAAGAAAAGCATTAAGTGAGATTTACCTTCTGCTCATCAGAAGTTGCATTGCTACCAATGCATTCTGAAACTACATTCTTCGAAGACTAAGATTTCGAAGGACCTTTGGATATGGATTTGGGAGCAGTTACAGGAATTTCACTGCCAGTAGGATTGATGGATTGAGAGTTTTCACCAGACTTTTTGGTCTTCTTCTTTTTCTTTCGTTTGAGAGCAGAAACGTCTTCATCCTTCTCTGATTCATTCTCTGAGTAGGCGCCATCACGTCTCCGTTTCTTAGGAGACTTGGGGGGCAATCCACTGGCCTAGATGAAAAAGATAATTAGTCAATTTAAAAGTAATTTCGATATTATGAAAAGAATAAGGGAAGTGTTACCTTTTTCTTTTTCTTCTTTGGAGTGTCATCTTCTTCAAGAGGAGGATTTTCAGTGGTGGTTATTGGCGTCTTCGAAGTTGAAGTTGAGCCTACCTTGGGCACAACTTTATCTTTCTTCAGAGATTTTAGATCAACAGCTGGAAAGAATTTGAAACAGTTAAGTTTAAAACAAAGTTTAGAAAATAAGGGAATTTCGATTTTCTTCAGTTCCGCACCTTCGCCTTCTTGAGACGTGATAGACATGGCTGACAAGTCATAGCAAAGGTGCCCCCTGAAATTGTCTAAATCATGTTTGGCCCACGTTACCCTTTGGGCAGGTTTTTTGGCATCATTCTCGTAGCTACGAAGAATGTCCCTATAAACTAACCACCCGGGATATGGTGGAAAAAAGGCCAAAGCCAGCTCTAAAGTAGGTAGGTTTGGAAATTTAGGTGGCTGATGTTTAAAAGTCCACCAATACATATCTTCAGGTTTTACATAAGGAGGAAATCGAATCTTTGAAAGTTTTTTTTCAAATTTTTCTTTCAAAGTTTTTGTTGCGTCGCAGACAGTTCGATGTATATCCATAGGATTATAGACAATTTCAAAATATTTTTGAAAGGCTCGAATTTCCTTGACATGAGTAAGTCTACCTTTTTTGACATTCTCCTGCACAAGAGAAAAAGTTGTCGTCAGTTGTTGTTGAATCTGAATGATGCTGAACATATTGTTCGAATAATAGTTCGTCCACCAAGTATAGAAATCTTTTGTTTTATAGAATGAAGGAGTAAAGAAGACTAGTGAAAAGTCAGCAAAGCCAGTATATTGCTCCTGTCGAGCTTCGATTTCTTTGAAGGAGTAAGATACCCCTGCTAAACATATTTCTCTTTTCTTGTTGAAAAGAGGCTCAGGTAAGATTTGGCACAGTCCAAATTGACGGGCCACGAAGTTGGGTTGGTAAGCAAGGATACACACTTGGCTTTTCATAGGTGTGATCCTAGAAATGATAAGCCTAGGGTTTAAGAAGGCGCACCAAATGTCCCTGATTACTTTCTCTTTGATAGCTTGCTCAAGGGGCATGGTAAACCAAGTTGGACCACAGTTTCGACTGGAAAAAGGAGCCATTGAAGGATCAAACTTATGTCTCTTGGAGAAAATCATCATGTAGTTAACAAAACACGTCTTGAAATTCTCTCTTTCATCGTTTGGGGTTCATTTTAGCAATCTGGTACCCTCAATGCTGCGGTTTACAACATCATGGTGTTCTTCATTGATTACCCCAAAAGTAGAAAGAGATGATTCGAAGGTGGCATTTAACTAAAGCTGCAATACCCAGAAGGGGCCAGGAAGAAGCAGATTAGTGCCAGCTTCGTAAGTTTTCAGTTTTGAAACTGCAGCACCTATGCTTTCGTATAAGCTTGTCAGCAGTAATTCGCTAATACACACCCTTCGACCATGGTGGAGTTGGTTCTCCAGAGTAATGAATCTGCTTGCAACTTGTAAAGACTTGCTGAAAAAGACATACTTCGACAACCATAGTGTTAGGAAAGCTATATGTTCAACCTCAGAGACTTCTTCTTCAGCAGAATGATAAAGATTGATGTATTTTGAGAAGCTGGCATTCTTAACATCGAAATCAATGAGGTTATCTGCATCCTCATTTGGATCAAAGGTTTCTCCAATAGGAGAAAGTCCAATGATAGCAGCAATGTTGAAGAATGTAGGTGTCAGCATCCCACAAGGGAGGTGAAAGGTTTTATATGTGCTATCCCAAAAATATAGAGAAGCTAGTAAAAAGGGTTGGCTATAACTAAATCCTAATTTCGACATTCGAATTAGGTTAAGGATGCCTATGTTTTCCCATTCTTGGGATTTCTTATTCTCAATTTTCGAAAGTCAGTCTTGATATAATTGGTCTGATGAGGGACACGAACGAAAGGGCTTAAAATTTCCAGTGACGTAGTCCATGTTAAAAACGTCCCTACTGGGTTTTGACGTTTCAGTTTCACAGGTTTTCTCTAGGGTTTTTGATAACTTAGCAGCAGATTCATCTTCTTTAGATTTTGAAGGAACAGATTTATTAACAATGGGTTTTGTTTCAGAATAGGCTGGAAAAAATCCCTTTGTCTTTTCTAAACGTTCCGTAGAAATTAAGGGACCCATAACCCCTAGGGTTTTATCAAGAACAGTGGTGGAGATGATTACCTGAGAGGCATAAATGGCTTTCTGTTCCGGAGTGAGTTTGGGAGTTGAGATGAACTCCTGATTATAAAGGTTGATGATCTTGCTTGCTGGTTTAAGGTTAGAGGAAGAAACTTGTTTAGGTTTTCCAGATTTTTTGGATGAAGGAGTTGGCGCTGAAGGAGAAGACATTTTTGAAATCAAAGGTTTTTTCTGAAAATAAGAAAGTTGGTTTGTTTGAAGGTTGAGAGAGCTTTGGAAAAGTTTAAAATGAAGAAGATAAAGTGCTTTTATAGCCTTCTTCAACGGTATAGAGGTTTTTTTACCTTTGGAAAAAGTGGGACACGTGTGACTGTTTCATTGAAAGAAGAAAAGGTGGATTTTTCAACTTCCTAGGGAAGTGACGTTTTTTGCTAATTATTAGCTATAACTGTTGTGATTGCACGTTTAAGTATACTGATTGGACGTTTTGCAGAAAGTTGGACACTTACTCTGACGTCGTGTGCAGTGTAGTCATCATGAGTGTTGATGATTTCGAAATTGCATGAGTCAGTCAAAAATAAGTATTTCTTTATATCTATCGAAACACATGTTCTTGAGGGGCAATTTGTTAGCTGGCAATTTCGAATAGATAATATTGGAGTATCAAACCAATATTTCGAATGAGCATAGAAAAGGAGGTTAATATCAATAATGAATATTGGTGAGAAATATAAAGCCTTTATTCTAAAGGAAGCTTTTCGATTTCCAGCAACAGATAATGGGTTCGATTTTGAGATCTTATCGTTTAAAATATAAAAGAAGCTCCTTTGGACGAAGGTTCCAGTATTGGAAATGGTCCAAGCAGAAGATTAACTCGAATTGAAGAAGACTGGCATAGAATTCGAATTTCAAATGATACGGGATTCGAATTTCAAAATAAGAGCGCCATTCTTAGAAGACGCGTGGAAGTCAGTAAACATGGGAAGCCTGCATGCTTCGAACGTGGCGTGATTTTAGGATAGGACCGTTAGGGTCAAGACACTATAAATAGGTGTTTTTATGTTATATTTTGTGTGTTCATTTCGTGTACTAAAAATCTCAAACACTCAAAATACCGTAATTGAAGGGAAACGAGTTAAGAAAACAAAATGTACGTACTGAACATCATGATCCTTTACAATTCAAATACAAGTCCTTTTATATTTCTTTTACTTTTACAGCACTTGTGCCTTTAAATCTTTCGATTCCTTTTCCTGTTATTGTCTTACTCGTCTTTAAACACCTTTCAATACATTTATTCCCCAGAAACCCCACTTTTATTTTATCTTTTTATCAAACACTTTACATTTCAGAAACTTTTATACGTTCAGAAACTCTTTATCTCTGCATTATCTAAGTTTAATTCGAAGCACATTTCCTTTGTATATTTAGTCAGTATATTTTATACATTTGGTCAGTATATTTACATAGACAATCTTAGAGAAACCACTTAAGAATCTCATAATCTGCAATATAAAGTTTGTGCAAATAATGAGTTTGAACATGAAAATCAATTATGACACATGTGTCCTAGGATCAATCTAGTCGATCCTGCAAGTAACCAATAATAATCAGTAAATTGGAAGACTAGCGGTTGTTTACTAGAAATCACTGTAAACAGTATGCGAGAAAACATATTTAAAATACAATTTATTCATTTGTTCTTGAAATCCTTAACGAGTTTAGTCAAATATTTTGGACGAATATAATTATGTTCTATCCAAATTTACCTCCAATCTCTTGCATGTGTTTGTTTTAAAAGAAATATAATTGTCATTGTTTCTTCTTGAAATATTTTATCTTTCTTACGCCTACAAAAACATATAATGTATGTTACATCAAAATAGAATAATTAAATATGAGATTTAATAATAAGATAAACTAACCTACAAATTATTTTTCAAATCATTTGTAAAACACTTTAAAATACACAAATTCATAAAATATAGTGAAGGAAGAAGAACTTCTAATTGAAGTTGTTGTCGATAATAGACATAGTGAAAATTCCTAATAAAATAGTGAATAAGTGAATTGGGTATAGAAGTGAATAAATAATGAATGTGGGATTAAGGATATTTATAAAGGAGTGGAGGAATAAAAAGAGACAAAATATTTTAAACAACAATGCATGAGTAAATAATAAAATAAAATAGTAGTTCAAAAGGTTTATGTTACAAATTTGTTATCAATTAATTAAAATGACAATTAAGCAAGTTTTTTTAATTAAAATTTTATGTTAATGTAATAAGTGAATAAATAATGAAGTGAATAAATAATGATTATAAAGGTGTGGATGAATAAAAAGAGACAAAATATTTAATACATCAATGTATGAGTAAATAATAAAATAAAATAAAATAGTAGTTCAAAATATTTATGTTACAAATTTAATACCAATTAATAAAAATGGTAATTAATCAATTTATTAATTAAAATTGTATGTTAATATAATAATAAAATAAAATAAAACAATTTAAAAGTTTATGTAATAAATTTATTTTTATAAAATAATATGACAATAATAATTATAAAAATTTGTAATTAATTAGATTATTATTTGATTAAAATTTGTGTATCTATTTTTATAAGTTCAATGTGTAAATGATATTATATTTATTTAAATTTTAAAAAAAATATAATTATTATTTTATTATTATTATTTTTATTTAGTTTTATATATTAAATTGAGAGTCAAAGAATTCTTTTATAAAAATGTCAGAATCAGAGTAATAAGATAATTTAGATATATGTTTTATTTTTGTATTATCTTTTATTATTATTATTATTATTATTATTATTATTATTATTATTATTATTATTAATTATTAATTTGAAAATTAAAGGTTTTTTGTATAAAAAAATGAGAATTTGAGTAATAAAATATAATAGTGGTAATTGAATATTATGTTATTATTATTATTAATTATAAATATGCTAGTGATATATTATATTATTATTAATTATAAATGTGCTAGTGATATATTATATTGTTATTACTATTATTATTATTTTACTATTAAAAGTGATAGAAATCTAATTTAATATGATGTCACGTAAGATTATGGTTTTCAATATAATACCACGTAAGAAATAGGGTTATTGTTGTCTACAAGATTATTATCACTTAAAAATGAACGTAAGAAGTATATAGATAAATGAGCTTATTTAACCCGCTCACACACTGATGTGACACATAAGAATCAATTAATTAACAATATTATTCTCACACTTACTAACTCAATTATACATATAACACATATTTCTAATTTATAAAATAAACTATATATCACATATCACACAAATTAATTTAAATAATTCACTTATTCACAAAATCATGTAATTTAATTAATTATTATATTATATAATAATTAATAAAATAAATACTTAATAAAATAATTAATAAATAAAATTATGATATTACAAAAGAAAGAAGTACTTAATAAGAAACCACATAAGACTCATATCTAAGAGAAATGAAATCTCTATGTATTATTATCATGACAACTTTGTATTTAGATTAAATAGATAGATATTCCCTCCGTTCCTTTTTAAGTGTTGTTTTTTAAGAATTTTTGTTTTTATTTAAGTGTCATTTTTAGAATTTAATGTCATAATTTGTCAATTATATTCTTACTTTCTCAATAAATGAGAGAGAGTGTACGAGTGAATTTATTAAGAAAGAGAAAATAAATGAGTGTATAATAGAAAAAATATCGTTAATAATCCACTATCATGGTTGAAGAGTTTTATGCTAAAATAATACTTAAAAAGAAATAGAAGGAGTATATAGATAAATGAGCTTATCTAACCCACTCACACTAATGTGACACATAAGACTCAATTAATTAACAATTTTACTCTCACACTTACTAACTCAATTATTCATATAACACATATTTCTAATTTATAAAATAAATTATATATCACATATCACACAAATTAATTTAAATAATTCACTTATTCACAAAATCAGGTAATTTAATTAATTATTATATTATATAATAATTAATAAAATAAATATTTAATAAAATAAATAATAAATAAAATTACGACAGACGTAGTTAATAAGAAACCTCATGATACTCATATCTAATAGAAATGAAATCTCTCCTTAATCCACTAATTTAAGATTAAAGCCTCGATCAACCAAGTAGGAAGACATACCTCCTCTCAAAGAAGAAACCACATAAAATCCGTATATAACATAAATGATACCTCTTCATGATCCACTAATCTAGGATAAAAGCCTCTACCAATCACCTAGTTGAATTGTGTCTATGGACTTTCCTTTCATATTTATAATATATTTTTTGCCCTTAAAAGAATTACTCATTTGTTAATCGGTGTCCTCCATACATGTAAATGTTGCCTCTTCTAGTGCCAATAACTTGGTTGGGATTAGCTGGTTCTCATTAATATTCATGCGTGATACTTTCTTTTTTATTTCTATGAATGCATGATTATTTTAATTTGGATATTGTCAAATTATTATAATAAAATTTAAGACCGCATTTTTTTAATCGGTAGTCTTAGACAGCATGCATGATTACTTCTCATATATTTTATAAAAAATCAATTTTAATTATGTCTAAAAAAATGGAATCCCTTGCCGTCAGTAAAAATGCCGTAATCATATCGTGGGAGTATTTTTAACCTTTGAATCTTGATCAAATGATTCAAAGAAATCAAATTTATTTTATATTATATTTTTTTTAAACTGTTTTTTAAATCAAATCTATCCGATTAAAATTTGAATGACTATCAACACATGAATGTATTAATGCAGGGGCTGACTGCATGGAATCTCAATCCATCTAAAAAGGATGTTTTTGGACACATCTTAGTAGTAATGAGTCTTTCAAAGTGCATAATAAATTTGCAAGTATAATCCATTCTAGTTAGGGGCATCCATAAACATACACTCATAAATAAAATATTAGAGATTAGTATCTAAGAATATAGGTGAACGCTTCGGTAATTTTAAATTTAGTTGGATATTAATATTTTTATTTAATTAAATAAATTATTTTAGTTGGATATTGATATTTTCATTCAATTAAATAAATTATTTATTGTATTATTTTAAAATAAATTAAAATTTTAGTTAATTTACATAAAGATACTAGTATATATCCTAATCCAACTAGTTATTATGAGTATTAAGAATTTGCCAGGAATATATCCTATAAATAAAAATAAATCAATCTAGATTGTTTTGTGGATGAGACATGTTTGACTAGTTCTACTTGTAAGATTCACTTGTAACTAGAATAGGTATAATATTAAATCAACATAACTTAATATTGATACAATAAACGTGAGCTATATAACTAGCTAGATTACATAGATAATATAATAAAGTATATATTTATAAAAAAATGCAAGAATGATGAATATTGCTAACAATTGTGTGACAGCTACGTTAACTTCAATTTTTTATTTGTTTCTAATGAGATGACTAATTCAAAAGGAAAATTAATTGAATGATAGAGGCATATATCATGATACAGTAACCAAGATGGTTTTGCAAATTGCAAAGACATTTTCTTTGCTCCTATAACCGTGTGGAAGTTTCTACCCTCCATCCCAAACTCACAAACTTTTCTACTTCCACTATGTCCCACATACTCCATTTTTTGTCTTTTAACACCTAAGACTTTATACACTTGTGTATACATTATATATATATTCATTACACTTCAAAACTTTAAAAGAGTATAAAGATACATCAATTTAACTATTTCAATGGTAGATATCCCACCTGGTTTTCGTTTCTTCCCAACTGAAGAAGAGCTTGTTAGCTTTTACCTAAAGAATAAGCTTCAAGGAGAAAGAAATGCTTTTGATAGGGTTATTCCTGTCATTGACATCAATGGTGTAGAACCATGGAACCTCCCAAGTAAGTACACTAGTTTTCATGATTCTAACCCTAATCATTTGAGTAGTATTCATTTGGCCAACAATTTACGCGTATTAATTCAACAGTTGAGCTACCTCATCCATTAAACGTAACTAACTTTTGGTTACAATGTATTTTTCTTTTTTTAGCTCTTGCTGGGGAGCTATGCCGCGAAGATAAAGAGCAATGGTTTTTCTTTTCGCCGGGGCAAGAAAGAGAAGCAAGAGGAGGGAGACCTAATAGAACAACTGGCTGTGGTTATTGGAAGGCAACAGGGTCACCTGGTTATGTTTATTCTTCTGATAACAAAGTGATTGGGGTGAAGAAAACAATGGTGTTCTATAAAGGTAAAGCTCCTAGTGGAAGGAAAACTAAATGGAAGATGAATGAATACAGAGCCATTCAAGTTTGTAACCAATCCAACACTGCCACACCTCAGGTATATAATATATTACATCATTGTTTCGTCATCATTATGATGTAATAATACATATATAAATTAAGTTTAAAAATTAAGAATCTTATTTATTTTTATTATGTAATTCAAATTTATGTTCATATATAAATAAATAAAAACTCTTCTAAACTAAAAAATAATAATTAGTAAATAATTTCAGTTATTTATATAGTTTTTTTTTTGCTATCTTTAAATTCTTTTAGTGTAAGAATTATTGATGTTTATATTAATCAGATGAATTTGATGTTTATAGTTAAGGCGAGAATTCAGCGTGTGTCGAATATATGTGATATCGGGAAGTTTTCGAGCATTTGACAGACGACCATTAGAGAATGAAAGATCCGGTCAATTTCCAGTTAACCAGATTGATCAAATTCCATTTGTCGCCACGTGTAGTAATCAAAATGCAAGAATGGATCATGCATCAAGTTCATGTGAAATTTCTCAACTAGGACTTCAAAGTGTTTATGCTCCTGAGGTTGCAGGAGGTTCAAATAGCAGTAATTGGAATGTAAATAACCATGCTAATAGTGATGAGGTTCAACTCCAAGAACCATTATGGGAATGGGAATGGGAATGTGAACATTTTAATTGGACTTAATTCTAGGTCAAGCAAGATCCGTCAAGTATACGTGGCGGATTCAGATCTTCAAGACCAACCAGCCATCTCTCATGCTTTAAATAGTAGATTACTTCTAATTGTAATTCTTTCATTTTTTTATTTTTATAAATTTTTAATTTCTTGAATATATCAAATTTTATTTCTATTTTTGATTGAATTTTTAGAATGGCATGTACTAATTGTTAGGATCTAAAAATATTATTACCTTAAAATTGACTATTTAGTCTTTAGTAAAATAATTTTCTCAAAATACTTTTGAGTGTGCAAAACAGATATCACACAGAATTTTAAATTTATCAAGTCTAAGATGATTGAATAGGGGCAGCTGTCGCACCCCAAATTTTACCCTCCCAACTTCAAGTTATATGAATTGGGCTTCGCATTCACCTACATACACTTCCATTAGATCATCAGCATTAAACAATCATTCACCCATCACATTTGCATCGTTAGTTGCATTCAGGTTGATCAAAAGTCAATTTAAATCGACATTTACATCGTTTTATAGTTGTAAAATACCTGATGTTCCATTTCATTCATTTTTATCTCTCTACATGTTTCTTGCATCATGTTAAGTTGATTATATGTCGATGATATTGATATTTCGGTTTTATAAACAGGCCGTTAAAAGCGATTCGACACTGTGCGGAAAATTAGCGGGAAAATATTTCAAGTTTTCGCCTTTAACTCGCTACTTTATGAATCTACGTGTCGCGTAGATCATGAAAATGTGCTCTCTCTAATTTTTCGATACATTTTGAAGTCTCATTTTTAACCGTGAGCGTTTTAAAGCCAGGTATTCTTTATTATCATTTTATTTTGATTTTAACAATTTTTGATAATTTTTCTTTAATCTTTGAGACTCGTAGTTTATTTTAATATGCTCATTTCTTTTTTTCAGATAATTTATTGTCCAAATTTTATCGTTTTTGACAATTTTAAGTGTCCATTTTTTATCTCCAAAAATCAAAACAAAAATGTTTTCGGATAGTTTATTTTTACACTATTTGACTTTATGGCCCATTTAATCAGAAGGGTATTTTTGGTATTTTAAAAAATTATCTAAACCTAATTTTTAGTATATATATAAGTTATAAAATGTTTATCTGAAAAAAGAAGAAAAAAAGGACAAGAGAGAGGCGGAGGCGTTTTTTTATTTAAGATCTAATAGAATAAAAAAAATACCATCACTCTCTTCCATTTTATTCTTCCATCTCCATCACTCTCCCATGAGAAGATAGTGAGTTTGCACGGTATTCCTTCTAGTAGTGTGTCGGATATAGATCTGAGGTTTACGTCTAGATTCTGGGAAGGTTTGCAGAAAGCCTTGGGGTACTAAACTAAGATTGAGTTCTGATTATCATCCGCAGACAGATGGTCAG
The DNA here is from genome assembly GCA_021764765.1 of Vicia sativa. Lineage (NCBI taxonomy): Eukaryota > Viridiplantae > Streptophyta > Magnoliopsida > Fabales > Fabaceae > Vicia > Vicia sativa. The sequence continues at coordinate 150,550,006 of CM038793.1, read as the reverse complement.
ACGGAGAGGACAATTCAGTTGTTAGAGGATTTGTTGCGTGCTTGTGTGTTGGAAAAAGGTGGAGCTTGAGATATTTATTTACCTTTGATTGAATTCACCTACAACAACAGTTTCCATTCGAGTATTAATATGGCTCCATTTAAGGCATTGTATGGTAGGAGGTGTATGACGCATTTGTGTTGGTATGAATATGGAGAAAGTGCGGTGATTAGACCTGAGATTGTTCAACAGACTACAGAAAAGATCAAAATGATTCATGAGAATATGAAGGCTTCTTAAAGTCGTCAAAATAGTTATCATGATAAGAGGAGGAATACCCCCGAGTTTAGTGCAGGAGATCGTGTGGTTATGCGAGTTACTCCTATGATTGGTATGGGTCGAGCTTTGAAGTCAAAGAAATTGACTCCGCGTTTTATTGGTCCGTTTCAGGTTTAGGGTAAAGAAATAGCATTGGTAAAAGTAGCTTGGGGAGGACCAGCAGGTGGTATTGTTACTTGGAAGCTAGAGAGTCAGATGAAGGAGTCTTATCCAGATTATTCATTTAAGGTATGTTTTCGAGGACGAAAACTCTTTTAGTGGGGGAGAGTTGTAACACCCAATATTTTTTAATTGCTAATAATTTAGAATTTTAAATTATTAAGTAATTAAATTGGAGTTTTTGGAGAATTATTGGAATTATTGGAAATTAAATAAATGTTGGAAATTAGAGAAAATGAAATGGGGTTAAGTGTCATTAGTTGAAAAAGGGAGGTGAAAGTAAAAAACAAATCACTAATCATATTTTTTTATTATTATTTAATATAAGGAATTAGAAAAGAAAAGGAAAATTGGAACAAAAGTGTGAGAAGAGAAGAACGTACAGGAGAAGAAGAGCAAAAGAGAAGAGGATTCAAGAACTCAAGAATTTGGCTAAGGTAAGGGGTGACTTCTCTTATTATTATGTTTTATAGGTTTTGAGATAGAAACATGATGTTACTCAATTGTGTATGTTGTGATAGCATTATCACAACATACATAATTCAGCAACACATTCGTAAAATTACATTCACATGATGTTGCTGAATTGTGTATGTTGTGATAGCATTACGAGTTATGAATGTAATTGCTTGTATATGTTGTATATGATTGGAAGTTGTTTGTGATAGAAGTTGTTATCATATTCGGTGTTGATAATGCATGCTTTAAAGATGTGCATGCATACATATCATTGTTGTAGTAGCTAATGCCCATTGTGTGGAATTAGTGAAATTGCCATAACCCTGATCGGGTTAGAATGGACGGTGAGGCGTATCCGTGTCCGGGTTGGAATGGAACGGAGGGTGATAACCGTGTTTGGGTTTTAATGAAATGGTGTAGTGAATTTAATTCATAATTGGTACCACATGCATAGAGTCGGTGTCTCATTGCATTAATTGTATGTGTTATAACATGATTGGAAGAATTCCAGTGTTATAACATGATTATTGTATGTTATTATGGATTGTTGGCTTATGTATTGTTCGGAAATAAAATGATAAATCTGAAATATGTTGAATAGGGTGAAATGATTTGCTTATGAAATTTTATTTATTTATGAGCTTATAACGTATAATAATTGTGATTTAGTCTCACCCTTACTGTTGATCATTTTCAGATTGAAGTTAGCAACTTAGGCGCTTTGGTGAGGATAGCTCGTAGAGCTAGACTATTATGTTTTGTTGAGTCTGGTGTCATGCTCTGATTTGTAACTATGGGGAACGTTTATTTGTTCAGAGTTATTATTAAAATATTATTTTGATTAAATGCTTTAATTGGATAATAATTTTTGGAACTAAGGTTGTGACCTTATTGTTGATTTTTGAATTATCCAAGAACTATGAATATTTTCCGCAGTGTTAAACATGTCTATTTCAATTATTTTAATTGGTATATGTTCCTCATATAAGTATGACATGCGTAAATTTTATTTTAATGAGTTGTAGCATCCTTGATGACATGTTACTCTGAAATAATTTTTATATTCCGCGAGAATTTTTAGAAGGGTGTTACACCTCTAGGCTTAACACAAACAAAGAAGACCAAGATGGAGGATAAGACCAAAGTGTCATTATCTTGCAGCTTAAAGATATATTTATTAGGGAAGTACCTAAGGAAATGGCAGTGGTATAGATGTGGGTTAATGTTGATCATTGTATATGACCAAATCATTGACTCACATGTTATGTCTAAAACAACAGTTCCATTATTTTTTATTGGTAGAAACAAATTCATTGTAGTGTAATTGACATAATTTAACAGGATCATTAATGACTTGAAAAATATTAAGGTGAAGATTGATGTTGAGGATAAGGATCTACTCCTGGTGGACTCGATATTCAGATCTTTCGAGCATTTCAACAATACCTTTTTTATGGAAAGGAAGATATTTTTGCTTTGGAGGAGGTCAAATCGACTATAAGAACTGAGGAATTAATCAAGATTAAAGAGTTGAAGGTATGTGATATTGGGGAAGACTTGAGTGTTTCAAGAGGGAAAAAAATAAGAGTATATGGAACAAAACGGGAAATAAATACACATTAAAGTATAAGGATTTTGATAATTAAAAGTTAAAATGCTTCATTTGCCACAAAATTGATCATTTCAGTATAGATTGTTTCGAGATAGGGCAATGGTGATTTTATTCAACTTGTGATTTCCTCTTATGAGGATTGTTATAAGAGTGATGGTACAATGGTAGTCATGAGTTTGGACACATAAAAGAGTTGGGTCATATAATTAGGATTATCATATCTAACGATGGCAATGGGTACCCATGGGCACGGGTACTAGTCTCCCGTTACCCGCCCCGTTTAGTAAATATGATATATATATATCCGCCCCATACCCGTGCGGGTATCTGCTAGATGGATATCTGTGAACTTTGAGATACCCGCGGGTATTTACGGATATCCATGGATACTATATTTAATTATATTTTCTTTAAAAAAAAATATTTAAATAACTAATTTTATAATCTCTTTTAAAGACAAAAAAAATTATTTTCAAATTTAACATATAATAAATAATAACAAAAATAAATCACATTCATTTTATTTCTTCTTTTATCAAAATAATAATAATAATAATAATAATAATAATAATAATAATAATAATAATAATAATAATAATAATAATAATATCATATCTAACAAAATAACAATAATAATTACTATTATTTTGATCAAACAAATTAATATTTAGGTATTTTTCTAATTATTAACGAATACAAATACTCGCGGATATGGGTACCATCAAATTCATATCTGTACCCATAAGTAAACGAGCAACTAAATATCCATTTATTTTATCTGTGGATATCCATTAAGTCATTGTACCCGTGCCCTTGACGAGTTTTATCCGCGGGTATCCACGAGTTGGATTTTTTTGTCATCTCTAATCATATCACTTGTGCTAAAGGAATGAATACTTTGAGATTTTGGAGTTGAAATAAAGTGGAGTTGTTCAACTCGTAATAATAAGGCTTGAAAAGTTCGTAGTATTTGTAAGATTAGACTTAAAATGCTTGATGTGTGTAAGTTCCTTTTTCGTGATATGAGGTATCTTGTCGAGATAAAGTGAAATTTGTTATTTATAAGCATGTTAGATTATTTAGGCTATTGCATTAAAATTGAACGTGAAATGTTGAAATTTTAGTATGGTGCATTGATTATGGCTAAATAGTTTAAAACATATAAGTTGAATATTTTAGGTGGTTCCATTTTTATTGGCCATGCAACATTATTTAGTCAAGTATTTCATGACAAAATAAATATATGGCGTTTTATATTAGAGTATGCTAGTGAAAGAAGTTTGGTTGAGCTAGTAAAAAAAGGTCAGCTAGGAAGTGAGAAACAGAATAAACTGGACTTTTGTGATCACTGCATACTATGAAAACTACACATAATGAAGTTTGAGAGTGACATACATATGTCTACTATACCATTTGAGTACGTTTACTCAAACATATGGGTTTCAGAAAAGGTGGAAACTCATGAGAGTTATTTATATTTCCTCACTATTATCATTGCTTTTTTTAAATAGAGTATGAGTCTAATGAACGATTTTACGAATGGCATACTTTAATATAAAATTAGTTGGTAACAAAATTCAACTTGTTAAGAACTCATAATATAATGAAATTTGTTTTAGAGAAGTTTAATGAGTTTTCCAAAAAACATAGTATGAAAAGTAGGGTCGACTCTGAGTCAGGGTAAGCAGGCTTACAGCCCAGGATTTCAAAAATATGGGGGTCTCAAAATTTTAGGAGGTATAATTGAGAATTTATAATACTAAAATATTTAAATATATAATTTATTTGCGGATGTTTTAACAATTGGTAATACATATTGTAATGGTTCAATATAAATGTGCTGAGAGGAGTTATATGCTAGCGATTCGAAACTTGGCTCTGATTCAGGATTTAAAAAAAGAATTTTCATCACCACTAGAATATTGGCTCTGATTCAGGATTTAAAAGGAGAATTTTCATCACCACTAGAAGCAAGTTTTATATTGATAAAATTATAAATTATCTGCTAATTTATTTTTAAATTTTAGTAAACTTATATAATATTTAGTATAAATTTTAACTATAATATTGGCTCTGATTCAGGATTTAAAAAGAGAATTTTCATCACCACTAGAATATTGGCTCTGATTCAGGATTTTAAAAAGAGAATTTTCATCACCACTAGAAGCAAGTTTTATATTGATAAAATTATTTAGTATAAATTTTAACTATAATATTGGCTCTGATTCAGGATTTAAAAAGAGAATTTTCATCACCACTAGAATATTGGCTCTGATTCAGGATTTTAAAAAGAGAATTTTCATCACCACTAGAAGCAAGTTTTATATTGATAAAATTATAAATTATCTGCTAATTTATTTTTAAATTTTGGTAAACTTATATAATATTGTGTAAATTTTAACTATAATATTTAACTAATATTCATTGCACTCTCTAATATTTTTGCTAATATCCATTGCAAGTATCAATATGACAATTAAATTTTTTCTTATAAAATAATTTTTATATAATCAATAGAAATTTATAATGAAAATATTAAAAAAAAATTATGATTATTTATTGTAACTTTTACAATTTTATTTTAATTTATTTTACTATAAATTTTAGATATTATTTATAAGTTATAATTAAATATTTAAAAGTTGATCATACAACCAACTCATTACTATCAAATTTTTGTGAAGATATCTAATCAATTATTATTTGTGCTTTAATTTTTTTTTATTATAGAAGATATATTGTTAAAATTTATTTTATAACAATATATTAAAAATTTAGCAATATTAGTATTATTATTAATTAAGTTATTATGATAAATAGATAATAAAGAGGTATATGTGAATTTTTTTCATCAACCTATGTGATAAAATGAGAATTTTTTTTTTTTGGAATAACCAAGTTTAAAAAAAAAATACAAAAATAACCAACTTTTAAAAAAATTTACGCAAATGACCAACTTTCAGGTGTAAAATACAAGCAGGAGCCATCTGAGATGGCTCCCGATTGATTTTACAAGGCGAGCCACCAGGATGGCGCCTCCTCTCATTTTTGGCCCTAAAAGCCATCTCAGATGGCTCCTATGTGTAAAACACATGGGAAAAGCCATCTGAGATGGCGCCTAGGGCTATTTTTAAAATAAAAAAAAATCAATTTAAATTAAAGTGCATGACAATGTTGTGAAATAAATCTTGTATTATAAATTTTCATTACAGCAAAAAGCGATTACATAAGTTTATTCACGGCGACCCGGGACTCGTAGATGACCACCGATTCCACATGCGTGTCCTCTCCTAACTCGTCTGATGCGAGGTTCTGGATCCGGCTGTTGTTGGGTCGATGGGACCTGATCATGGGTTGATGGCTGCTCGTAGTGAATGAGATCAGGATCCATGAATGCCTCAAGATTTACATTGTTTGTTGCACCACTTTCGTATAAACGTGTCCCCATGTTCTCGTAGCTTGGTCGTTGTGGTTGGGGGTTAGGTTCCATTTGGGGACTATAGCAGTCCTCATCCGTATATGTGGATTGTGAATGTGTGGTGTAAAAAGGAAATTGGTTGTTAGGAGTCTCGTACCCATATGAATGGCGGGGGGTTTGGTACGACGATGGTTGGTGGAATGTTGGGTTGGTTGGGGAATATTCTTCAGGGAAGCCAGGGTCTGGGCTGAGGTGAGATGTTGATGGACCCATATAGGGGGGTTGGACATATGCCCTTTGTTCGGTGTATTGAACTTGGGTGTGTGGCATATGTGAGTATTGGGTGGGTGGGTGATGAGGTTGTTGTTGGGGTTGGGGTTGGGATTGAGTGTTGGTGGTTCTATGTCGTCGGGTTGATTGGCGGGAAGTTGATGGTTGTTGGTAGTGTTGTTGGGGTGGTTGTTGGTAGTGTTGTTGGGGTGGTTGTTGGTATTGTTGGGGTGGTTGTTGGTAGTGTTGGGGTTGTTGTTGGTATTATTGTTGAGGTTGTTGTTGGCGGTAGCATTGTCTTCGTTGTTGTTGTGACTCTGGAGGTTGCCCTCACTGGGTGCGAGGGTCGACCAAATAGCGGGGTTGAGAAACATGCATTTCTGGGTTTGTGATTGACTGGTACCAAGCAATGTATTGATGAGAGTGTTGCATAATCTCGTCATCTTCATAAACGAGACATTGTAAGATATGGTCTGCTCGGTTTTTCCACATCCTACAATACTCCTGGCAAAATTTCTCCAATTATTAAGTCCCCATTGGGCATCGACCCTTTTTAGATGCCAAAGATCCAAGCACATCGGATTGCGGGGTATGTCTTGGAACATACCAAACTGCATCTTCACACGGTCGCTGTGGTGCATTTCCACAATGTTAAACCGTATGATTGCAGTCTTCGCAGTCCAAACCTCTGCATCTTCATCATTTGGTACATGGTCCAAACCTAAGTACGGTCTCCATGTAAACTATTGATAAAAATAATGGAGATTAATAATAATGATAAAAATAATATACGTTAAAGTTAAAATAATTTGGAGTTAATCGAAATTACGTACATCGGTTGGTCCAAGGTGGTCTATTAGATTAAGATATAGGAGAACATTGTGTCTCGGATTCTTTCCGTAATCCATGCCCACTACGCTAAACCTAAATGAATTAACATTTAATATATTAGGATTTTATATATATGAAAGATAAAAATATTTTAATAAATAAGCAATGTACTTACTTTGTTGCGTATGGAAAACTGAACGGTAGGTCGTTGACGGGATTGAGTGATTGCATTCTCCACCAACCCCATGTTTGAAGTAAGAAAGCACATCCATTGAAAGTTGATGTGTCTTTCATACAGTTTTTACACAACGAACTGTATAGCTGGGTAAGAACAGCGGAACCCCAACTATATCTTCCTATCTTATTGACATCTCGAAGTAAATTCAAATACATAAAATTTACACTATTCCCGGTACTTTCGGGAAATAAAAAACTACCAAACATTAACATTATGTGGTTTCTAGTTTTTATAATTTTTTGTTCCTCGGTGGAGTTTTCATCCAAAACAAGGGAATAATAATACTCTCTAAGAGTGGATAGAAATATACCTTGGCCTCTTGCACTAGGACCTTCTACCATATCTCTACCCAACAACTCCTTGCATAGATTGTTTGGTTGTTGGACTGGACCATTCACCGCCTTACCATTGATAGGAAGACCCATCAACATGTATACGTCCTCTAGTGTGACGGTACACTCACCTATAGGTAGATGAAATATATGTGTCTCGGGTCTCCACCTTTCGCATAATGCAAGAATGAACTTTGAATCGATTGTGTAGTTGGAGATTTTAATAACCTCTCCAAAACCGGCATGTTCAAGGTATGGAACGATGAACGGATCGGGAACAACATAATGATGTGAGTGGCATCTAAATTTTTTCGTGTCCTATAGATAATGTGAAAATAAATTGTGTAAGAAAGTGTAAACAATATTTAAAACATAATAAAAAAAGAATGTAAGAAAAAGAATGGAAACAAAAGAATGAAAGAAAACTTACATAGGTTGCAATGTTTGCCCTTGCTCCTCGGTGAGATTCTCCTAACGTCAAGAGACTCATGATTGAAATTTCTACTGATGATTTGAGAATGAGAGAATTGTATTAGAGATAGATGAGGAGTGAAGAGTGGTGATGGAAAAAACACAAATGAGAAGCCATATTTGAAATTCCTGGCAGCAGATACGTGATGTCACAGAGAATGTTATGACACACTATCTGACACTCTGTTAACAATTCACACAATAAATTTAAACAGCAGTAAAGAATACAATAAGTTGTTTACCCGTTCGGTGTCTAACTACACCTACATCCGGGGCTACCAAGCGGGAGGAAATTCACTATTAGTAGAATTAATTCAGGAATAAACCAACCAGTTTATCTCCTTCACTTAAAACCTACCCAATGCAACTTCAATCTAAGTCCTACTTAGATCTGAGTTCCTACTCACTCCCCCTCAATCACAGCAGTGATATCAACCTATTGAATAATTGAATTGTGAAGACACACTTCAATAAACTATCTTGATCTTGCTTCAAAGCTTCAATCAAGAGACAAACACTCGTGCTTCAAAGCTTTGAGTGATAAACTACCCTTACAGACAAATCCTAGTCCAAGGAACTTATCAAATGATAATTGCTTGGCTCACAAGAGAAATTAGAATTACACAAAATACAACCTGCTATATCTTCAATACATTCCAGAGGCGCAGCAGTAGTGTAAGGGTTGTGTTCCTTTTATAGAAGCAGTCCTGAAACTTCAGTTTTGGGCTTCCATAAAGATAGCTAGGGTTCACTTAATTTAATCCTAAAAACATGGTCTTTTCAACAACTAATTTAGGTTTAACTAAGATTAACCTAGCAGCCACGTGAGCATGCATTTTAATAACAGAAAAACATAATATAGCAGCTCAACAAACTTCCTGAAAAGTCTCAGGAAAAACAGATTCTGCAGAACAGAATGTCACACTGAATGTCATAACATCTGTTATGACATCAGGATATTTTCTGCAGAATTTCCAGCACAGCTTTTAGCTTCCAGTTCTGAGCTGTCCTTTAACATCCTTATCAAGTAGGATTTATCTTCAATCTCTGAATGTCATAACATTTATCAAGACATTGCCATAGCCTAGTTTTACCAAAATTAATGCCAACTTAAAACACTAACAAACTCCCCCTTTGGCACATTTTTGGCTAAAACTACTTAAGTTATCAGAGTACCTATGCAGCAGAAGACAAACTAGTTCTAAGCTATCCTAAGCTTAAAGAAACTAGAACCTAGAGATAAGATAAATTCTACCCATACAGAAATCCCACAATTTCCCACAATTGCCCACATAAAGATTTCATACAGTTTCCCAATTTCCCAATACAGTATCCCACAATAGTTCTTCTCCCCCTTTTTAGCTACAAAGGGGCCAAAGGAATCAATACAGGTACCCCCAAACTTTCAAAATATAATTAAGTACCAGCATTGTTAAGTGTTACATCTCAACATTACAATTTTTGCAAAATACAAAACATGGAAAGTACAGAACAAGAAACAAGAACAGGAAACAGTAAAACAGAAGCAACAAGGCACAGGATTACAACTCAAGTGCTTTCCTCTCCAGAAGAAGCACTGTGGAAGGAAACATCTTCAGAACCTTCTTCATCAGCAGTTGCTTGATCTACATCAGCACCAGCATTCACATTTGCAGCAGAATCATCACCAACAAGCCCTTCATCCTCAACCTCTGTGTCTTTCTCCTTCTCAAGTGTAGAGATCAGTTCTTCCAGACTTTGCTTTCTTGTTTCAAGCTCCTTGCAAGTTGCTTTTAGCACAGCAATGACATTTGCCTTCTGAGAAGTTTCTTTGACAGTTGATGTCTCAGCAGATGTCATGACAATATCTGGGACATGTTTGCCTTGGAAGAGCTTGTAATGAAATCCAAGAGCAGGAGCTCTTTTGCATATTGAATCTCTATCACCAAGTATGTCAGGGTACTGATCAACTATGATTCCACACAGGAGGGAGGGAAAGGCTATTGGTCCCTTAATTGCATAACTTTCAGCATGTTTAAGGGTTTGCTCAAAGATATAAGTGCCATAATCAAATTCTGCTTTAGTACCAACAGCAAAGATGAATCTGCCCAGACCAATGGAGATGGTGGACTTGTGGTTTGTAGGAACCCAGTTTGCAGCACCTATTTTGTGCAAAATAGAAAATTTAACACTTAGTTTGCTGGAAGTTAGTTTTCCTTTCATTGGCCAATGTTTCACTTGTTTGGCAGTGATTGTGTGGCAGATTTGATCATCAGTTTCTTCTAGCTCAGGTCGAGCATCATCTGATCTTCCCAAATATTTGTTGATCACACTTGGGAAAACTTCACTCTTTTTCCTCTGACATAAACAGTCTTGAAATCAGCTGACCTTCCATCAGCACAGCCACATGATAAGTTCATAATGAACTCCTTCACCAACACAACATAACAATTTGAGAACTTCACCACAGTTTTCATCAACCCAGCTTCTTTGATCAGATCAATCACATCCTTGCATTCAAGAGCACTTTTATTCAGTTCCCTTTCAAGTGCAATTCTCTTAAAACACACATATTTCCACCTGTTAGCATTCTCAAGGTGGTGGAAAGAAGTCAATTGCCACTTTAGGGACTTCGGACAGTTTCCAAAGAGAAGGCTTCTTTCTTGGGTGAATGTCTGAGACATTCTCTTCGACATTAAAATCAGAATCATCATCATGTTCTGAGGGTTCAGGTGTCGTCCTCTTCTTTAAAATTTGGGTTCTCTTTGGCCTAGAGATACCTCCAACAGTCTTTACCCTACTCTTTCCTTTGGAAGTTCCAGCCTTGTCTTTACCAGATTTTTCTTCTGTCTTGCTCTCAACCCTAGGAGTCTTATGAGCAACTTTAGCAGCCTTCTCCTGAACAAGTCTTGGAATAGCATTCTGCTTCCCTTTCCTATTCATCACCCTTCTAGCAATGCTAGGATTAACTTTGGCTACGAGGTCATTATCAGAGAATTCCTCATCTAGATTGATGATAGGAGGATCAACATTCTGGTTAGTGTTTTTCTCAGGAGATCTTCCAGGTTGTCATCAACTTGTTTCTCTGGAGTCTCTTCAAGGATGCTATCAGAGATATTATCAACAGAAGCAGGAGATTTAACAGAGGTCCATTGTTCTTGGGATTCCTCAAGAATCTCCTTCAGGGACTGGAACAGAGGGATTTACATCATTCTTGGCAGGAGAATCAACATGATCACCAGATGTCTTGACATTTTTAGTGACATCTGGATCAACTACTAAACTAGGGCTAGCAGACTTATGGTTCAGAGGGACTGAAATCCCAGGTATAGATTGATTCTCATTTAGGATACTAGTCACTATCCTAGCTATGGCTTCATGCACCGACCTAGACCCCTCTCTGTTCACTATTTCTGGAGGAACTGAAGATGATGGTACAGAAGTCTTACCAGAAGGAGATGCTTGTGACCTTCTTGCATTCCTTGTGCGTAATTTCTTGACTTTTTCTGGGTCAGTGGCCATTGCACGCAGTGGAGTAACCCTCAGTGCTTCAGCTTGCATGGCTTCAGCATTTGCCCTAACTTCAGCCATGGAAGGAGTTGAAGAGCCCGATTCTTGAGATGATGAAGATGATGAAGACATATTTTGCTGATGACTTTTGAGAAAATGGGAGCGAGAATGGCAGAGGGTTTCAAGGTTTCTTTTGGATGAAGAAAATATGATACTTTCAAATGAAGAAACTATGATATGTGGGAGTCTCTTCCTATTCTTGGACCTTTTAAAAATACGATGAAAATAATTAAAAAACCCACTTATAAATAATTGAAGTAAAAGGTCTCTTCCATCCCTTGTTGTAGGCACAGTTAATTGCTACAACTCCTCATACTGACAAATACCCAATTTGCCCCTTAAGGACTTAAACTGACTAGCCTCAAGAGCTTTAGTAAGAGTGTCACAGTACAATGTTATGACATCCTGTATGACATTGTACTTAGTCAGCATCTGCTTCATCCAGATCATCTTAGAGCAATTGCTACCAGCTGCTATGTATTCAGCCTCAACATTGTATAGGAACACACATTATCTATGTATTCGTGTCCTATAGATAATGTGAAAATAAATTGTGTAAGAAAGTGTAAACAATATTTAAAACATAATAAAAAAAGAATGTAAGAAAAAGAATGGAAACAAAAGAATGAAAGAAAACTTACATAGGTTGCAATGTTTGCCCTTGCTCCTCGGTGAGATTCTCCTAACGTCAAGAGACTCATGATTGAAATTTCTACTGATGATTTGAGAATAAGAGAATTGTATTAGAGATAGATGAGGAGTGAAGAGTGGTGATGGAAAAAACACAAATGAGAAGCCATATTTGAAATTCCTGGCAGCAGATACGTGATGTCACAAAGAATGTTATGACACACTATCTGACACTCTGTTAACAATTCACACAATAAATTTAAACAGCAGTAAAGAACACAATAAGTTGTTTACCCAGTTCAATGTCTAACTACACCTACATCTGGGGGCTACCAAGCCAGGGAGGAAATTCACTATTAGAAGAATTAATTCAGGAATAAACCAACCAGTTTATCTCCTTCACTTAAAACCTACCCAATGCAACTTCAATCTAAGTCCTACTTAGATCTGAGTTCCTACTCACTCCCCCTCAATCACAGCAGTGATATCAACCTATTGAATAATTGAATTGTGAAGACACACTTCAATAAACTATCTTGATCTTGCTTCAAAGCTTCAATCAAGAGACAAACACTCGTGCTTCAAAGCTTTGATTGATAAACTACCCTTACAGACAAATCCTAGTCCAAGGCACTTATCAAATGATAATTGCTTGGCTCACAAGAGAAACTAGAATTACACAAAATACAACCTGCTATATCTTCAATACATTCCAGAGGCGCAGCAGTAGTGTAAGGGTTGTGTTCCTTTTATAGAAGCAGTCCTGAAACTTCAGTTTTGGGCTTCCATAAAGATAGCTAGGGTTCACTTAATTTAATCCTAAAAACATGGTCTTTTCAACAACTAATTTAGGTTTAACTAAGATTAACCTAGCAGCCACGTGAGCATGCATTCTAGTAACAGAAAAACATAATATAGCAGCTCAACAAACTTCCTGAAAAGTCTCAGGAAAAACAGATTCTGCAGAACAGAATGTCACACTGAATGTCATAACATCTGTTATGACATCAGGATATTTTCTGCAGAATTTCCAGCACAGCTTTTAGCTTCCAGTTCTGAGCTGTCCTTTAACATCCTTATCAAGTAGGATTTATCTTCAATCTCTGAATGTCATGACATTTATCAAGACATTGCCATAGCCTAGTTTTACCAAAATTAATGCCAACTTAAAACACTAACAAACTCCCCCTTTGGCACATTTTTGGCTAAAACTACTTAAGTTATCAGAGTACCTATGCAGCAGAAGACAAACTAGTTCTAAGCTATCCTAAGCTTAAAGAAACTAGAACCTAGAGATAAGATAAATTCTACCCATACAGAAATCCCACAATTTCCCACAATTGCCCACATAAAGATTTCATACAGTTTCCCAATTTCCCAATACAGTATCCCACAATAGTTCTTCTCCCCCTTTTTAGCTACAAAGGGGCCAAAGGAATCAATACAGGTACCCCCAAACTTTCAAAATATAATTAAGTACCAGCATTGTTAAGTGTTACATCTCAACATTACAATTTTTGCAAAATACAAAACATGGAAAGTACAGAACAAGAAACAAGAACAGGAAACAGTAAAACAGAAGCAACAAGGCACAGGATTACAACTCAAGTGCTTTCCTCTCCAGAAGAAGCACTGTGGAAGGAAACATCTTCAGAACCTTCTTCATCAGCAGTTGCTTGATCTACATCAGCACCAGCATTCACATTTGCAGCAGAATCATCACCAACAAGCCCTTCATCCTCAACCTCTATGTCTTTCTCCTTTTCAAGAGTAGAGATCAGTGCTTCCAGACTTTGTTTTCTTGCTTCAAGCTCCTTGCAAGTTGTTTTCAGCACAACAATGACATTTGCCTTCTGAGAAGTTTCTTTGACAGTTGATGTCTCAGCAGATGTCATGACAATATCTGGGACATGTTTGCCTTGGAAGAGCTTGTAATGAAATCCAAGAGCAGGAGCTCTTTTGCATATTGAATCTCTATCACCAAGTATGTCAGGGTACTGATCAACTATGATTCCACACAGGAGGGAGGGAAAGGCTATTGGTCCCTTAATTGCATAACTTTCAGCATGTTTAAGGGCTTGCTCAAAGATATAAGTGCCATAATCAAATTTTGCTTTAGAACCAACAGCAAAGATGAATCTTCCCAGACCAATGGAGATGGTGGACTTGTGGTTTGTTGGAACCCAGTTTGCAGCACCTATTTTGTGCAAAATAGCAAATTTAACACTTAGTTTGCTGGAAGTTAGTTTTCCTTTCATTGGCCAATGTTTCACTTGTTTGGCAGTGATTGTGTGGCAGATTTGATCATCAGTTTCTTCTAGCTCAGGTCGAGCATCATCTGATCTTCCCAAATATTTGTTGATCACACTTGGGAAAACTTCACTCTTTTTCCTCTGACATAAACAGTCTTGAAATCAGCTGACCTTCCATCAGCACAGCCACATGATAAGTTCATAATGAACTCCTTCACCAACACAACATAACAATTTGAGAACTTCACCACAGTTTTCATCAACCCAGCTTCTTTGATCAGATCAATCACATCCTTGCATTCAAGAGCACTTTTATTCAGTTCCCTTTCAAGTGCAATTCTCTTAAAACACACATATTTCCACCCTGTTAGCATTCTCAAGGTGGTGGAAAGAAGTCAATTGCCACTTTAGGGACTTCGGACAGTTTCCAAAGAGAAGGCTTCTTTCTTGGGTGAATGTCTGAGACATTCTCTTCGACATTAAAATCAGAATCATCATCATGTTCTGAGGGTTCAGGTGTCGTCCTCTTCTTTAAAATTTGGGTTCTCTTTGGCCTAGAGATACCTCCAACAGTCTTTACCCTACTCTTTCCTTTGGAAGTTCCAGCCTTGTCTTTACCAGATTTTTCTTCTGTCTTGCTCTCAACCCTAGGAGTCTTATGAGCAACTTTAGCAGCCTTCTCCTGAACAAGTCTTGGAATAGCATTCTGCTTCCCTTTCCTATTCATCACCCTTCTAGCAATGCTAGGATTAACTTTGGCTACGAGGTCATTATCAGAGAATTCCTCATCTAGATTGATGATAGGAGGATCAACATTCTGGTTAGTGTTTTTCTCAGGAGATCTTCCAGGTTGTCATCAACTTGTTTCTCTGGAGTCTCTTCAAGGATGCTATCAGAGATATTATCAACAGAAGCAGGAGATTTAACAGAGGTCCATTGTTCTTGGGATTCCTCAAGAATCTCCTTCAGGGACTGGAACAGAGGGATTTACATCATTCTTGGCAGGAGAATCAACATGATCACCAGATGTCTTGACATTTTTAGTGACATCTGGATCAACTACTAAACTAGGGCTAGCAGACTTATGGTTCAGAGGGACTGAAATCCCAGGTATAGATTGATTCTCATTTAGGATACTAGTCACTATCCTAGCTATGGCTTCATGCACCGACCTAGACCCCTCTCTGTTCACTATTTCTGGAGGAACTGAAGATGATGGTACAGAAGTCTTACCAGAAGGAGATGCTTGTGACCTTCTTGCATTCCTTGTGCGTAATTTCTTGACTTTTTCTGGGTCAGTGGCCATTGCACGCAGTGGAGTAACCCTCAGTGCTTCAGCTTGCATGGCTTCAGAATTTTCCCTAACTTCAGCCATGGAAGGAGTTGAAGAGCCCGATTCTTGAGATGATGAAGATGATGAAGACATATTTTGCTGATGACTTTTGAGAAAATGGGAGCGAGAATGGCAGAGGGTTTCAAGGTTTCTTTTGGATGAAGAAAATATGATACTTTCAAATGAAGAAACTATGATATGTGGGAGTCTCTTCCTATTCTTGGACCTTTTAAAAATACGATGAAAATAATTAAAAAACCCACTTATAAATAATTGAAGTAAAAGGTCTCTTCCATCCCTTGTTGTAGGCACAGTTAATTGCTACAACTCCTCATACTGACAAATACCCAATTTGCCCCTTAAGGACTTAAACTGACTAGCCTCAAGAGCTTTAGTAAGAGTGTCACAGTACAATGTTATGACATCCTGTATGACATTGTACTTAGTCAGCATCTGCTTCATCCAGATCATCTTAGAGCAATTGCTACCAGCTGCTATGTATTCAGCCTCAACATTGTATAGGAACACACATTATCTATGTATTCGTGTCCTATAGATAATGTGAAAATAAATTGTGTAAGAAAGTGTAAACAATATTTAAAACATAATAAAAAAAGAATGTAAGAAAAAGAATGGAAACAAAAGAATGAAAGAAAACTTACATAGGTTGCAATGTTTGCCCTTGCTCCTCGGTGAGATTCTCCTAACGTCAAGAGACTCATGATTGAAATTTCTACTGATGATTTGAGAATAAGAGAATTGTATTAGAGATAGATGAGGAGTGAAGAGTGGTGATGGAAAAAACACAAATGAGAAGCCATATTTGAAATTCCTGGCAGCAGATACGTGATGTCACAAAGAATGTTATGACACACTATCTGACACTCTGTTAACAATTCACACAATAAATTTAAACAGCAGTAAAGAACACAATAAGTTGTTTACCCAGTTCAATGTCTAACTACACCTACATCTGGGGGCTACCAAGCCAGGGAGGAAATTCACTATTAGAAGAATTAATTCAGGAATAAACCAACCAGTTTATCTCCTTCACTTAAAACCTACCCAATGCAACTTCAATCTAAGTCCTACTTAGATCTGAGTTCCTACTCACTCCCCCTCAATCACAGCAGTGATATCAACCTATTGAATAATTGAATTGTGAAGACACACTTCAATAAACTATCTTGATCTTGCTTCAAAGCTTCAATCAAGAGACAAACACTCGTGCTTCAAAGCTTTGATTGATAAACTACCCTTACAGACAAATCCTAGTCCAAGGCACTTATCAAATGATAATTGCTTGGCTCACAAGAGAAACTAGAATTACACAAAATACAACCTGCTATATCTTCAATACATTCCAGAGGCGCAGCAGTAGTGTAAGGGTTGTGTTCCTTTTATAGAAGCAGTCCTGAAACTTCAGTTTTGGGCTTCCATAAAGATAGCTAGGGTTCACTTAATTTAATCCTAAAAACATGGTCTTTTCAACAACCAATTTAGGTTTAACTAAGATTAACGTAGCAGCCACGTGAGCATGCATTTTAATAACAGAAAAACATAATATAGCAGCTCAACAAACTTCCTGAAAAGTCTCAGGAAAAACAGATTCTGCAGAACAGAATGTCACACTGAATGTCATAACATCTGTTATGACATCAGGATATTTTCTGCAGAATTTCCAGCACAGCTTTTAGCTTCCAGTTCTGAGCTGTCCTTTAACATCCTTATCAAGTAGGATTTATCTTCAATCTCTGAATGTCATAACATTTATCAAGACATTGCCATAGCCTAGTTTTACCAAAATTAATGCCAACTTAAAACACTAACAAACTCCCCCTTTGGCACATTTTTGGCTAAAACTACTTAAGTTATCAGAGTACCTATGCAGCAGAAGACAAACTAGTTCTAAGGTATCCTAAGCTTAAAGAAACTAGAACCTAGAGATAAGATAAATTCTACCCATACAGAAATCCCACAATTTCCCACAATTGCCCACATAAAGATTTCATACAGTTTCCCAATTTCCCAATACAGTATCCCACAATAGTTCTTCTCCCCCTTTTTAGCTACAAAGGGGCCAAAGGAATCAATACAGGTACCCCCAAACTTTCAAAATATAATTAAGTACCAGCATTGTTAAGTGTTACATCTCAACATTACAATTTTTGCAAAATACAAAACATGGAAAGTACAGAACAAGAAACAAGAACAGGAAACAGTAAAACAGAAGCAACAAGGCACAGGATTACAACTCAAGTGCTTTCCTCTCCAGAAGAAGCACTGTGGAAGGAAACATCTTCAGAACCTTCTTCATCAGCAGTTGCTTGATCTACATCAGCACCAGCATTCACATTTGCAGCAGAATCATCACCAACAAGCCCTTCATCCTCAACCTCTATGTCTTTCTCCTTTTCAAGAGTAGAGATCAGTGCTTCCAGACTTTGTTTTCTTGCTTCAAGCTCCTTGCAAGTTGTTTTCAGCACAACAATGACATTTGCCTTCTGAGAAGTTTCTTTGACAGTTGATGTCTCAGCAGATGTCATGACAATATCTGGGACATGTTTGCCTTGGAAGAGCTTGTAATGAAATCCAAGAGCAGGAGCTCTTTTGCATATTGAATCTCTATCACCAAGTATGTCAGGGTACTGATCAACTATGATTCCACACAGGAGGGAGGGAAAGGCTATTGGTCCCTTAATTGCATAACTTTCAGCATGTTTAAGGGTTTGCTCAAAGATATAAGTGCCATAATCAAATTCTGCTTTAGTACCAACAGCAAAGATGAATCTGCCCAGACCAATGGAGATGGTGGACTTGTGGTTTGTAGGAACCCAGTTTGCAGCACCTATTTTGTGCAAAATAGAAAATTTAACACTTAGTTTGCTGGAAGTTAGTTTTCCTTTCATTGGCCAATGTTTCACTTGTTTGGCAGTGATTGTGTGGCAGATTTGATCATCAGTTTCTTCTAGCTCAGGTCGAGCATCATCTGATCTTCCCAAATATTTGTTGATCACACTTGGGAAAACTTCACTCTTTTTCCTCTGACATAAACAGTCTTGAAATCAGCTGACCTTCCATCAGCACAGCCACATGATAAGTTCATAATGAACTCCTTCACCAACACAACATAACAATTTGAGAACTTCACCACAGTTTTCATCAACCCAGCTTCTTTGATCAGATCAATCACATCCTTGCATTCAAGAGCACTTTTATTCAGTTCCCTTTCAAGTGCAATTCTCTTAAAACACACATATTTCCACCTGTTAGCATTCTCAAGGTGGTGGAAAGAAGTCAATTGCCACTTTAGGGACTTCGGACAGTTTCCAAAGAGAAGGCTTCTTTCTTGGGTGAATGTCTGAGACATTCTCTTCGACATTAAAATCAGAATCATCATCATGTTCTGAGGGTTCAGGTGTCGTCCTCTTCTTTAAAATTTGGGTTCTCTTTGGCCTAGAGATACCTCCAACAGTCTTTACCCTACTCTTTCCTTTGGAAGTTCCAGCCTTGTCTTTACCAGATTTTTCTTCTGTCTTGCTCTCAACCCTAGGAGTCTTATGAGCAACTTTAGCAGCCTTCTCCTGAACAAGTCTTGGAATAGCATTCTGCTGCTTCCCTTTCCTATTCATCACCCTTCTAGCAATGCTAGGATTAACTTTGGCTACGAGGTCATTATCAAGAGAATTCCTCATCTAGATTGATGATAGGAGGATCAACATTCTGGTTAGTGTTTTTCTCAGGAGATCTTCCAGGTTGTCATCAACTTGTTTCTCTGGAGTCTCTTCAAGGATGCTATCAGAGATATTATCAACAGAAGCAGGAGATTTAACAGAGGTCCATTGTTCTTGGGATTCCTCAAGAATCTCCTTCAGGGACTGGAACAGAGGGATTTACATCATTCTTGGCAGGAGAATCAACATGATCACCAGATGTCTTGACATTTTTAGTGACATCTGGATCAACTACTAAACTAGGGCTAGCAGACTTATGGTTCAGAGGGACTGAAATCCCAGGTACAGATTGATTCTCATTTAGGATACTAGTCACTATCCTAGCTATGGCTTCATGCACCGACCTAGACCCCTCTCTGTTCACTATTTCTGGAGGAACTGAAGATGATGGTACAGAAGTCTTACCAGAAGGAGATGCTTGTGACCTTCTTGCATTCCTTGTGCGTAATTTCTTGACTTTTTCTGGGTCAGTGGCCATTGCACGCAGTGGAGTAACCCTCAGTGCTTCAGCTTGCATGGCTTCAGCATTTGCCCTAACTTCAGCCATGGAAGGAGTTGAAGAGCCCGATTCTTGAGATGATGAAGATGATGAAGACATATTTTGCTGATGACTTTTGAGAAAATGGGAGCGAGAATGGCAGAGGGTTTCAAGGTTTCTTTTGGATGAAGAAAATATGATACTTTCAAATGAAGAAACTATGATATGTGGGAGTCTCTTCCTATTCTTGGACCTTTTAAAAATACGATGAAAATAATTAAAAAACCCACTTATAAATAATTGAAGTAAAAGGTCTCTTCCATCCCTTGTTGTAGGCACAGTTAATTGCTACAACTCCTCATACTGACAAATACCCAATTTGCCCCTTAAGGACTTAAACTGACTAGCCTCAAGAGCTTTAGTAAGAGTGTCACAGTACAATGTTATGACATCCTGTATGACATTGTACTTAGTCAGCATCTGCTTCATCCAGATCATCTTAGAGCAATTGCTACCAGCTGCTATGTATTCAGCCTCAACATTGTATAGGAACACACATTATCTATGTATTCGTGTCCTATAGATAATGTGAAAATAAATTGTGTAAGAAAGTGTAAACAATATTTAAAACATAATAAAAAAAGAATGTAAGAAAAAGAATGGAAACAAAAGAATGAAAGAAAACTTACATAGGTTGCAATGTTTGCCCTTGCTCCTCGGTGAGATTCTCCTAACGTCAAGAGACTCATGATTGAAATTTCTACTGATGATTTGAGAATAAGAGAATTGTATTAGAGATAGATGAGGAGTGAAGAGTGGTGATGGAAAAAACACAAATGAGAAGCCATATTTGAAATTCCTGGCAGCAGATACGTGATGTCACAAAGAATGTTATGACACACTATCTGACACTCTGTTAACAATTCACACAATAAATTTAAACAGCAGTAAAGAA
This sequence comes from Vicia sativa, assembly GCA_021764765.1. Lineage (NCBI taxonomy): Eukaryota > Viridiplantae > Streptophyta > Magnoliopsida > Fabales > Fabaceae > Vicia > Vicia sativa. The sequence goes on along the minus strand of CM038793.1, from coordinate 150,528,967 downwards.
CACAATAAGTTGTTTACCCAGTTCAATGTCTAACTACACCTACATCTGGGGGCTACCAAGCCAGGGAGGAAATTCACTATTAGAAGAATTAATTCAGGAATAAACCAACCAGTTTATCTCCTTCACTTAAAACCTACCCAATGCAACTTCAATCTAAGTCCTACTTAGATCTGAGTTCCTACTCACTCCCCCTCAATCACAGCAGTGATATCAACCTATTGAATAATTGAATTGTGAAGACACACTTCAATAAACTATCTTGATCTTGCTTCAAAGCTTCAATCAAGAGACAAACACTCGTGCTTCAAAGCTTTGAGTGATAAACTACCCTTACAGACAAATCCTAGTCCAAGGAACTTATCAAATGATAATTGCTTGGCTCACAAGAGAAATTAGAATTACACAAAATACAACCTGCTATATCTTCAATACATTCCAGAGGCGCAGCAGTAGTGTAAGGGTTGTGTTCCTTTTATAGAAGCAGTCCTGAAACTTCAGTTTTGGGCTTCCATAAAGATAGCTAGGGTTCACTTAATTTAATCCTAAAAACATGGTCTTTTCAACAACTAATTTAGGTTTAACTAAGATTAACCTAGCAGCCACGTGAGCATGCATTTTAATAACAGAAAAACATAATATAGCAGCTCAACAAACTTCCTGAAAAGTCTCAGGAAAAACAGATTCTGCAGAACAGAATGTCACACTGAATGTCATAACATCTGTTATGACATCAGGATATTTTCTGCAGAATTTCCAGCACAACTTTTAGCTTCCAGTTCTGAGTTGTCCTTTAACATCCTTATCAAGTAGGATTTATCTTTAATCTCTGAATGTCAGGACATTTATCAAGACATTGTCATAGCCTAGTTTTACCAAAATTAATGCCAACTTAAAACACTAACAAACTCCCCCTTTGGCACATTTTTGGCTAAAACTACTTAAGTTATCAGAGTACCTATGCAGCAGAAGACAAACTAGTTCTAAGCTATCCTAAGCTTAAAGAAACTAGAACCTAGAGATAAGATAAATTCTACCCATACAGAAATCCCACAATTTCCCACAATTGCCCACATAAAGATTTCATACAGTTTCCCAATTTCCCAATACAGTATCCCACAATAGTTCTTCTCCCCCTTTTTAGCTACAAAGGGGCCAAAGGAATCAATACAGGTACCCCCAAACTTTCAAAATATAATTAAGTACCAGCATTGTTAAGTGTTACATCTCAACATTACAATTTTTGCAAAATACAAAACATGGAAAGTACAGAACAAGAAACAAGAACAGGAAACAGTAAAACAGAAGCAACAAGGCACAGGATTACAACTCAAGTGCTTTCCTCTCCAGAAGAAGCACTGTGGAAGGAAACATCTTCAGAACCTTCTTCATCAGCAGTTGCTTGATCTACATCAGCACCAGCATTCACATTTGCAGCAGAATCATCACCAACAAGCCCTTCATCCTCAACCTCTGTGTCTTTCTCCTTTTCAAGTGTAGAGATCAGTTCTTCCAGACTTTGCTTTCTTGCTTCAAGCTCCTTGCAAGTTGCTTTTAGCACAGCAATGACATTTGCCTTCTGAGAAGTTTCTTTGACAGTTGATGTCTCAGCAGATGTCATGACAATATCTGGGACATGTTTGCCTTGGAAGAGCTTGTAATGAAATCCAAGAGCAGGAGCTCTTTTGCATATTGAATCTCTATCACCAAGTATGTCAGGGTACTGATCAACTATGATTCCACACAGGAGGGAGGGAAAGGCTATTGGTCCCTTAATTGCATAACTTTCAGCATGTTTAAGGGTTTGCTCAAAGATATAAGTGCCATAATCAAATTCTGCTTTAGTACCAACAGCAAAGATGAATCTGCCCAGACCAATGGAGATGGTGGACTTGTGGTTTGTAGGAACCCAGTTTGCAGCACCTATTTTGTGCAAAATAGAAAATTTAACACTTAGTTTGCTGGAAGTTAGTTTTCCTTTCATTGGCCAATGTTTCACTTGTTTGGCAGTGATTGTGTGGCAGATTTGATCATCAGTTTCTTCTAGCTCAGGTCGAGCATCATCTGATCTTCCCAAATATTTGTTGATCACACTTGGGAAAACTTCACTCTTTTTCCTCTGACATAAACAGTCTTGAAATCAGCTGACCTTCCATCAGCACAGCCACATGATAAGTTCATAATGAACTCCTTCACCAACACAACATAACAATTTGAGAACTTCACCACAGTTTTCATCAACCCAGCTTCTTTGATCAGATCAATCACATCCTTGCATTCAAGAGCACTTTTATTCAGTTCCCTTTCAAGTGCAATTCTCTTAAAACACACATATTTCCACCTGTTAGCATTCTCAAGGTGGTGGAAAGAAGTCAATTGCCACTTTAGGGACTTCGGACAGTTTCCAAAGAGAAGGCTTCTTTCTTGGGTGAATGTCTGAGACATTCTCTTCGACATTAAAATCAGAATCATCATCATGTTCTGAGGGTTCAGGTGTCGTCCTCTTCTTTAAAATTTGGGTTCTCTTTGGCCTAGAGATACCTCCAACAGTCTTTACCCTACTCTTTCCTTTGGAAGTTCCAGCCTTGTCTTTACCAGATTTTTCTTCTGTCTTGCTCTCAACCCTAGGAGTCTTATGAGCAACTTTAGCAGCCTTCTCCTGAACAAGTCTTGGAATAGCATTCTGCTTCCCTTTCCTATTCATCACCCTTCTAGCAATGCTAGGATTAACTTTGGCTACGAGGTCATTATCAGAGAATTCCTCATCTAGATTGATGATAGGAGGATCAACATTCTGGTTAGTGTTTTTCTCAGGAGATCTTCCAGGTTGTCATCAACTTGTTTCTCTGGAGTCTCTTCAAGGATGCTATCAGAGATATTATCAACAGAAGCAGGAGATTTAACAGAGGTCCATTGTTCTTGGGATTCCTCAAGAATCTCCTTCAGGGACTGGAACAGAGGGATTTACATCATTCTTGGCAGGAGAATCAACATGATCACCAGATGTCTTGACATTTTTAGTGACATCTGGATCAACTACTAAACTAGGGCTAGCAGACTTATGGTTCAGAGGGACTGAAATCCCAGGTACAGATTGATTCTCATTTAGGATACTAGTCACTATCCTAGCTATGGCTTCATGCACCGACCTAGACCCCTCTCTGTTCACTATTTCTGGAGGAACTGAAGATGATGGTACAGAAGTCTTACCAGAAGGAGATGCTTGTGACCTTCTTGCATTCCTTGTGCGTAATTTCTTGACTTTTTCTGGGTCAGTGGCCATTGCACGCAGTGGAGTAACCCTCAGTGCTTCAGCTTGCATGGCTTCAGCATTTGCCCTAACTTCAGCCATGGAAGGAGTTGAAGAGCCCGATTCTTGAGATGATGAAGATGATGAAGACATATTTTGCTGATGACTTTTGAGAAAATGGGAGCGAGAATGGCAGAGGGTTTCAAGGTTTCTTTTGGATGAAGAAAATATGATACTTTCAAATGAAGAAACTATGATATGTGGGAGTCTCTTCCTATTCTTGGACCTTTTAAAAATACGATGAAAATAATTAAAAAACCCACTTATAAATAATTGAAGTAAAAAGGTCTCTTCCATCCCTTGTTGTAGGCACAGTTAATTGCTACAACTCCTCATACTGACAAATACCCAATTTGCCCCTTAAGGACTTAAACTGACTAGCCTCAAGAGCTTTAGTAAGAGTGTCACAGTACAATGTTATGACATCCTGTATGACATTGTACTTAGTCAGCATCTGCTTCATCCAGATCATCTTAGAGCAATTGCTACCAGCTGCTATGTATTCAGCCTCAACATTGTATAGGAACACACATTATCTATGTATTCGTGTCCTATAGATAATGTGAAAATAAATTGTGTAAGAAAGTGTAAACAATATTTAAAACATAATAAAAAAAGAATGTAAGAAAAAGAATGGAAACAAAAGAATGAAAGAAAACTTACATAGGTTGCAATGTTTGCCCTTGCTCCTCGGTGAGATTCTCCTAACGTCAAGAGACTCATGATTGAAATTTCTCCTGATGATTTGAGAATAAGAGAATTGTATTAGAGATAGATGAGGAGTGAAGAGTGGTGATGGAAAAAACACAAATGAGAAGCCATATTTGAAATTCCTGGCAGCAGATACGTGATGTCACAAAGAATGTTATGACACACTATCTGACACTCTGTTAACAATTCACACAATAAATTTAAACAGCAGTAAAGAACACAATAAGTTGTTTACCCAGTTCAATGTCTAACTACACCTACATCTGGGGGCTACCAAGCCAGGGAGGAAATTCACTATTAGAAGAATTAATTCAGGAATAAACCAACCAGTTTATCTCCTTCACTTAAAACCTACCCAATGCAACTTCAATCTAAGTCCTACTTAGATCTGAGTTCCTACTCACTCCCCCTCAATCACAGCAGTGATATCAACCTATTGAATAATTGAATTGTGAAGACACACTTCAATAAACTATCTTGATCTTGCTTCAAAGCTTCAATCAAGAGACAAACACTCGTGCTTCAAAGCTTTGATTGATAAACTACCCTTACAGACAAATCCTAGTCCAAGGCACTTATCAAATGATAATTGCTTGGCTCACAAGAGAAACTAGAATTACACAAAATACAACCTGCTATATCTTCAATACATTCCAGAGGCGCAGCAGTAGTGTAAGGGTTGTGTTCCTTTTATAGAAGCAGTCCTGAAACTTCAGTTTTGGGCTTCCATAAAGATAGCTAGGGTTCACTTAATTTAATCCTAAAAACATGGTCTTTTCAACAACCAATTTAGGTTTAACTAAGATTAACGTAGCAGCCACGTGAGCATGCATTTTAATAACAGAAAAACATAATATAGCAGCTCAACAAACTTCCTGAAAAGTCTCAGGAAAAACAGATTCTGCAGAACAGAATGTCACACTGAATGTCATAACATCTGTTATGACATCAGGATATTTTCTGCAGAATTTCCAGCACAGCTTTTAGCTTCCAGTTCTGAGCTGTCCTTTAACATCCTTATCAAGTAGGATTTATCTTCAATCTCTGAATGTCATAACATTTATCAAGACATTGCCATAGCCTAGTTTTACCAAAATTAATGCCAACTTAAAACACTAACAAACTCCCCCTTTGGCACATTTTTGGCTAAAACTACTTAAGTTATCAGAGTACCTATGCAGCAGAAGACAAACTAGTTCTAAGCTATCCTAAGCTTAAAGAAACTAGAACCTAGAGATAAGATAAATTCTACCCATACAGAAATCCCACAATTTCCCACAATTGCCCACATAAAGATTTCATACAGTTTCCCAATTTCCCAATACAGTATCCCACAATAGTTCTTCTCCCCCTTTTTAGCTACAAAGGGGCCAAAGGAATCAATACAGGTACCCCCAAACTTTCAAAATATAATTAAGTACCAGCATTGTTAAGTGTTACATCTCAACATTACAATTTTTGCAAAATACAAAACATGGAAAGTACAGAACAAGAAACAAGAACAGGAAACAGTAAAACAGAAGCAACAAGGCACAGGATTACAACTCAAGTGCTTTCCTCTCCAGAAGAAGCACTGTGGAAGGAAACATCTTCAGAACCTTCTTCATCAGCAGTTGCTTGATCTACATCAGCACCAGCATTCACATTTGCAGCAGAATCATCACCAACAAGCCCTTCATCCTCAACCTCTGTGTCTTTCTCCTTCTCAAGTGTAGAGATCAGTTCTTCCAGACTTTGCTTTCTTGTTTCAAGCTCCTTGCAAGTTGCTTTTAGCACAGCAATGACATTTGCCTTCTGAGAAGTTTCTTTGACAGTTGATGTCTCAGCAGATGTCATGACAATATCTGGGACATGTTTGCCTTGGAAGAGCTTGTAATGAAATCCAAGAGCAGGAGCTCTTTTGCATATTGAATCTCTATCACCAAGTATGTCAGGGTACTGATCAACTATGATTCCACACAGGAGGGAGGGAAAGGCTATTGGTCCCTTAATTGCATAACTTTCAGCATGTTTAAGGGTTTGCTCAAAGATATAAGTGCCATAATCAAATTCTGCTTTAGTACCAACAGCAAAGATGAATCTGCCCAGACCAATGGAGATGGTGGACTTGTGGTTTGTAGGAACCCAGTTTGCAGCACCTATTTTGTGCAAAATAGAAAATTTAACACTTAGTTTGCTGGAAGTTAGTTTTCCTTTCATTGGCCAATGTTTCACTTGTTTGGCAGTGATTGTGTGGCAGATTTGATCATCAGTTTCTTCTAGCTCAGGTCGAGCATCATCTGATCTTCCCAAATATTTGTTGATCACACTTGGGAAAACTTCACTCTTTTTCCTCTGACATAAACAGTCTTGAAATCAGCTGACCTTCCATCAGCACAGCCACATGATAAGTTCATAATGAACTCCTTCACCAACACAACATAACAATTTGAGAACTTCACCACAGTTTTCATCAACCCAGCTTCTTTGATCAGATCAATCACATCCTTGCATTCAAGAGCACTTTTATTCAGTTCCCTTTCAAGTGCAATTCTCTTAAAACACACATATTTCCACCTGTTAGCATTCTCAAGGTGGTGGAAAGAAGTCAATTGCCACTTTAGGGACTTCGGACAGTTTCCAAAGAGAAGGCTTCTTTCTTGGGTGAATGTCTGAGACATTCTCTTCGACATTAAAATCAGAATCATCATCATGTTCTGAGGGTTCAGGTGTCGTCCTCTTCTTTAAAATTTGGGTTCTCTTTGGCCTAGAGATACCTCCAACAGTCTTTACCCTACTCTTTCCTTTGGAAGTTCCAGCCTTGTCTTTACCAGATTTTTCTTCTGTCTTGCTCTCAACCCTAGGAGTCTTATGAGCAACTTTAGCAGCCTTCTCCTGAACAAGTCTTGGAATAGCATTCTGCTTCCCTTTCCTATTCATCACCCTTCTAGCAATGCTAGGATTAACTTTGGCTACGAGGTCATTATCAGAGAATTCCTCATCTAGATTGATGATAGGAGGATCAACATTCTGGTTAGTGTTTTTCTCAGGAGATCTTCCAGGTTGTCATCAACTTGTTTCTCTGGAGTCTCTTCAAGGATGCTATCAGAGATATTATCAACAGAAGCAGGAGATTTAACAGAGGTCCATTGTTCTTGGGATTCCTCAAGAATCTCCTTCAGGGACTGGAACAGAGGGATTTACATCATTCTTGGCAGGAGAATCAACATGATCACCAGATGTCTTGACATTTTTAGTGACATCTGGATCAACTACTAAACTAGGGCTAGCAGACTTATGGTTCAGAGGGACTGAAATCCCAGGTACAGATTGATTCTCATTTAGGATACTAGTCACTATCCTAGCTATGGCTTCATGCACCGACCTAGACCCCTCTCTGTTCACTATTTCTGGAGGAACTGAAGATGATGGTACAGAAGTCTTACCAGAAGGAGATGCTTGTGACCTTCTTGCATTCCTTGTGCGTAATTTCTTGACTTTTTCTGGGTCAGTGGCCATTGCACGCAGTGGAGTAACCCTCAGTGCTTCAGCTTGCATGGCTTCAGAATTTTCCCTAACTTCAGCCATGGAAGGAGTTGAAGAGCCCGATTCTTGAGATGATGAAGATGATGAAGACATATTTTGCTGATGACTTTTGAGAAAATGGGAGCGAGAATGGCAGAGGGTTTCAAGGTTTCTTTTGGATGAAGAAAATATGATACTTTCAAATGAAGAAACTATGATATGTGGGAGTCTCTTCCTATTCTTGGACCTTTTAAAAATACGATGAAAATAATTAAAAAACCCACTTATAAATAATTGAAGTAAAAGGTCTCTTCCATCCCTTGTTGTAGGCACAGTTAATTGCTACAACTCCTCATACTGACAAATACCCAATTTGCCCCTTAAGGACTTAAACTGACTAGCCTCAAGAGCTTTAGTAAGAGTGTCACAGTACAATGTTATGACATCCTGTATGACATTGTACTTAGTCAGCATCTGCTTCATCCAGATCATCTTAGAGCAATTGCTACCAGCTGCTATGTATTCAGCCTCAACATTGTATAGGAACACACATTATCTATGTATTCGTGTCCTATAGATAATGTGAAAATAAATTGTGTAAGAAAGTGTAAACAATATTTAAAACATAATAAAAAAAGAATGTAAGAAAAAGAATGGAAACAAAAGAATGAAAGAAAACTTACATAGGTTGCAATGTTTGCCCTTGCTCCTCGGTGAGATTCTCCTAACGTCAAGAGACTCATGATTGAAATTTCTACTGATGATTTGAGAATAAGAGAATTGTATTAGAGATAGATGAGGAGTGAAGAGTGGTGATGGAAAAAACACAAATGAGAAGCCATATTTGAAATTCCTGGCAGCAGATACGTGATGTCACAAAGAATGTTATGACACACTATCTGACACTCTGTTAACAATTCACACAATAAATTTAAACAGCAGTAAAGAACACAATAAGTTGTTTACCCAGTTCAATGTCTAACTACACCTACATCTGGGGGCTACCAAGCCAGGGAGGAAATTCACTATTAGAAGAATTAATTCAGGAATAAACCAACCAGTTTATCTCCTTCACTTAAAACCTACCCAATGCAACTTCAATCTAAGTCCTACTTAGATCTGAGTTCCTACTCACTCCCCCTCAATCACAGCAGTGATATCAACCTATTGAATAATTGAATTGTGAAGACACACTTCAATAAACTATCTTGATCTTGCTTCAAAGCTTCAATCAAGAGACAAACACTCGTGCTTCAAAGCTTTGAGTGATAAACTACCCTTACAGACAAATCCTAGTCCAAGGAACTTATCAAATGATAATTGCTTGGCTCACAAGAGAAATTAGAATTACACAAAATACAACCTGCTATATCTTCAATACATTCCAGAGGCGCAGCAGCAGTGTAAGGGTTATGTTCCTTTTATAGAAGCAATCCTGAAACTTCAATTTTGGGCTTCCATAAAGATAGCTAGGATTCACTTAATTTAATCCTAAAAACATGGTCTTTTCAACAACCAATTTAGGTTTAACTAAGATTAACCTAGCAGCCACGTGAGCATGCATTTTAATAACAGAAAAACATAATATAGCAGCTCAACAAACTTCCTGAAAAGTCTCAGGAAAAACAGATTCTGCAGAACAGAATGTCACACTGAATGTCATAACATCTGTTATGACATCAGGATATTTTCTGCAGAATTTCCAGCACAGCTTTTAGCTTCCAGTTCTGAGCTGTCCTTTAACATCCTTATCAAGTAGGATTTATCTTCAATCTCTGAATGTCATAACATTTATCAAGACATTGCCATAGCCTAGTTTTACCAAAATTAATGCCAACTTAAAACACTAACAATATTTATAGGTGATTCAAGAAGAGAGGAATAAATGAGGTGGTTGGGGCCTTGCATGCATGCATGCCACTTGTCAAGGAGGAGCCAAGTGGGATGGCGCCTCCCCTTTGTTTTTTAACTAAGGCGCCATCCTAGATGGCGTGTGACAGGCTAGGTGGCAGCTAGGTTCAGCTAGGTGGCAGGTTGCATGCATGCAGACTAGTGTGTCAGCTAGGTGGCAAGCCTATTTATAACTAGGCCTGTAAAAATCCAAAGGAGATGGCGCCTCCCTTGTATTTTTACACATAGGAGCCATTCAACTTGGCTTTTTACAGACCTAGTCATAAATAGGCCTGTCCCCTAGCTGCCATCCTAGACTGCATGTGATTTTTTTCCCATCTATAATTATCCCACACAATTAAACACTTTTACACACACAAACATCTGAAACATTCAAATCAAAAACTCAAATTTCAAACACTCAAACCCAGAAAAATGTCATCTGTACCACAATATATTATCACTGTACATTTCAATGGTGAGACGCACAACAGTGAGGTAGCCGGTTTTTTATTCAGAAACACTGAAAATATCCATTTTTGTCTAAATAGCAATGCGAATTTTTCGTATTTCAAAAAAAGACTTGAGACCAAACTTCGTCGAGGTCCGATGTCACACATTTTCTACCAACATCCTATTTTTACTGGTGAGAACCAAGTAACATTTTACCAGGTAGCTGTTGAAGACAACGAAGATCTGCAAAACGTGTTTTGCAATCATGAATATTTTGGGTACGACTCGATTCAGTTGTACGTCGTGTTCCAGGACACAGAAAGGGTTGATCCTACGGAGGAGGAACAAGCTAAGGTGGATGTTGCTGACGAAGAAGAGGAAGCAGAGGAGACGCAGTTCAACATCATGGTAAATGAAGAATCAGAGGCCGAGGAAGAAAGTCAACTGCCTCCACATCAGATCTTCACACCACCTCCGTACATGACCACCCTCAACATGTGCACAGATGACCCTTCATCTGATATATTCTACAACCCTGAAGTGCAGTCAGATGCAAATTTAAAAGTCAAAGACAAATTTCGTTCAAAAGAAGATTGCGTCCGAGCAATAAAAAAGTTCCACATGATAAACAACTATGACTTTCATGTGGATCGAACAGCAGCAGAGAGATACAGAATCATCTGTACCCACCCTGAGTGTAACTTCCATCTAATTGCATCGTATAGATTGCATAGTGATTCATGGCTGATAGGTTCTATGACGGAACACACTTGTGTTAATTCCACACAATCACGGGATCACCAGAAATTGAGTCATGATCTCATTTGTCAAGAAATCTTACCTCTTGTTAGCTGTGATCCTTCATTGAAGGTGAAAATAATAATATCCCACATCACTACAACATACAACTATACCCCCTTGTATAGAAAGGCCTGGTTAGCAAAAAACAAGGCTATCTAGCAAATCTACGGAAACTGGGAGGGTTCGTACAAAGAGTTACCTCGCTACATGAATGCACTGCGAACGTATGCTCGAAGCTTTATGCTCGAGACGACATGGCGTTTCCCAAGACGGTACTGTGTCGGACATGGTATATTCAGTAGAATTTTCTGGGCTTTTCGACCTTGCATCACTGGGTTTGCACACTGCAAACCTATCATACAGATAGACGGAACATGGTTGTACGGGAAATACAAGGGCACCCTACAGATGGCCGTGGCACATGATGACAATAATAACGTGTTCCCAATCGCCTATGCTCTTGTAGAGGCAGAGACTGGAGCAGCTTGGAGTTTCTTTCTAAAGCATCTTCGAACACACGTAGCACCACAATGTGATCTTTGTCTAATTTCTAACAGACATGCCTCAATTGATAGTGCGTACAACAATCCCGCCAACGGTTGGCACGACCCACCGTCTACACATGTTTATTGCGCAAGACATATCGTTCAAAATTTCATGCGCGAGATCAAAGATAAGCGTCTTCGGAAAACTGTCATGAATGCAGCGTACGCGCTAACACAACCAGGTTTTACATATTATCGCAGTCAGATCAGATTGGAAAACCCAGATGCAGGTGCGTGGGTTGATAATCTGCAGGTGAAAAAGTGGACACGGTCATACGACAATGGAGTACGTTGGGGCCACATGACAACAAATCTAGTCGAATCAATGAACGGCGTCTTCAAAGGCATAAGAGTACTCCCAATAACTGCGTTGGTTAGTACAACATATTTTAGAATGGCCTCCTTGTTTGCAGAGAGAGGTGAAAAGTGGAACGCAGTGATACAATTCGGACAAGTGTGGAGTGAAAGCTGCCTGAAATTTATTAAGGCCGAGAGTGCCAAAGCTAGCACTCATCTTGTTACAAGATTCGACCGACATAACCATAACTTCATTATCAAAGAGATAATCGACCACAATGAGGGTTTGCCTAGACAAGAGTACAGGGTTAAACTACCATCTCGGTGGTGCGACTATGGAAAATTTCAGGCCTTTCAAATGCCCTGCTCTCATGTCATTGCAGCGTGTGCACATGTTCATCAAGATGCACTAGTACTTCTTTCTCCAATTTACAAGTCTCAGACCTTGCTCAACGTATACAACAATGCCTTGAACCAAGAGCAAAAGCATTATTGGCTGCTGCACGAAGGGAAGTAGTTTGGCATAACAGTCAAATGCGGAGAAATAAAAAGGGTCGTCCCAAGAGCAAACGTATAACAACTGAAATGGACGACGTTGATAAACTAGAAAGAAAGTATGGTCTATGTCGTCAATCCGGACACAATCGAAAAAATTGTCCCCAGCGTGCTACAACCTCAACATCCTAAAATTTGTATTTCATTTGTCTGCACTTTTAATATTGTAACAAATCTTCTTCTTTTTTCATTAATAGCATTTATTACAAACACCAATACGCAAACAACAAAATTAAAAACTACACGATTAAAACAACAACATGAAAAATTACGCATCAACACAAAAAATTATTTAAGACACTACAGCCGTCAAAACAATCTCATCGGAACCATACATCATCGCAATAACGTCGACGTCTGTTTTGACTTCCTCCAACCAAATTCGAGGTTGACCCCATAAGTTCATGGTTGTTCTCTTCCTCTAGATCCTTCTAATTTCATCACCATCTTCTATTTCTCCCTCTAACCAACGCATCAACTCTTTTTTCAGTTTGGCCATGGTAAATATGTGCCAAAATTTCATTTTCATTGGAGGTTTTGAGGCCGAGAAAAAAACGTATCCATCTCTGGTATGGATGTATGGAGATGTCATGATAGAAAAAAAGAGAGAGTAACAGAGAATAAGAGAGAATATGAGATGAAAAGTTGAAAAAATGTGAAAAATGAAGGAGGGATGGGTGTGTATTTATAAATAAAAAAAATACATGTAGAAGCCATCTGAAATGGCTCCTACATGTACACCATTAAGAGGAGGCGCCATCCTGCATGGCTTATTGACAAGGAAGAGCTATGTGGGATGGCGCCTATGTACAATGTTTAAGAGGAGAAGCCATCTCAGATGGCTCCTACGTGTAATTTTGTCTTGAAAGTTGGTTATTTGCGTAAAATTTTTCAAAAGTTGGTTATTTTTGTATTTTTTTTTTAAAAAATTGATTATTCCAAAAAAAAATTCATAAAATGATTGTTCGCACATATTTTTTATTTATAAACATTTATATAAATTAATAAAAGATGATTGTTTTTGGATTTTTTTGTGATTCTTATTAATAGTGGTGGATTTTTAAAATTGGAACATAATTTTCAAATTCTTTTAGACAACTCTGCTTATGATTGATTAAATAGATCTCAGACACGACAAAAACTCGATAAATAACTAATTTTATACGGAAAAAATTATGAAAAATAATTGTTTGAGAAAATCCTTATTTTAATTAATTGCTTCGTTTTTTTGTTAGAGATCCATATTTATTTTTGCCCTGAACCTCTAGAAATTCAAGACCGACCCTGATTAAGATGCATACAATTGTTGATGGCACACCTTAACAAAATCGCCTAAAACACATGAATATGACAATTTTAGAGAGGGTAAGGTTCATATTACTAGGATCTAGATTATCAAATATTTTTTAAGGGGGAGTTGTTGCTACAGAACTCACATGATCAATAAATGTCCATTCGCTTGAATAAACTCCAATACACCTATGAAGGTTTGGAGGAGCAAATTAGTAGTCTACTCTAATTTTTCATTCACAACATTCCAACCAAAAACAATGTACAAACCATTAATGTGGATCTTAAATCACTATTTCTATCAAACATTTTACTTCAAATGTGACTCGTTCCTCCAAGTCCAAAACAAATGCCTTTGGTTGGCTGTGTGATCCACGCCTCTTTTTATACTAATCATATTTTAAACCATCAATTATACATCAAATTATTTATATGATATCAAACATCTATCAAGTTATCTGTATTATGATATCATCAATTTTCAAATGTTTCAAGATCGTTTGTTTCCAAGCTTCAAGATGATTATCTGTTGCTTATTCACTCTAGTTTGACTTTGTAAAATAATACTATCAAAGAGAAAATATGGCATAATAAGACAACATTATTTGGTGCACAAAAAGGATAAGGTTGATGAATCATTTTCACATAGAAGCCATTAGCACGACGTCGTACAAGTCTTGACACGAAATGGAAATTTCTTACTCATTTAGTGGGTTTCTTCAACACCTTTGAAAAATCAAAAATATATTTTGTAAGTTAACTTACGAATTCATCTTGTTGGGTGAATTCGTAAGTTAACTTATGAATTGACTTTTTTGGAAGAATTCGTAAGTTAACTTACGAATTCACCTTATTCCGAGGTGCACTTACGAATTCGTCCAATATTCCAAATTTATTAGGATTAAAATATATTTTATATTTATAAAATTTAATAAATTAATTCTTTAATTTTATATCATAAATTTATTTTAATAATTTTTAATTATTAATTTAAGTTATTTTTATTAATAGTAATTCAGTTTAATTATATTGTTAGAAATATGTTATATAATTAATGCATATCAAGTAAATCAAGGCAAAAAATCAATTGTATCTCTTCATATAGAAATTGATATTAATATGATTTTTTTATAGGTCAAATTTGATATTGATATCGATTGTATTAAATTTGGTCTATAATAAAAATCATATTAATACTATTAATATCAATTTTATATGAAGAGATACAATTAATTTTTTGTCTTGATTTACTTGATATGCATTAATTATATAATATATTTCTAACAAAATAATTAAATTGAATTATTATTAATAAAAAATAACTTAAATTTATAGATAAAAAATATTAAAATAAATTTATGATATAAAATTAAACAATTAATTTAATAATTAATTTTTAATTATTATGAAATGATATGCAATGTTATGTAATGTTTTCAAGGACCTTAGGAATTTAAGTTTGGTAAACAAGCAAGAACAAACTTTTATTAGTTTGATTAGTAAATACAAATAAAAGTTCAAAAAGTAAGACTCCTAATGCCTTAAGCTTCCCATGGACGCTTCATTTTTGTGTTGACATAGGTGCACAAATCTTTGATGATAACCTTGGAGATCGCTGTCGTAGTCAAACACAATGCCTTGGATGAGCATATCATGAGGACCGTCTCTTCGAGCATAACCAAACTGACGTAGCACTAAATAAGGATTGTAAGTGATATCTCCCTTTATGTCAAGGAGTGGCACATTAGGGAATTCTCCACACCGCTCAATAAAAGTGAAGTCTTTTTTAGAGTAGAGACACCAACGGATATCTGAATGAGAGAGTGACATCAATCTTTGAGACCATTTCAGACCTTGTTCATTCTTCGTCACTGATCATGACAGGTGCAGAATAAACCACTTGGATAATAACGATATGCAACACATGAGAGTCCCTTGTCTTTTCATAATATGAGTGTGAAGAGAATGTAGAATGTCTCCGAGCAAGGTATGCACGGGATTATGAGTAAGGAATATCTTGATGGTGTTTGCGTCTATGAATTGATCTGGATTAGGGAATAGCACTAAACCATAGATTAGTAAAGCTAAAATATCTTCGAAAGCGTGGAAACTCATAGCCTTTAAGAATTCCTGAGCCTTTTTTATCAAAAACTTATCAAGCAAACCCTTAACTCCACTTCTCGTTTCCCAATTAGCTTCAATGTCTGACCACTTTAGATGTTATCCTACTACAATCTCTTCAAACCTCAGAACTTTTTCTGAACCGGTGAAAGGTATTTGATCAGGGATGGGTATCCTAAGTATCTTGGAGAATTCTTCCATTGTAGGTATCAACTGATACGACACTCATCATGTCTTCTTCAAAACCATAGATAACCAAGTGAAGTAGATAACCGTGTCTTTTGATGAACTGAAAGTGATCGAGAACATTTGAAACTAACTCCTTGAGTTGCAAAGTTATCCCCACAAAGTTGATTCAGATAGTCTTCCTAGAATCCATAACCCTACAACACAAAGCAAAAGTAAATCTCTAGGTTCTTGAAATGGTTAGAAATGTTATGATGTCATGTTTTAAATAGCAAGCACAAGCAATTTGTAACACCCCAATTCTACCCCTCGTAATTAATAATAAAATCAGAGTTTCAAAATTTCATCCAACATAAATTGAGGTATCACATATTCGTGTTTTCATCACTTTGCGTTATAATGCACATCACAAAAATCAAAAGTTGGATATACCGATTCATATCATAAATCATCATATAAACAGATGACTATTCACAGCACATCGGATGTGTTCACAAAATATACATATCATCATGTTATCATCGATACATAAAGTTATAACATCATAAGATAGTATACATAAACTATCCTATCCAAAATAATAACGTCGCCCAAAACCCGAGTGTTACTACGATCAGAGCAGAGCGACTCAAAATAAAGAGACTCGGGCTAATCTTCATCATCCTCGTGGATCACCTGCACGTTACCAATATAGAGGCAACGACGAAACAAGTAAAGGGTGAGATACTCCAAAACATATAATTAAAGGCATGATAAAATATATAAATAGTTTTAGAATTATAAATGATATAAGTTAATAAGAGTATGTCAACAAATATCAAAATCTTACATACTTTCAATTAGCAATTAGTGTATAAAATTAACACTTTAATTTCGTCACATAATCATTATACTCGTATTAACACAAAGTGAAATTCCTGGCAGCAGATACGTGATGTCACAGAGAATGTTATGACACACTATCTGACACTCTGTTAACAATTCACACAATAAATTTAAACAGCAGTAAAGAATACAATAAGTTGTTTACCCAGTTCAGTGTCTAACTACACCTACATCTGGGGGCTACCAAGCCAGGGAGGAAATTCACTATTAGAAGAATTAATTCAGGAATAAACCAACCAGTTTATCTCCTTCACTTAAAACCTACCCAATGCAACTTCAATCTAAGTCCTACTTAGATCTGAGTTCCTACTCACTCCCCCTCAATCACAGCAGTGATATCAACCTATTGATTAATTGAATTGTGAAGACACTCTTCAATAAACATACTTGATTTTGCTTCAAAGCTTTAATCAAGAGACACAACACTCGTGCTTCAAAGCTTTGAGTGATAAACAACCCTTACAATCAAATCCTAGTCCAAGGCACTTATCAAATGATAATTGCTTGGCTCACAAGAGAAACTAGAATTACACAAAATACAACCTGCTATATCTTCAATACATTCCAGAGGCGCAGCAGTAGTGTAAGGGTTGTGTTCCTTTTATAGAAGCAGTCCTGAAACTTCAGTTTTGGGCTTCCATAAAGATAGCTAGGGTTCACTTAATTTAATCCTAAAAACATGGTCTTTTCAACAACCAATTTAGGTTTAACTAAGATTAACCTAGCAGCCACGTGAGCATGCATTTTAATAACAGAAAAACATAATATAGCAGCTCAACAAACTTCCTGAAAAGTCTCAGGAAAAACAGATTCTGCAGAACAGAATGTCACACTGAATGTCATAACATCTGTTATGACATCAGGATATTTTCTGCAGAATTTCCAGCACAACTTTTAGCTTCCAGTTCTGAGTTGTCCTTTAACATCCTTATCAAGTAGGATTTATCTTTAATCTCTGAATGTCAGGACATTTATCAAGACATTGTCATAGCCTAGTTTTACCAAAATTAATGCCAACTTAAAACACTAACAATATTTATAGGTGATTCAAGAAGAGAGGAATAAATGAGGTGGTTGGGGCCTTGCATGCATGCATGCCACTTGTCAAGGAGGAGCCAAGTGGGATGGCGCCTCCCCTTTGTTTTTTAACTAAGGCGCCATCCTAGATGGCGTGTGACAGGCTAGGTGGCAGCTAGGTTCAGCTAGGTGGCAGGTTGCATGCATGCAGACTAGTGTGTCAGCTAGGTGGCAAGCCTATTTATAACTAGGCCTGTAAAAATCCAAAGGAGATGGCGCCTCCCTTGTATTTTTACACATAGGAGCCATTCAACTTGGCTTTTTACAGACCTAGTCATAAATAGGCCTGTCCCCTAGCTGCCATCCTAGACTGCATGTGATTTTTTTCCCATCTATAATTATCCCACACAATTAAACACTTTTACACACACAAACATCTGAAACATTCAAATCAAAAACTCAAATTTCAAACACTCAAACCCAGAAAAATGTCATCTGTACCACAATATATTATCACTGTACATTTCAATGGTGAGACGCACAACAGTGAGGTAGCCGGTTTTTTATTCAGAAACACTGAAAATATCCATTTTTGTCTAAATAGCAATGCGAATTTTTCGTATTTCAAAAAAAGACTTGAGACCAAACTTCGTCGAGGTCCGATGTCACACATTTTCTACCAACATCCTATTTTTACTGGTGAGAACCAAGTAACATTTTACCAGGTAGCTGTTGAAGACAACGAAGATCTGCAAAACGTGTTTTGCAATCATGAATATTTTGGGTACGACTCGATTCAGTTGTACGTCGTGTTCCAGGACACAGAAAGGGTTGATCCTACGGAGGAGGAACAAGCTAAGGTGGATGTTGCTGACGAAGAAGAGGAAGCAGAGGAGACGCAGTTCAACATCATGGTAAATGAAGAATCAGAGGCCGAGGAAGAAAGTCAACTGCCTCCACATCAGATCTTCACACCACCTCCGTACATGACCACCCTCAACATGTGCACAGATGACCCTTCATCTGATATATTCTACAACCCTGAAGTGCAGTCAGATGCAAATTTAAAAGTCAAAGACAAATTTCGTTCAAAAGAAGATTGCGTCCGAGCAATAAAAAAGTTCCACATGATAAACAACTATGACTTTCATGTGGATCGAACAGCAGCAGAGAGATACAGAATCATCTGTACCCACCCTGAGTGTAACTTCCATCTAATTGCATCGTATAGATTGCATAGTGATTCATGGCTGATAGGTTCTATGACGGAACACACTTGTGTTAATTCCACACAATCACGGGATCACCAGAAATTGAGTCATGATCTCATTTGTCAAGAAATCTTACCTCTTGTTAGCTGTGATCCTTCATTGAAGGTGAAAATAATAATATCCCACATCACTACAACATACAACTATACCCCCTTGTATAGAAAGGCCTGGTTAGCAAAAAACAAGGCTATCTAGCAAATCTACGGAAACTGGGAGGGTTCGTACAAAGAGTTACCTCGCTACATGAATGCACTGCGAACGTATGCTCCTGGAACAGTTTATGCTCTGGAGACGACGCTGGCGTTTTCCCAAGACGGTACCTGTGTCAGCGGACATGGTATATTCAGTAGAATTTTCTGGGCTTTTCGACCTTGCATCACTGGGTTTGCACACTGCAAACCTATCATACAGATAGACGGAACATGGTTGTACGGGAAATACAAGGGCACCCTACAGATGGCCGTGGCACATGATGACAATAATAACGTGTTCCCAATCGCCTATGCTCTTGTAGAGGCAGAGACTGGAGCAGCTTGGAGTTTCTTTCTAAAGCATCTTCGAACACACGTAGCACCACAATGTGATCTTTGTCTAATTTCTAACAGACATGCCTCAATTGATAGTGCGTACAACAATCCCGCCAACGGTTGGCACGACCCACCGTCTACACATGTTTATTGCGCAAGACATATCGTTCAAAATTTCATGCGCGAGATCAAAGATAAGCGTCTTCGGAAAACTGTCATGAATGCAGCGTACGCGCTAACACAACCAGGTTTTACATATTATCGCAGTCAGATCAGATTGGAAAACCCAGATGCAGGTGCGTGGGTTGATAATCTGCAGGTGAAAAAGTGGACACGGTCATACGACAATGGAGTACGTTGGGGCCACATGACAACAAATCTAGTCGAATCAATGAACGGCGTCTTCAAAGGCATAAGAGTACTCCCAATAACTGCGTTGGTTAGTACAACATATTTTAGAATGGCCTCCTTGTTTGCAGAGAGAGGTGAAAAGTGGAACGCAGTGATACAATTCGGACAAGTGTGGAGTGAAAGCTGCCTGAAATTTATTAAGGCCGAGAGTGCCAAAGCTAGCACTCATCTTGTTACAAGATTCGACCGACATAACCATAACTTCATTATCAAAGAGATAATCGACCACAATGAGGGTTTGCCTAGACAAGAGTACAGGGTTAAACTACCATCTCGGTGGTGCGACTATGGAAAATTTCAGGCCTTTCAAATGCCCTGCTCTCATGTCATTGCAGCGTGTGCACATGTTCATCAAGATGCACTAGTACTTCTTTCTCCAATTTACAAGTCTCAGACCTTGCTCAACGTATACAACAATGCCTTCGAACCAGTAGCAAAAGCAGATTATTGGCCTGCGTACGAAGGGGAAGTAGTTTGGCATAACAGTCAAATGCGGAGAAATAAAAAGGGTCGTCCCAAGAGCAAACGTATAACAACTGAAATGGACGACGTTGATAAACTAGAAAGAAAGTATGGTCTATGTCGTCAATCCGGACACAATCGAAAAAATTGTCCCCAGCGTGCTACAACCTCAACATCCTAAAATTTGTATTTCATTTGTCTGCACTTTTAATATTGTAACAAATCTTCTTCTTTTTTCATTAATAGCATTTATTACAAACACCAATACGCAAACAACAAAATTAAAAACTACACGATTAAAACAACAACATGAAAAATTACGCATCAACACAAAAAATTATTTAAGACACTACAGCCGTCAAAACAATCTCATCGGAACCATACATCATCGCAATAACGTCGACGTCTGTTTTGACTTCCTCCAACCAAATTCGAGGTTGACCAGTTGCGAAGTTCATGGTTGTTCTCTTCCTCTAGATCCTTCTAATTTCATCACCATCTTCTATTTCTCCCTCTAACCAACGCATCAACTCTTTTTTCAGTTTGGCCATGGTAAATATGTGCCAAAATTTCATTTTCATTGGAGGTTTTGAGGCCGAGAAAAAAACGTATCCATCTCTGGTATGGATGTATGGAGATGTCATGATAGAAAAAAAGAGAGAGTAACAGAGAATAAGAGAGAATATGAGATGAAAAGTTGAAAAAATGTGAAAAATGAAGGAGGGATGGGTGTGTATTTATAAATAAAAAAAATACATGTAGAAGCCATCTGAAATGGCTCCTACATGTACACCATTAAGAGGAGGCGCCATCCTGCATGGCTTATTGACAAGGAAGAGCTATGTGGGATGGCGCCTATGTACAATGTTTAAGAGGAGAAGCCATCTCAGATGGCTCCTACGTGTAATTTTGTCTTGAAAGTTGGTTATTTGCGTAAAATTTTTCAAAAGTTGGTTATTTTTGTATTTTTTTTTTAAAAAATTGATTATTCCAAAAAAAAATTCATAAAATGATTGTTCGCACATATTTTTTATTTATAAACATTTATATAAATTAATAAAAGATGATTGTTTTTGGATTTTTTTGTGATTCTTATTAATAGTGGTGGATTTTTAAAATTGGAACATAATTTTCAAATTCTTTTAGACAACTCTGCTTATGATTGATTAAATAGATCTCAGACACGACAAAAACTCGATAAATAACTAATTTTATACGGAAAAAATTATGAAAAATAATTGTTTGAGAAAATCCTTATTTTAATTAATTGCTTCGTTTTTTTGTTAGAGATCCATATTTATTTTTGCCCTGAACCTCTAGAAATTCAAGACCGACCCTGATTAAGATGCATACAATTGTTGATGGCACACCTTAACAAAATCGCCTAAAACACATGAATATGACAATTTTAGAGAGGGTAAGGTTCATATTACTAGGATCTAGATTATCAAATATTTTTTAAGGGGGAGTTGTTGCTACAGAACTCACATGATCAATAAATGTCCATTCGCTTGAATAAACTCCAATACACCTATGAAGGTTTGGAGGAGCAAATTAGTAGTCTACTCTAATTTTTCATTCACAACATTCCAACCAAAAACAATGTACAAACCATTAATGTGGATCTTAAATCACTATTTCTATCAAACATTTTACTTCAAATGTGACTCGTTCCTCCAAGTCCAAAACAAATGCCTTTGGTTGGCTGTGTGATCCACGCCTCTTTTTATACTAATCATATTTTAAACCATCAATTATACATCAAATTATTTATATGATATCAAACATCTATCAAGTTATCTGTATTATGATATCATCAATTTTCAAATGTTTCAAGATCGTTTGTTTCCAAGCTTCAAGATGATTATCTGTTGCTTATTCACTCTAGTTTGACTTTGTAAAATAATACTATCAAAGAGAAAATATGGCATAATAAGACAACATTATTTGGTGCACAAAAAGGATAAGGTTGATGAATCATTTTCACATAGAAGCCATTAGCACGACGTCGTACAAGTCTTGACACGAAATGGAAATTTCTTACTCATTTAGTGGGTTTCTTCAACACCTTTGAAAAATCAAAAATATATTTTGTAAGTTAACTTACGAATTCATCTTGTTGGGTGAATTCGTAAGTTAACTTATGAATTGACTTTTTTGGAAGAATTCGTAAGTTAACTTACGAATTCACCTTATTCCGAGGTGCACTTACGAATTCGTCCAATATTCCAAATTTATTAGGATTAAAATATATTTTATATTTATAAAATTTAATAAATTAATTCTTTAATTTTATATCATAAATTTATTTTAATAATTTTTAATTATTAATTTAAGTTATTTTTATTAATAGTAATTCAGTTTAATTATATTGTTAGAAATATGTTATATAATTAATGCATATCAAGTAAATCAAGGCAAAAAATCAATTGTATCTCTTCATATAGAAATTGATATTAATATGATTTTTTTATAGGTCAAATTTGATATTGATATCGATTGTATTAAATTTGGTCTATAATAAAAATCATATTAATACTATTAATATCAATTTTATATGAAGAGATACAATTAATTTTTTGTCTTGATTTACTTGATATGCATTAATTATATAATATATTTCTAACAAAATAATTAAATTGAATTATTATTAATAAAAAATAACTTAAATTTATAGATAAAAAATATTAAAATAAATTTATGATATAAAATTAAACAATTAATTTAATAATTAATTTTTAATTATTATGAAATGATATGCAATGTTATGTAATGTTTTCAAGGACCTTAGGAATTTAAGTTTGGTAAACAAGCAAGAACAAACTTTTATTAGTTTGATTAGTAAATACAAATAAAAGTTCAAAAAGTAAGACTCCTAATGCCTTAAGCTTCCCATGGACGCTTCATTTTTGTGTTGACATAGGTGCACAAATCTTTGATGATAACCTTGGAGATCGCTGTCGTAGTCAAACACAATGCCTTGGATGAGCATATCATGAGGACCGTCTCTTCGAGCATAACCAAACTGACGTAGCACTAAATAAGGATTGTAAGTGATATCTCCCTTTATGTCAAGGAGTGGCACATTAGGGAATTCTCCACACCGCTCAATAAAAGTGAAGTCTTTTTTAGAGTAGAGACACCAACGGATATCTGAATGAGAGAGTGACATCAATCTTTGAGACCATTTCAGACCTTGTTCATTCTTCGTCACTGATCATGACAGGTGCAGAATAAACCACTTGGATAATAACGATATGCAACACATGAGAGTCCCTTGTCTTTTCATAATATGAGTGTGAAGAGAATGTAGAATGTCTCCGAGCAAGGTATGCACGGGATTATGAGTAAGGAATATCTTGATGGTGTTTGCGTCTATGAATTGATCTGGATTAGGGAATAGCACTAAACCATAGATTAGTAAAGCTAAAATATCTTCGAAAGCGTGGAAACTCATAGCCTTTAAGAATTCCTGAGCCTTTTTTATCAAAAACTTATCAAGCAAACCCTTAACTCCACTTCTCGTTTCCCAATTAGCTTCAATGTCTGACCACTTTAGATGTTATCCTACTACAATCTCTTCAAACCTCAGAACTTTTTCTGAACCGGTGAAAGGTATTTGATCAGGGATGGGTATCCTAAGTATCTTGGAGAATTCTTCCATTGTAGGTATCAACTGATACGACACTCATCATGTCTTCTTCAAAACCATAGATAACCAAGTGAAGTAGATAACCGTGTCTTTTGATGAACTGAAAGTGATCGAGAACATTTGAAACTAACTCCTTGAGTTGCAAAGTTATCCCCACAAAGTTGATTCAGATAGTCTTCCTAGAATCCATAACCCTACAACACAAAGCAAAAGTAAATCTCTAGGTTCTTGAAATGGTTAGAAATGTTATGATGTCATGTTTTAAATAGCAAGCACAAGCAATTTGTAACACCCCAATTCTACCCCTCGTAATTAATAATAAAATCAGAGTTTCAAAATTTCATCCAACATAAATTGAGGTATCACATATTCGTGTTTTCATCACTTTGCGTTATAATGCACATCACAAAAATCAAAAGTTGGATATACCGATTCATATCATAAATCATCATATAAAGATGACTATTCACAGCACATCGGATGTGTTCACAAAATATACATATCATCATGTTATCATCGATACATAAAGTTATAACATCATAAGATAGTATACATAAACTATCCTATCCAAAATAATAACGTCGCCCAAAACCCGAGTGTTACTACGATCAGAGCAGAGCGACTCAAAATAAAGAGACTCGGGCTAATCTTCATCATCCTCGTGGATCACCTGCACGTTACCAATATAGAGGCAACGACGAAACAAGTAAAGGGTGAGATACTCCAAAACATATAATTAAAGGCATGATAAAATATATAAATAGTTTTAGAATTATAAATGATATAAGTTAATAAGAGTATGTCAACAAATATCAAAATCTTACATACTTTCAATTAGCAATTAGTGTATAAAATTAACACTTTAATTTCGTCACATAATCATTATACTCGTATTAACACAAAGTGAAATTCCTGGCAGCAGATACGTGATGTCACAGAGAATGTTATGACACAGTATCTGACACTCTGTTAACAATTCACACAGTTAATTTAAACAACTGTAAAGAACACAATCAATTGTTTACCGTTCACGTGTAACTACACCTACATCTGGGGCTACCAAGCCGGGAGGAAATTCACTATTAGTAGAATTAATTCGGAATAAACCAATCGTTTATCTCCTTCACTTAAGACCTACCAATGCAACTTCAATCTAAGTCCTACTTAGACCGAGTTCCTACTCACTCCCCTCAATCACAAAGGTGATATCAACCTATTGATTAATTGAATTGTGAAGACACTCTTCAATAAACATACTTGATTTTGCTTCAAAGCTTTAATCAAGAGACACAACACTCGTGCTTCAAAGCTTTGAGTGATAAACAACCCTTACAATCAAATCCTAGTCCAAGGCACTTATCAAATGATAATTGCTTGGCTCACAAGAGTAACTAGAATACACAAATAAATAACCTGCTAGATCTTCAATACAGTCCAAGAAGCGTAGCAGCAGAGTAAGGGTTCTTTTCCTATTATAGAAGTAGTACTGTAACTTCAGTTTTGGGCTTCCATAATTATAGCTAGCGTTCACTTGATTTAACCTAAAGACTTGGTCTTTTTAACAAACCAATTTAGGGTTAACTAAGATTAACCACAGAGCCACGTGAGCATGTGATCCAATTACATAAATCATAATAAAATTTCAACGAAATCACGAAAAGTCTCGGAAAAGTGAATGCAGAATGAACACACAGAATGTCATAACATTGGTTATGACATCGGTCATTCTTCGCGAATTCCAAGACATCGATTAACTCGATCGAGTTGTACTTGAATTATTCTTCTTTTAATTTATCTTCAACTCCGAATGTCATGACATCAGTCAAGACATTGTCATATCCTAGTTTTACCAAAAATTAATGCCAACATAAAAACACTTACAAACTCCCCCTTTGGCAAATTTTTGGCTAAAACAAACTAAGCTATCAGAGAACTAATGCAGCAGAATAAAACAACCATTCTAAGATAATCTAAGCTAAATAACCAGAGCCTAATAAAGATAAATTCTACCCACAATTGCCCATAAATTCTTCTCCCTTTTTAGGGGCCAAAGGTGCCAGTACAAATTCCCAAAATTCATTATATAAAGAAGTACCAACAGAGTTAAATATTACATCCCAGCAATGAAATACAAAAATCCAAAACAAACAGAACCAAAATCAACAATAAAACAACACAAACAAATAAGCAGCAGCAGCAGGTGATTGAGAATCAAGCACTTTCTTCTCCTGAAGAAGCACTGTGGTATGTTGCTTCTTCTGAACTGCTCTCAGCACCCTCCTCTTGTTCTGCACCAGCATCATCTTCATCCAGGTTTTCAGTAGTATCATCACCTAGCCTTTCATCCTCAACCTCTGTGTCTTTTTCCTTCTCCAGGGTAGAGATCAGCTCCTCAATGGTTTGCTTCCTAGCTTCAAGTTCCCTGCAAGTCTCTTTTAGTACAACAATGACATTTACCTTCTGAGAATTAGCCTTGACATTTGATGTCTCAGCAGATGTCATGACAATATCTGGGACATGCTTCCCTTGAAATAACTTGTAGTGGAAACCAAGGGCATGAGCTCTTTTACAAACTGAATCTCTATCAACCAGGATGTCAGGGTATTGATCAGTTATAATACCACACAAGAGGGAGGGAAAGGCTATTGGTCCTTTGATAGCATAACTGTCAGCATGTTTTAAAGTTTGCTCAAATATGTAAGTTCCATAATCAAACTTTGCTTTTGTACCAACAACAAAGATAAATCTGCCCAGGCCAATGGAGATGGTGGACTTGTGGTTTGTGGGAACCTAGTTGGCTGCACCTATCTTGTGCAAAATAGCAAACTTGACACTCAGTTTGCTAGCAGTAAGCTTTCCCTTTAATGGCCAATGTTTCACTTGCTTGGCAGTTGTCATACCCCAAAATTTTCCCTCCATCTATTCAAGAGATTTCATACATCCCTACTCAAGGATTCCTCAAGAGTTGATCAGACAAACTCTCTCCTAGACAATCAACCCAAATTAGGGTTTGGTATCTCTCAAGTCAAGATGGACTTCCAACATCTCCAATGGTCTTCATGCCTCCTCATATGCTTCAAAGATTCTCCATGTCAAGTTTCAAGCTTCACAAGTCAAGTTTCCTCAAACAATTGCTCAGATGGTTGAAAATCAGTTGTATTGGGCAAAAAGTCAACTGTGGTCAACATACAGTCAAACTTCATAATTTTTGGCCAACATCCTCATTTTGAAGTTACATTCATCATTTGATCAAGGGTTGATCATGATTCATCAAGAAAACTCAAGATTTGCTCAAAAGTCAAACTTTCTAAATTAGGGTTTCTAGGTGAAAAGTCAACTGAACTTTGACTGATCATAACTTTCTCATACTTTCTCAGAAATTTTTCCACCACCTCTTGTTTTGAAGGAAATTCAATTCTCTACAACTTCATGTCTCACAAGAATGTCCAAAAAATTCTTCAATTGAGAGGTATGGCTCAAAACATTACAGGTCATTTTCAAAGTCAACAAAAAGTCAACTTTTTGTTTTGAAGATATATTGAGCATGGTAACTCCAATTGATATGAGACAAAAAAGGTTGGTTAGAGGACTCTTAGAGCTTTCCAAAAAGTCCAAGAACACTCAAAAATGTGGAAAATTGAGCAAGATACGCTATTCAGAAGTTGGGCAATTTTGGACAATTGCACAAAAGGACATTTTGGTCAAAATGCAAAATTTTCCAAATGGGCCTATAATCTTTTGATCCAAACTTGTTCATGACATTATTCTTGACCCATAAATGCTTGGCCTTGGTAATTTTCTATTTTTTATGATTTATATTTGAATTTTATAACATTTAATTCAAAAATAAATTATATAAAATATGAAAATTAAGTATTTTCAAAAGTGATTTTATATCTTCCTTAATGTCCAAGATAGCCCAATACTCTTGCCAAATTCGTGCATAATCAAGCATTGAAGAGGAAATCAAATTTTCTTCAAGAAAATTGATTTTATTTGAAAAAATTGAATGCTTTCAAATCATATCTTTTTCACTCTTTTTCTTTTCAAATCTCTTCTATAAATACTCTGTGTACAAGCATGGAGACGAAACCCTAACCCTTAAAACCACCCAAACTCTTGCAAATTTTTTGAAGATTCTTGAAAAATCGAATTTCAAAAAGCAGCCACTCTCAGCCTTTTCCAGCCACTCCATCGTACTCGGGGTAAGTATGAGTAAGAATACATCATTGTTATGGATCAAAGCAAGCTAAATCGAACCATATACATGCATACATAATCGATTCTTTCTTGAATTTGTATTTTTATTATCAGCCTGTTTTAATTGATTCTAACGTTTGCAATGTGTTCATGAGGTTCCACTGGATTGATCTGGGTCATCGTTTTGGTGCTTGCACGTTAGAAATACGATTTGCCATTATTAGGGCTTTTTGAACTGTTTTGATCGAACCGTGTGATACAGGCATTTTTAGCAGAAACTAAGGCCACCAATGGATTCAGGAGGGTCGATTTAGGGGGGGTAGGGTCTCCCTTTTCCATTTATCCTGCGTATTTTCCATGCTTTGATTTCAGGCTAGCCGGAGAAGATGACCGGAGCCCTAGCTCCGGCGCTGACTCAGGCGAGGACCGGCGAGAGGAAAGCGTGGCAATTCCGTGCGTTCTCATTCGTCCATCCAGTCAATCGGGCCCCACGCATGCTGACTTTGATTTTCAAACATCCCAGGACACGTTTACACATATATGCCATTGATTTTCAACTTCAGAACACCAAGTGTCATTTGGCCTAGTGGTAAAGGCGCTGGCAAGCAGAGATTCTCCTCCTGGTCATGGGTTCGATCCTCACTGGCACCAGTTTTGTTTTCTCTTTTACAAACTTCACTTTTTTCTATTTTTTTCATATTTTCTATATTATTTTCAATATTTGCATGCTATTTTAATTTATTTACAATTTTTATTTATGCATTAGAAACTCATCAAAAATTAATTTTCTTTTTACATCATTCTCATAAAATCTTTATTTAATTTAATAAATTAAAAAATATATTTTTGCATGCATATTTATTTTTATTTGTAATTTTGCATTTAAATCATTGTAAATTCATTTTAAATTATTAAATTGCATCCAAAAATCCCAAAAATTTATTTTAGCATGTTTACATTATTTCCAGCATGTCATATTTTTTCCAATCTAAAATTTGCATTTTTTCTAACATTTTCTCTTATCTTGATTTCATCATATTTTCTGATTTCTCGTTCGTTTCACAGGTTCTTCCAATTCGGACTTTTCTTTACCGTTTTCATTTTTTTCCAATAATGTAACTGTACATGGGATGTAATAGTTTAAAATTAGGTCTTTATTTTTCCGCATTTTAAATTATGTATCTGCCCCAAAGCCTTGTAATAGCGTAGGATTTACCTTTCCTCATCTTTACTTTCCGCAATTTACTTTCCGCACCCTATCAATTGCTAGTAACTAGGCGTGTATGGCAAGATAATAACGGACATAGCCCACTAATTTTCAAGATAACATATTCTGAAATCAACACACTTTTTTCACACATGCACCCCTTAGGGTAATTCTCTCTCGTTGCCTTACGAATTCAAATGGTCATGTCCCTCGAACATAGAGGTATTCTAGCACCGTTGCCTTCCAAACGAATCATCATAGTCCCTTCGATACAAAGATCATAAGACCCACGATGTCGCCTCCGAATACATGATCTTGACCCTCGATTGTCGCCTACGAAAAATGATGATAGTCCCTTCGAATGTGCTAGGATACTTCCTACAAGTTGCCTTCGATGACCATCCGATGTCCCTTCGAATGTCCCGCTTACATCCAACGAATGGAGCTACCTACTAACTAATGGTAAGGCTAGCGCTATTCTAAAGGAACGTAGAAGTATGAAAAACGACCAATTCTGAGTGGGTAAATAAGTCTCTTAGTTGCTTGCTCTAAAACAAATGCTTTTCACACCACACACTCTTTTCAAAGTTCAAAATTCTTTTCAAAACAAAAACATTTCCGAACACTTTGTATACACTCCTACATGAGTCATTACAAAGTCAAAGCGAAATGCCTTTTTCAAAATATTTTCGTCAAACACACAGAAAGCAATTTTAAAAGGTGATCTAGAGCAACTAAGAGCCCATAGATAACTACGGATGAAAAGGGGTGCTAATACCTTCCCTTTTCATAACCATTCTCCCGAACTCAGAATCTAAACGAAGGTCTTTTTCTGTACTTTTACCTTCCCTTAATTGGATAAAAATAAAAGTCGGTGGCGACTCTTGCTATCCGCACATTTGGATACAAAATCCTACAAAGTCGTTCATTCTGGCGACTCTTGGGAATAACCTAAAAGAGAGAATTGCCTTAGGGATTTCTAGATAACTTTTATTGCTTTTGTTTGACTTGTATGCTTTATCTTTAAGGGTTGCTTGGGTATTATATTATTGGGGATCCTACACCGGATCCGGTTTCCTTTTAGGTAAGTAGCATTAGATCATCGCGACCGCTAGACGATAACTAAGCGGTCAACATGATGGCTACGTTAGCGTGACACTTTGGTTGTCCCGATACTCTTCATTCCCAAGTTGAAGATAGTATTTGGCTTCTGTGGTGTCATCAAGCGCTAACTAAACTTTTAGAACCTTAATTGACCCATCTTAGCCATTAGAAGGTAGTGAGATGGCGGCTTTGGTGTAGACTAAGGTTGGTTGATACTCGATGCTACGCTCATTGAGATCGACTTTTGGGATATTTTCGATCGACCACTTGGCGTCGTATTGAAATAAACGCCTACGAGAAAGATCGATGATGTGAGATTCCTAGAACCGGTTACTATTATAGGACAGGATGAACCAACTCAAACTTTTGGTGGGGTAATCACCTATACCTCATGCAAGCCTTAACCCTAGGCTCATTGTGTGAATTGTTTGTGTGTGCTAAACATGACATCATGACATCATCCGCATTGCATATCATTTCTAACTATTTCAAGGACCTAGGATTTATCTTTTACTGTTTTGTAGGAATTATGGCTTCTAGAAAGACTATCCGAATCAACTTCATGGGTATACCTTTTCAGCTCAAAGAATTGGTTTCAGAAATTCCCGACCATGCTCAGTTCATCAAAAGACATGGTTATCTACTTGATTTGGTTATCTCTGGTTTTGAAGAAGATATGATGCATGTCCTATTCCAATTCTTCGATCCGAAACACCATTGCTTTACATTCCCAGATTATCAGTTGGTTCCTACCTTGGAAGAGTTCTCTAAGCTACTTGGGATACCTATTCTTGATCAAATGCCATTCACCGGTCTAGAAAAGGTTCCTAAGTACGAAGACATTGCATCAGCCTTACATCTTAAGCGTTCAGATATTGAAGCCAATTGGGAAACTAGAGGTGGAGTTAAGGGTTTACTTTCCAAGTTCCTAATCAAGAAAGCCCGAGAATTCCTCAAAGTTATGAGTTTCCATGCATTTGAGAACATTGTGGCCTTGCTAATTTATGGTTTGGTTCTATTTCCTAACTCGGATCAATTCATAGATATCAATGCCATCAAATTATTTCTTCCCCCCAATGCTACCTCATGATGCCATTCACTCCTGTTCTACCAGTAATTATGGAACCTGTTGCTATAGGTGACGTACTCTATACTGTTCTCCATCCTGACATGCCTACTGATTTTGAAGACTTGAAGAGATCCTGGATTCAGCTTAAGGAAGAAAGGGATACCTTTGAAGCTCAATGCTATGTAAGCGAGAAGAAAGTGCTAGAGTTGACAAAGCTACTTCATGAGGAGCGAAGCATCAATGCCTACCTCGGCACCAAGTGGAAGCGCCCATGGGAGACTTAGAGCTTTAGGATGTTTATGTTTTCTTTTATTGTTTTAAACTATCTCTTGTACTTAAAAAGAAAGAAGAATAATAAAAAGAGTGCTAATAAATGTTTGTTCATTGCTTGTCTAACAAATTTAAATCACTAAGGTCCTTGAAAACATTGCATTGCATTCGCATAAACATTGCATATCATAGCATAACATTGCATCACAGGTACATTGGAGATTGGTTTTCTCATTTGCTCGCTATTTATTTTAGCAGAAATGGCTCTCGAATAGTCTGTCAAAGATCTCCAAGCTCAGAATGCTCAGTTTCAGCAGATGTTTACCAGCTTGGTCCAAGGCCAAGAGGATCTGAAGAAGCTCATCAACATAAAGAAGAAGGTTGTTGGTCTCCTCAACATGGGCAGACGCTACAAAGGTGGTCCTAAGAGAGTCAGTCGGATAGAGCTTTCAGAAGGAAGTGTCAAGAAGGAGGATGAACAAAGTAACAAGGGTAATGGTGAAGGCAGTCAGCCTGAGCTTGAGAATGACTATGATAATGGCCAATACTCTGATGAGGATGACAAGTACAAGCAACTTGAAGACCGTCGAATGTGGAAAACCTGAAGATGTCCGGGCTGAATGTTGATGATCTAAGTCTTGTCCCTGGTGTTGTGATTCCTCCCAAGTTCAAAGTTCCTACTTTTGCTAAGTATGATGGCATGTCTTGCCCTAAGCGCATTTGAAGTCCTATGTCCGTAAGATCAATCCCCACCGATGATGAAAGTTGTGGATGCACTATTTCAAGAGAGCTTGTCCGAACTCGGTTGGAGTGGTATTATCACTAGAGAATGACCGTATCCGTACTTGGAGTGACTTAGCGATGCTTTCTCAGATGAGTACAATGCTGAATTGACACCCACTCGCATGCAACTACAAAGCATGTCTATGGGTCGTGATGAGAAGTTCAAGGAGTATGCTCAGAAATGGAGAGATCTAGCAGGCAGAGTTCAACCACCCTTGTCCAATAGGGAGTTGGTGGATATGTTCATGGGGACACTAGCCCATTCTTCAATCATCGATTGGAAATTCTTCACCGGTTCACCGAACGACTCGACAGCGCGTATTGAAGCTGGTATTAAGAGTGGGAAGATTCAGGTAGAGTCATCTTCAAATGCTGCAAAGAGATCCTTTGGTGGTAAGAAAGAAGCTAATGCTGTGTATGGTCAGAAAAGCCGAGCCAAGACCGACCGCGCTCAATCTGTGGGGGTTGTGATCTCAATCCTACATCAAGACAACCTCGGTGAGACAACGCTGTAGCGTAACGCGCCACGAAGACAGTTTACAAAGATCAACATGCCTTTGTCGCAAGCCTTGCAACACATGTTGAACGCAGAGCTGATAACCTTGAGGGATCCTCCTCAGAATGTCAACACTTCCTCTCCGAAGTACAATCCAAATGCTAAGTGTGCTTACCACTCCAATAGCCAGACATAGTAATCGATGATTGTTGGGCTCAAGAACAAAATTCAAGATATGATCAAGCTAAGATTGAATTTGATCCTCCGCTGAGACTCGAATGTGATCAACGCGCCTATGCCTAACCATGACAAGGGTTCCAATTTGTTGGTGACGATACTTATGTTTTCAACATAGATGACTTGACCATTCCTCGATGATTAAGAAGAATTTGTTGCAAGCGGTGTCAACCGGGATGCCCGAGGATTGTCGTTGGTGCCCGCCCGATGGTTGTGCTGGTTGAGAAGGCGTGTTCATGCATGATGAATAACCGAGAGATACTATTTCGAAACCACCGTGCGTGTGTGAAGAAATGTCTAAGTTGAAGATTGACAATGCAAATGAAACTGTACCATCCGTGGGATACCTTGGGGCAGCCAAGTGGAAAATATGATTACATGGTGAAGTACACGTCCACGATAGTTACAAGATTCCTATTGAAGATGTTAAGGCGACCGGATGGGGTGACGATTTTAAGATTATTGATGTTAACACAATAAGGATTTCCTCTGCGATCCTGTGCCTAGAGTTGCACCTCTCATCATCACTTATCCAAGGCCGCCCGTATTCCTCGACAAAGCTATTCCTTGGAATTATGGAGTGATGTCTACTATCATGGCGTCAAGCAAGACCCTCGACCATTGAAGATCTAACCATCGAAGCTACCATTCGACATTGACAACATCACGGATCCGAAGGTGACCCGAACCGAAGGGTGTTCTCTCGATATCTCTCCTCCAAAGACACCGCGACTCCACTCGCATTCCGCTTATTCAATCCATTCCCAAGCTAGAGGAAAGAACCGGTGACTCATCCTGCTCAACCAGAAGTACCAAAGGAAGTTACTGAAGATACCTCCAAACAAGAAATGGAGGAAATTCTGAAGATTATCAAGAAGAGTGACTACAATGTTGTGGAACAGTTGGGACAGACTCCATCCAAGATCTCCATGCTTGCTCTGCTCTTGTGCTCCGAGGCTCATGCTAACGCCTTGGTGAAGTTTCTAAAGAATGCTCATGTGCCGCAAGACACTACCACTGACCAGTTTGAAGTTTGTATTGCTAGCCTGGCTGCCAACAACGGCCTAGGCTTCTCTGATGCTGATTTGACTCCTGCGGGAAAGAAACATAACAAAGCCTTGCACATCTCTGTTGAATGCAAGGGCACTACACTATCCCATGTTTTGGTGGATACCGGTTCTGCTCTGAATATCCTTCTGAAGACTGCTTTTGATCGACTTGATGTCAAAGGGTTGGTTCTGAGACCCAGTGACATCATTGTGAGAGCTTTGATGGTTCTAAGCGAGCATGCTAGGAGAGCTCACTCACTGTCAAAGTCGGTTCCCGACTTTTGACTCCACATTCTTTGTCATGGACATTCGTCCGCTTACTTGCCTACTTGGACGCCCTTGGATACATGGGGCGGCCACCTCACCCTACATCGGTCAAGTACCGGTGAAAGGGAAGGTTGTTACAGTGTGCGGTGAAGAGGAATATATGGTCAGTCATCTGCAGTCGTTCCGTTATCTTGAGACGGAAGGCGAATTCTTCGAGACTCCCTGTCAAGCTTTTGAAACAATACCCAGAGTCATGCCTATTGACTCCCCCGTCACTCCTGAAGTTACACAAGTTCCGCCTAGGATGGCCTCGCGGAAAGATGCTCAAGTTGCTGTTGAAGAAGGAAAGAGTACTATTTGGGGACAACTCCCTAATCTTCCTTTCAAATTTGACAAGACTGGTTTAGGCTTCACCATCAAGGGTCAGAAGATGATACGCCGCGAACGTGCCGGCCAACTTCCTTTCCGCATCAGCCAGAGTGGAGTCCATGCTATAGAAGACAACGACAACGACTTCGACATCAGCAAGTGGATCTTCCCAACTCCAGATCATGGGCTCAGCAATTGGAAGACCGAAGACGTCATACCAATCTCCTTTAGTCAGGAGTAATTGCTCTTGTTTTGTTTTGCTTTTCGTATTTCTTTATGTTTTGAACAATAAACTTTGAAAGCCTAATGCCTTGCCGGGCATCATGGCTCGCACGAGGGTTATTATCTCATCGTTTGCGTATTTTCATTCAATAAATCGTTGGACTTTTGCATTCAATTGTGTTTTCTTTCTTTACTTTATCACCCCATCAAAAGGCTATGTGTTTCTTACACACCCACGTGGTACAACTGCAGAATCACTCGAATCTCGTTAATAACAGCTATGCTATTGCTAAATATGACTTGATAATCCGATCTACCGAGCCGAAGATGAAAGTGAGGAAGATTGTGAAGTGCGGAGAACTTGTCGATCACAAGAAGAAGAGCGAGTTATACTGACCACACGAAGAGCAAGTTGAGGTTGTGAATTTGGGTTGACGAAGAAAAAGAGATCAAGATAGGAGCGGTCTTGAGAAGTGTTAAAGAAAGGTTGGTTCAGATGCTACGAGACTACATTGAGGTTTTGCTTGGTCATACGAAGACATGCCGAGTTTGGACATTGATATCGTGGTACACCGATTACAAAGAAGGTTTTCCTGAAATGAAGGTTCGTCGATGCGTCCGAGATGTCGAGAAAATCAAAGCCGAAGTTATGAAGCGTTCAACGCGGTTTCTTAGTGTCACCTCTTATCCCCAGGTTGCAAATGTGGTACCGTACCCAAGAAGGATGGCAAAGTATGAATGTGTGTGGATTACAGAGATCTGAACAAAGCGAGTCCGAAAGACGATTTCCCACTTCCTCATATTGATGTTCTGGTTGACAACACCGCCCAGCATAAGGTTTTCTCCTTCATGGATGGTTTCTCCGGTTACAATCAGATCAAAATGGCTCCTGAAGACATGGAGAAGACTACTTTTGTTACACAATGGGGCACTTTCTGCTACAAGGTTATGCCGTTCGGACTGAAGAACGCGGGCGCCACTTATCAGCGTGCTATGGTGACATTATTTCATGACATGATTCATCACGAGATAGAGGTCTACGTCGACAACATGATAGCTCGATCACAGACTGAAGAAGAGCATCTTGATCATTTGCAGAAACTATTTGACAGATTGAAGAAGTACAGGTGGAGACTCAATCCTAACAAGTGCACTTTTGGAGTCAGATCTGGAAAACTCCTAGGGTTTGTCGTCAGTGAAAAAGGTATTGAAGTTGATCCCGCCAAGGTTAGAGCCATTCAAGAGATGCCGCAGAAGGAAGTCGAGGTTTCTTGGGCCGATTGAACTACATTGCGATTCATTGCACATCTAATCGCTACTTGTGAGCCAATCTTCAAGTTATCAAGAAAGATCAAGTAGTGGAATGGAACGACGATTGCGGATCGCTTTTGACAAAATCAAGGAGTACCCTGTAATCCTCCTATCCCGATGCCGCCGAAGGAAGACCTCTTATCATGTACTTGAGTGTTAGATAATTCAATGGGGTGTGCGTTGGGGCAACATGACGAGTCCAGTCGAAAAGAGCACGCAATATACTACCTTAGCAAAAGTTTACCGACGTGAAACAAGATACTCACACGAGAAAACTTGCAACGCTTTGGCTTGGGGCTTCGGCTAAGACAAGATATGTTGACTCACACTACCTTGTTGATTTCCATGATGGATCCGATAAAATACATATTTGAGAAACCGCTCTCTCCGAAGAATAGCAAGATGGCAAATGATCTTGACCGAATCGACATCCAAGACACTTCTCGAAAGCAATCAAAGGAAGTGTAGTAGCCGATCATTTGGCTCATCAAGCCGTAGATGACTATCGCTATGCAGTTCGAATTTTAAGAAGATGTTTTGCTAGTTACAGATTGTGAAGAACCGTGCCAGACGAAGGACCGAACAAGGATCCCGATGGACCATGGTCTTCGATGGAGCCTCAAACGCACTTGGCAATGGCATTGGCGCCATCATCACATCCCTAGCGGACACACGCCTTTCACCGCCAGATTATGTTTCATTGCACTAACAACATGGCCGAGTGCGTGCATCATGGGTCTTAAAGTCGCTATTGACTTAAGAATCAAGTTCTTACAAGTGTATGGAGACTCGGCTTTAGTGATCACCGATAAAGGCGAGTGGGATACGAAGCATCCGAATCTCATTCCGTCGAGAGCATGTTCGAGTTTGATCCCCTACTTGAAGAGATTACTTGATCACATTCCACGAGAAGAGAATCAGCGGACGATTAGCTACTATGTCATCTATGTTCAAGGTCGATGGGATAACGAGGCTCCCCGGATCATCATTGAGAAGTTTGATGAACCAGATATTGTTGTAAGCTTGATACGAAGAGAAACCTTGGTACTATGACGTGAAGAGGTATCTTGAGACTCGGGAATATCCAGGGCATCATTAATGATAAGAAGTTCATGAGAAGATTTGCATCCAAATTCTTCCTCAAAGAACGACATCTTATACAAGCGCAACCAAGACTTGTGCCTCTACTGTAGATCGAAAATAGCAATACGTATCATGGAAGAGTTACACGAAGGGGCATTTGGTACCCACTCCAGTGGACACACATGGCTAAGAAGATTTTGAGAACAGGCTACTATTGGTCCACCATGGAAGCTGATTGTCACCGCTATGCTCGATCTTGTCACAAGTGCCAGATTTATGCCGATAAAGAGTGCACGTACCTCCAGTACCTCTGAATGTTTTAACTTCTCCTTGGCCTTTTGCAATGTGGGTGTGATACGGTGAACTGACTTTGTAGGATTTTTGTATCCAAATGTGCGGATAGCAAGAGTCGCCACCGACTTTTATTTTTATCCAATTAAGGGAAGGTAAAAGTAATAGAAAAAGACCTTCGTTAGATTCTGAGTTCGGGAGAATGGTTATGAAAAGGGAAGGTATTAGCACCCCTTTTCATCCGTAGTTATCTACGGGCTCTTAGTTGCTCTAGATCACCTTTTAAAATTGCTTTCTGTGTGTTTGACAAAGATGTTTTGAAGAAAGGCATTTCGCTTTGACTTTGTAATGACTCATGTGGGAGTGTATACAAAGTGTTCGGAAATGTTTTGTTGTTTTGAAAAGAATTTGAACTTTGAAAAGTGTGTGGTGTGAAAAGCATTTGATAGAGCAAGCAACTAAAGACTTATTACCCACTTAATTTGGTCGTTTTCATACTTCTACGTTCCTTTAGAATAGCGCTAGCCATACCATTAGTTAGTAGGTAGCTCCATTCGTTGGATGGCGGGACATTCAAGGGACATCGGATGGTCATCGAAGGCAACTTGTAGGAAGTATCCTAGCACATTTGAAGGACTATCATCATTTTCGTAGGCGACAATCGAGGGTCAAGATCATGTATTCGGAAGCGACATCGTGGGTCTTATGATCTTTGTATCGAAGGGACTATGATGATTTGTTTGGCAACGGTGCTAGAATACCTCTACGTTCGAGGACATGACCATTTTGAATTCGCAAAGGCAACGAGAGAATTACCCTAAGGGTGCGTGTGAAAGAAGTGTGTTGAATTCGATTATGTTATCTTGAAGATTAGTGGGCTATGTTGATTTTAATCTTGCCATACACGCCTAATTACTAGCAATTTATAGGGTGCGGAAAGTAAAATGCGGAATGTAAAGTGCGGAAAGGTAAATCCTACGCTATTACATGGCTTTGGGAAGATACATAATTCAAAATGCGAAAAATAAAAACCCTAAATTAAACTATTACATCCCATGAACAGTTACATTATTGGAAAAATAAAGCGATAAAAGAACGTCCGAATCGGAGCAACCGTGAAAGAATAAGAAAATCGGAAATATGATGAAATCGAATAAGAGAAAAATGTTAGAAAAATGCAATTTTAATATGGGAAAATTAATACATCTGGAAATAAGATAAATAAGCTAAAATAATTTTTTGGGATTTTTTAAATGCAATTTAGTAATATAAAATGAATTTATAATGATTTAAATGCTAAATTATAAATAAAAATAAATATGCATGCAAAAATATGTTTTTTAATTTATTAAATTAAATAAAGATTTTTATGAAATAAATGCAAAAAGAAAAATATTTTTTGATAATTTTTAGATGCAGAAATAAAATATGGAAATTAAATTAAAATGAATGGAAAATATAAAAATATGAAAAATATAGAAAACATGCAAGTTTGGAAAAAGAAGCAGAAACTGGCTCTGGGAGGATTCGAACTCGTGACCCTGGCTTCAATCCTTGAAAACCAACGCGCTGACCAACTGAGCCAAGTGTGTCAACTGTTTGGAAACGGACTGAGTGGAATTACACGCGTTGCCTTCTCCTTCGCCACGAACTCGCGCCAACCATCGTCTTCTTCATTTCAAATATTTGAAAGTTAGCGTCGGCCATTGTTCGTCACTAAGGTTCCTGGCAAAATCAAAAACGCAGTACACATAATATAAATTATATCTAAGACCATGATTCGATTCCTCAGGTCATTCCGAGTTCAATGGCATAGGTCTTGTTGTCCAATTTTTCCTATTAAGAGAAACCCTAAATCATCCACAGAAACCCTAATCATGGTGAAACACGATTCAGGCCATGGAAATTCAATTGGCTTGCCCAGAAAGCTTGCAAACTTATCACTGATCATAAAAACAACAACAAATCGTGTTAATAATGCATGAATGTTAGAAATCGAATTTGGAAAAAGTATGAGCAAACCGATTTCGAATTTCTTGTTTCTGGATGGTTTTGAATGAAGTGAGTATCTGGATCGACTCTGGAGATGCCAAGGAATGCAATGGAATCCTCAGAATTGCTTGAGATCGGCTGGAAATAGGATTGTCAATTGCTTCAAGAACACGATTTTTTTGAATTAGGTTAGGGTTTCTAAAGGCAATTTTTTCGTCCTCTTGTGATTGGTATGTATCAAGTATATATGCTGGATGGATTTGGGATCATATTTGGCAAGAATCAATCACCATTCAATGATAATCAAATTTGATTTTTCATGAAAATCAAATTTTCAAAATTTGCTCAATTCCAATCCAATCTTGCCTTTTTTGGTCAAATTTTGAAATTGCTGGCTTTTAATGGATTGCTTGGGTCTTAAGAAGAGAATAAAATCAATCTTTCAATTAATTTTGATTTTATAATTTATTTTTAAATTTAATTTGCCTTTAAATGAATAAATTACAAATTAAATAGAAAAATAAATCAAAAATTCGTGGCATTGGGCTTGGATGTTCCTAATTGCATGAGGAATAAGTTAGGATGAAGAAAAAGTAGGCCCATTTGCAAAAGATTTGATTTTTGAAGTATCTCTTTGTGCATTCTTTCAAAATTGCCCAACTTGTGAATGGTGTAACTTGCTCAATTTTCCACATTTTTGAGTGTTCTTGGACTTTTTGGAAAGCTCTAAGAGTCCTCTATACAATGTCTTTGGTTTCATCTCAATTGGAGTTACCATGCTCAATATATCTTCAAAACAAAAGTTGACTTTTGTTGACTTTGAAAATGACCGTAATGTTTTGAGCTATACCTCTCAAATGAAGCATTTTTGGACATTCTTGTGAGACATGAAGTTGTAGAGAATTGAATTTCCTTCAAAACAAGAGGTGGTGGAAAAATTTACGAGAAAGTATGAGGAAGTTATGATCACCAAAGTTCGATTGACTTTTCACCTAGAAACCCTAATTTAGAAAGTTTGACTTTTGAGCAAATCTTGAGTTTTCTTGATGAATCATGATCAACCCTTGATCAAATGATGAATGTAACTTCAAAATGAGGATGTTGACCAAAAATTATGAAGTTTGACTGTATGTTGACCACAGTTGACTTTTTGCCCAATACAACTGATTTTCAACCATCTGAGCAATTGTTTGAGGAAACTTGACTTGTGAAGCTTGAAACTTGACATGGAGAATCTTTGAAGCATATGAGGAGGCATGAAGGCCATTGGAGATGTTGGAAGTTCATCTTGACTTGAGAGATACCAAACCCTAGTTTGGGTTGATTGTCTAGGAGAGAGTTTGTCTGATCAACTCTTGAGGAATCCTTGAGCATAGATGTATGAAACCTCTTGAGTAGATGGAGGGCAAATTTTGGGGTATGACAGTGGGGCATTGACATGATTGGAGAAATCAAGCCCACAACTTCCAATGGGCATCGTTTCATCCTTGTGGCAATTGATTATTTCACCAAGTGGGTAGAAGCAGCCTCATTCGCATCTGTTACTAAGAATGTTGTGGCTCGTTTCATCAAGCATAATCTTATCTGTCGGTATGGCACTCCCGAAAGGATTATCACAGATAACGGTTCCAATCTCAACAACAAGATGATCACCGAACTCTGCACGCAGTTCAAGATCAAGCATCACAATTCCTCTCCATATCGGCCTAAGATGAATGGCGCGGAAGCCGCCAACAAAAACATTAAGAAGATTATAGAAGATGACGGTGACTTACAAAGATTGGCATGAGATGTTACCATTTTCTCTTCATGGTTATCGACTTCACGAACATCCACAGGGCAACTCCTTCTCTCGATACGGTATGGAAGCCGTCTTACCCATTGTGGTTCGGATCCCTCAACCGAGTCCCAGACGCAGAGTTAGACGAAGACGATTGGGTTCGAGACCGCCTCGACAGATTAATTTGATTGATGAGAACGACTCGTCCATTTGCCATGGATGATCTATCGAAGCGAATGGTCGAGCATTTAACAAGAAGGTCAAGCACCGAGTCTACCAAGTCGGTGATCTAGTAGTCAAGCGCATCATTCTTCCACAAGGTGATCCTGTGGGCAAATGG
Organism: Vicia sativa; assembly: GCA_021764765.1. Classification (NCBI taxonomy): domain Eukaryota; kingdom Viridiplantae; phylum Streptophyta; class Magnoliopsida; order Fabales; family Fabaceae; genus Vicia; species Vicia sativa. The sequence goes on along the minus strand of CM038793.1, from coordinate 150,487,012 downwards.
ACTCCCACCCACGAGGGACCGTTTGTAGTCAAGACAGATTTTCCGGCGGAGCTATGATACTTAGCACCATGGATGGTGAAGACTTCCCACACCCGTGAACGCAGACATAGTCAAAAATACTACGATAAAGAGACCCGCTAGGTCGATGGCCTAGGCAAAAATAAGGGCATCTGGCGAACCAAAAGGTTCGGGCAAAAGTTAAGGATATATGAAACATGTACACCGGCAAGTCGAAAACCTAAAAAGGCGGCTTGGGCAAAACGGTATCGGTAGACGAAAACCGAAAGGCGGTCTAGGCAAAAGGGATTCAAGCGCACGACTATGTCTCTTCGGATCACTTTCGACTACTATCAAGATTCAAGATTCAAATGGCGAAGATCAATTCACTCACTTTCACGACAAGGAGATGAGATAGTTGAAATATATGAGTACTAGCATAGTTGGAACTTAACGAGATTGTTTCCGATAGCTTTTACCTTTCTTGTGTACAAAACTACTTGGCCATACGCCACATTTCAAATAAATGCAAGTTCTTTCTCTTTACAATTTTCATGTTGTCGTTGCGAAGTCCAACGTTTGCTTTGAATGATTATCGCACTTGACAATAAGAATCTAATCGCAAACATATGAAAAGTGAACATACAAAAGTACTTACTACGGGCTCCGTGAATTGGGATGACGACAAAAGTCACCAACACAACTTCCCACAGAGCAAAAGGGAATCCACGAGGCAATTCCACTTGACCAAGAAATGTTACATCGATCTTCAGTAGAAAACACCTCATCTCCAAATAAGGTATTTATTCCCCAAGGGACATCCCTCCCCTTCCTCTCTTCCCCAACAGATCCGGACTCGAGACTTGGTCGATAGTGCATCGGAGGAAACTACATCCTCATCCCCACCAAAGATCACAACGGGTCCTGACTCCCACTCGGTCTCCTCAACTATCAATTGCTCTCCAATGAGATCTACACTCGAATCTCCAGAGCGCCTCCTAAATTTCCTCATGGGATCTACACACAAGGTCCCCAACGGATCGCCTCCCGCACTCTCCTCCAGGTCTATATATGAGATCCCCAACCACGAGCTTCAAATCTACCTTCCTCAACAATATCTAGGCCCAAGACTTGGTCGATAGTGCATCGGAGGAATCAGGATATCTTTCTTTTCCTTCAAAGCGGGTTCTCACCTACTCAATTCCCCAAGCGTAAGTCGAATCTTCAAACAGAACATCCACATCTTCTTCAAGATGGATATGTTTTGAAATACCACGACATCTATCATTCATACATTTCTCATAGAGTCATAATTCATGCATATGTCATTCATATACACTGTCATGCATCATACTTCGCATAAAACTAACCAATATTCTATCAAAGTTCCTCTTGTTTTTCCAAACAGTATGATCCTCGCAAACAGTCCAGATTAAGCCCCGAATCGACGGGAAAACTATCTGAAAGACCGCCCATGGTTGTCCTCCGACGACTGGTCCAGGATTAAGCCCCGAACCGACGAAAAACAATCTGAAAGACCGCCCCTGGTTATCCTCCGATAACAGACAATGGATCAACACCCGATGCACAACAGGGAAGCTATCCACATTTTTGCCAACTACTATCTCCCTCAGAGTAATCGGCACGAAGATTTATTTTGATCCCTTCTTATTATCAACCGCAACTATAGAGTCTAGCGTACGACTCAGTTGCCCTGGATGGCATCTTAAGCCCATCTCCGACTACTTGTCAACATTTCTTCACTTTCAGATTGCTGCATATATGGTTAAAAATCAATACAAACCAATAACTTCATCCGAAATGAACACGAAGTCTAACATACGACTCCCTCCGGATGGCATCTTAAGCCCATCTCCTCTCCTTTCCAAGAACGCCCACAGAGCCTAGCGTACGGCTCACTTTCCAGCAATCCTCCTGATATCAAGTCTAACGTACGACTCATTCCCCAGATTCTCCAAATGGCATCTGTAAGCCCATTCCCACATCATCATCCAACCGCGAGTGCAAATTTTCAGGTGTACTCGAGTGTTCAATCATCTTCCACCTCCAGGTCACGAAAGACAAGCGTGTCAATCTAACCCTCCAGTACAAGAAGATTGAACAGGGGCAGCTGTCATACCCCAAAATTTTCCCTCCATCTATTCAAGAGATTTCATACATCCCTACTCAAGGATTCCTCAAGAGTTGATCAGACAAACTCTCTCCTAGACAATCAACCCAAATTAGGGTTTGGTATCTCTCAAGTCAAGATGGACTTCCAACATCTCCAATGGTCTTCATGCCTCCTCATATGCTTCAAAGATTCTCCATGTCAAGTTTCAAGCCTCACAAGTCAAGTTTCCTCAGACAATTGCTCAGATGGTTGAAAATCAGTTGTATTGGACAAAAAGTCAACTGTGGTCAACATACAGTCAAACTTCATAATTTTTGGCCAACATCCTCATTTTGAAGTTACATTCATCATTTGATCAAGGGTTGATCATGATTCATCAAGAAAACTCAAGATTTGCTCAAAAGTCAAACTTTCTAAATTAGGGTTTCTAGGTGAAAAGTCAACTGAACTTTGACTGATCATAACTTTCTCATACTTTCTCAGAAATTTTTCCACCACCTCTTGTTTTGAAGGAAATTCAATTCTCTACAACTTCATGTCTCACAAGAATGTCCAAAAAATTCTTCAATTGAGAGGTATGGCTCAAAACATTACAGGTCATTTTCAAAGTCAACAAAAAGTCAACTTTTTGTTTTGAAGATATATTGAGCATGGTAACTCCAATTGATATGAGACAAAAAAGGTTGGTTAGAGGACTCTTAGAGCTTTCCAAAAAGTCCAAGAACACTCAAAAATGTGGAAAATTGAGCAAGATACGCTATTCAGAAGTTGGGCAATTTTGGACAATTGCACAAAAGGACATTTTGGTCAAAATGCAAAATTTTCCAAATGGGCCTATAATCTTTTGATCCAAACTTGTTCATGACATTATTATAGACCCATAAATGCTTGGCCTTGGTAATTTTCTATTTTTATGATTTATATTTGAATTTTATAACATTTAATTCAAAAATAAATTATATAAAATATGAAAATTAAGTATTTTTTCCAAAAGGGCTGATTTTATATCTTCCTTAATGTCCAAGATAGCCCAATACTCTTGCCAAATTCGTGCATAATCAAGCATTGAAGAGGAAATCAAATTTTCTTCAAGAAAATTGATTTTATTTGAAAAAAATTGAATGCTTTCAAATCATATCTTTTTTTCACTCTTTTTTCTTTTCAAATCTCTTCTATAAATACTCAGCAGTGTGTACAAGCATGGAGACGAAACCCTAACCCTTAAAACCACCCAAACTCTTGCAAATTTTTTGAAGATTCTTGAAAAATCGAATTTCAAAAAGCAGCCACTCTCAGCCTTTTCCAGCCACTCCATCGTACTCAGGGGGTAAGTATGAGTAAGAATACATCATTGTTATGGATCAAAGCAAGCTAAATCGAACCATATACATGCATACATAATCGATTCTTTCTTGAATTTGTATTTTTATTATCAGCCTGTTTTAATTGATTCTAACGTTTGCAATGTGTTCATGCGGTTCCACTGGATTGATCTGGGTCATCGTTTTGGTGCTTGCACGTTAGAAATACGATTTGCCATTATTAGGGCTTTTCGAACTGTTTTGATCGAACCGTGTGATACAGGCATTTTTAGCAGAAACTAAGGCCACCAATGGATTCAGGAGGGTCGATTTAGGGGGGGTAGGGTCTCCCTTTTCCATTTATCCTGCGTATTTTCCATGCTTTGATTTCAGGCTAGCCGGAGAAGATGACCGGAGCCCTAGCTCCGGCCGGCGCTGACTCAGGCGAGGACCGGCGAGAGGAAAGCGTGGCAATTCCGTGCGTTCTCATTCGTCCATCCAGTCAATCGGGCCCCACGCGTGCTGACTTTGATTTTCAAACATCCCATGACACGTTTACACATATATGCCATTGATTTTCAACTTCAGAACACCAAGTGTCATTTGGCCTAGTGGTAAAGGCGCTGGCAAGCAGAGATTCTCCTCCTGGTCATGGGTTCGATCCTCACTGGCACCAGTTTTGTTTTCTCTTTTACAAACTTCACTTTTTTCTATTTTTTTCATATTTTCTATATTATTTTCAATATTTGCATGCTATTTTAATTTATTTACAATTTTTATTTATGCATTAGAAACTCATCAAAAATTAATTTTCTTTTTACATCATTCTCATAAAATCTTTATTTAATTTAATAAATTAAAAAATATATTTTTGCATGCATATTTATTTTTATTTGTAATTTTGCATTTAAATCATTGTAAATTCATTTTAAATTATTAAATTGCATCCAAAAATCCCAAAAATTTATTTTAGCATGTTTACATTATTTCCAGCATGTCATATTTTTTCCAATCTAAAATTTGCATTTTTTCTAACATTTTCTCTTATCTTGATTTCATCATATTTTCCGATTTCTCGTTCGTTTCACAGGTTCTTCCAATTCGGACTTTTCTTTACCGTTTTCATTTTTTTCCAATAATGTAACTGTACATGGGATGTAATAGTTTAAAATTAGGTCTTTATTTTTCCGCATTTTAAATTATGTATCTGCCCCAAAGCCTTGTAATAGCGTAGGATTTACCTTTCCGCATCTTTACTTTCCGCAATTTACTTTCCGCACCCTATCAATTGCTAGTAACTAGGCGTGTATGGCAAGATAATAACGGACATAGCCCACTAATTTTCAAGATAACATATTCTGAAATCAACACACTTTTTTCACACATGCACCCCTTAGGGTAATTCTCTCTCGTTGCCTTACGAATTCAAATGGTCATGTCCCTCGAACATAGAGGTATTCTAGCACCGTTGCCTTCCAAACGAATCATCATAGTCCCTTCGATACAAAGATCATAAGACCCACGATGTCGCCTCCGAATACATGATCTTGACCCTCGATTGTCGCCTACGAAAAATGATGATAGTCCCTTCGAATGTGCTAGGATACTTCCTACAAGTTGCCTTCGATGACCATCCGATGTCCCTTCGAATGTCCCGCTTACATCCAACGAATGGAGCTACCTACTAACTAATGGTAAGGCTAGCGCTATTCTAAAGGAACGTAGAAGTATGAAAAACGACCAATTCTGAGTGGGTAAATAAGTCTCTTAGTTGCTTGCTCTAAAACAAATGCTTTTCACACCACACACTCTTTTCAAAGTTCAAAATTCTTTTCAAAACAAAAACATTTCCGAACACTTTGTATACACTCCTACATGAGTCATTACAAAGTCAAAGCGAAATGCCTTTTTCAAAATATTTTCGTCAAACACACAGAAAGCAATTTTAAAAGGTGATCTAGAGCAACTAAGAGCCCATAGATAACTACGGATGAAAAGGGGTGCTAATACCTTCCCTTTTCATAACCATTCTCCCGAACTCAGAATCTAAACGAAGGTCTTTTTATGTACTTTTACCTTCCCTTAATTGGATAAAAATAAAAGTCGGTGGCGACTCTTGCTATCCGCACATTTGGATACAAAAATCCTACAAAGTCAGTTCACCGTATTACAGCAGTGATTGTTTGGCACACCTGATTATCAATTTCTTCAAGCTTGGGTTGAGCATCATCAGATCTTCCTAGATATTTGTTGATTACACTTGGAGAAAACTTCACTCTTCTTCCTCTTACAAACACACTTTTAAAATCTGGTGACCTTCCATCAACACAGCCACTAGTCAGATTCACAATAAACTCCTTCACCAGAAAATCATAACAGTTGGTAAATTTGACCACAGTTTTCATCAGCCCAGCTTCCTTGATCAGGTCCATAACATCTTTGCATTCAAGGGCACTCCTGTTCAACTCCCTTTCTAAGGATATTCTTTTCAGAAAAACATACTTCCACCTACTAGCATTCTCAGGATGGTGGAAGGAGATGTTATCAATAGCCACCTCAGGAAATTTAGGCAGTTTACCAAGAGATGGTTTCTTTCTAAGTGGAATGTCTGTGACATTCTCTTCAACATTAAAATCTGAATCCTCATCAGATTCTGATGGTTCAGGGGCCTTTCTTTTCTTGATAATTGGAGTTCTCTTGGGCCTTGAGATACTATCAACAGACTTCATCCTTCCCTTTCCTTTAAAGGGTCCAGCTTTCTGATCCTTCCCAGCTTCTTCTCTAGCCTTGTTCACAGGTCTAGGAGACTCATGAGCAGTTTTAGTAACCTTCTCCTTGGAGGGACTTTGAGTAGCATTTTGCTTGTCTTTTCTACTCATCATACTCTTAGCTATACTAGGGTTAACACTAGCAATAAGATCATTGTCTGAGAATTCTTCATCAAGATCAATGATAGGAGGTTCAACAACATTTTCAGAGTTTTTCACTAGAGAGTTTTCCAGGTTGTCAGCAGCAGGTTTCTCAGGAGATTCTTCAAGAATTCCATCAGAAGAACTCTCTGGAGCCTTCTCCATGTTTTCATCAACAGGTTTCATAGGAGATTCTTCAAGAATTCCATCAGAAGAACTCTCTGGAGCCCTCTCCATGTTCTCATCAGCAGGTTTTTTGGAGGACTTAATAGTGGTTTCATCAACAGATTTCTCAGGGGATTTATCAGAGGGTTCATTAACAGGATTCTCAGGGGTTTTCCTAACATTGTCATCAGATGTCTTGACATTCTGTGTGACATCTGGATCAGTTGCTAAACTAGGGCTAGCAGATTCTTGATTTAAAGGAACAGAAACCCCAGGTACAGAATGATTCTCATTCAGAATCCTAGTGACTATTCTAGCTATGGCTTGATGAACATATCTAGAACCCTCCCTATTGGCTATCTCAGGAGGTACAGAAGAAGATGGTTCAGCATTCTTACCAAAGGGAGAGGCCTGTGATCTTCTTGCATGTCTGGTGCGAAGTTTCTTTATCCTTCCAGGATCAGTGGCCATGGCACGAAGTGGAGTAACTTCCAGAACCTCAGACTCCATTGCGTTTGCCCTAGGTCCAGAGGCAGTGGGAGAAGTAGAACCAGCGTCCTTTGATGATGAAGATGACGATGACATACTTAGTTGAGACATCTTGAGGAAATGAGAAAATAATTGACAGGGAGTTTGAGAGTTTTTGTTGAGGGAATGGAATGTGATACTTTCAAAAGGAAAAACTGAGATATATATGACTCTTCCTATTCTTGAGCTTTTGAAAACTAAGAGGGAAGCAATTAATTAGCCCATTCAGAATTAAATGAAATAAAAAGTCTCTTCCATCCCTTGTTGTAAGCAATGCTAATTTCTACAACTCTTCATATTGGTAAATACCCAGCTTGCCCCTTAAGTTCTCAAACTGACTAGCATCAAGAGCTTTAGTAAAAATGTCAGCCAGTTGAAGTTCAGTGGCTACATACTCCAATTTAATCACCTTCACTTCCACAAGTCCTCTGATGAAGTGATATCTAATGTCAATGTGCTTAGTCCTGTTGTGCTGTATAGGATTCTTTGAAATATTAATAGCACTCAGGTTGTCACAGTACAATGTCATGACATCCTGTGTGAAATTATACTCAGTCAGCATCTGCTTCATCCAGACCATTTGAGAACAACTGCTGCCTGCTGCTATGTATTCAGCTTCAGCAGTGGATAAAGACAAACAGTTTTGATTCTTGCTGAACCAAGAAACAAGATTGTTCCCCAAAAAGAAGCACCCTCCAGAAGTGCTTTTTCTATCATCATCACTACCAGCCCAATTAGCATCACAATAGCCAGAAAGAATTGGTTCATATCCATGAGAATACAGCATACCATAATCGTAAGTTCCACTCACATACTTCAGAATTCTTTTCACCTGATTGATGTGACTTACTTTAGGTTCAGCCTGATATCTTGCACATACTCCAACAGCAAAGGCAATGTCAGGTCTGCTGGATGTTAAGTACAACAGACTTCCTATCATGCTTCTATGCAAGGTTTAATCAACATTTGTCCCACTTGTGTCTTTGGAAAACTTTAGATGAGTAGGCGCAGGAGTCCTTTTATGCCTGGCATTTTCCATCCCAAATTTCTTGACAATATTCTTTGCATACTTGCTTTGAGAAAGGAAAGTTGAGTCTTCCATCTGTGTGACTTGTAGTCCAAGAAAGTAAGTCAATTCTCCCATGAGGCTCATTTCAAACTCAGTTTGCATTTGGTTGGAAAAATGTCTCACCATTTTATCTGACATTCCTCCAAACACTATGTCATCAACATAGATTTAAGCTACCATTATCTTTCCTCCTTCATCCTTGACAAAGATAGTTTTATCCAAACCTCCTTTCCTGTAACCTTTATCAGTAAGGAACTTTGTCAACCTTTCATACCAAGCCCAAGGAGCTTGTTTCAGACCATATAAAGCTTTCCTCAATTTGTAAACATGATCAGGAAAGTTAGGATCCACAAATCCTTTAGGCTGTTCTACATATACCTCCTCATTTAAGTAGCCATTTAGGAAGGCACTTTTCACATCCATCTGAAACAGTTTGAATTTTAGAATGCAAGCAACTCCTAGTAGTAATCTGATTGGTTCCAGCCTGGCCACAGGAGCAAAATTCTCATCAAAATCAATCCCTTCAACTTGAGTGTATCCTTGTGCAACAAGTCTTGCCTTATTTCTGGTGACAACCCCTTCTGCATCAGACTTGTTCTTGTAGATCCACTTTGTGCCAATGATGTTTGTTCCTTCTGGTCTAGGAACTAACTCCCACACTTCATGTTGTTTGAACTGGTTCAATTCATCTTGCATTGCTCCAATCCAGTATTCATTAGTTAGAGCCTCTTTACCATTCTTTGGCTCAATCTTAGACACAAAACAAGAGTTTGAGATGATTTCTCTGGATCTTGTAATGATTCCACAATTAGGATCTCCAATGATGAGTTCCTTTGGATGATCTTTCTGAATTCTGATGGAAGGATCTTTGTTAGCTTCCTCTAGTTCAGACTTTGGTGAAGTAGGGACAGGCACATCAACCTTATCAGACACTTGTGGTGATGTCTCAAACAATGTCTCAACATCATATGGGACATTGGTTTCCTCATGGTGATCATCAACTATGACATTAATAGACTCCATCATAACTTTGGTCCTGGAGTTGAATACCCTATATGCTCTGTTGTTTGTAGAGTATCCCAGAAAAATTCCTTCATCACTTTTAGAATCCATCTTTCTCCTTTGTTCACGGTCTGTTAGAATATAACATTTGCTACCAAATACATGGAAATACTTCACAGTAGGTTTTCTTCCTTTCCATAGTTCATAAAGAGTGGAAGATGTTCCCTTTCTCAAGGTGACCCTGTTGTGAACATAGCAGGCTGTATTCATAGCTTCAGCCCAAAAATGAATAGGAAGTTTCTTAGCATGAATCATTGCTCTGGAAGATTCCTGTATAGTCCTGTTTTTCCTTTCCACAACTCCATTTTGTTGAGGAGTTATAGGTGAGGAGAACTCATGATTGATTCCTTCTGAGGAAAAGAATTCATCAAACTTGCTATTCTCAAATTCTTTTCCATGATCACTTCTAATTCTGACAATGCATCATTCTTTTTCTCTTTGAAGCCTCTTGCATAATTCTTTAAAGACATCAAACACATCATATTTTTCCCTGATGAAGTTTATCCAGGTGAATCAGGAAAAGTCATCCACAACAACATAAGCATATCTTTTTCCAACAAGACTTTCAACCTACATAGGACCCATCAGATCCATGTGCAGCAGCTCCAACACCTTGGAGGTGGTCAGATGTCTTGACATTGGATGTGACATTCTAGTTTGCTTTCCAACCTGACATTCACCACAGACTCTCCCTTCATCAATATGAAGTCTTGGAATCCCTCTAAGAGCCTCCATGGATATAATCTTTTTCATCCCTCTAAGACGCAAATGACCAAGTTTTTGGTGCCACAGTTTCACCTCCTTTTCATCTTTGGTTGTAGAACACACAGAAGACAGGTTAGTGTTCTCAGACTCCCACAAGTAACGGTTATCTTTTGATCTGACTCCTCTCATTACAACTTCTTGTTTTTCATTGGTTACAAGACATTCAGACTTGGTAAAGTTGACCTTGAATCCGATCACATAGTTGGTGATACTTATGAGATTAGCGGTCAAACCCTTTACCGAATACTTGATTTAGGTTTGGAACCCGGGCCCAAGTTTCCAACACCTTTGATTTCTCCTTTAGCTCCATCTCCAAAAGTGACATAACTGGTAGTATGAGGTCTGACTTCATTTAGAAGATTCTTGATTCCAGTCATATGCCTAGAGCAGCCACTATCAAAGTACCAGTCTTCCTTGGCGTAAACTCTAAGGAGGTGTGAGCTATCAAGGTCATCTTCTTCTTCCATTGTTGAGTATATGGTACCTTATTGGTCTTAGGCTTGACATAAGGGATCTGATTAGGATATCCATATAGTCTATAGCAAAATGGCTTTATGTGTCCAAACCTTCCACAATAATGACATCTCCATCTTTGAAACTTTTTCTTCATGTTTCTCTGATCTTGATGTTGAGCCCTATGTTGTGACATCTGCTTTGACATTGGTTTATCAGGTCTGTTCTTCTTCTTGTTATCAGCAAATTTCCTTGTAGCCACATATCCTGAACCAGACACATTTCTTTCTCTATGTTGTGACATCTGCTTTGACATTGGTTTGCCAGGCCTGTTCTTCTTCTTGTCACCAGCAGGTTTCTTTGCAGCCACATATCCTAGACCATGCATATTTCCGCATTTTGTCCATCAAGGATTTCCTCCAACTTATCGGCCCAGCTTGTCAAGATCTTGACACTTAGTCATCTGCTCAAGTTTGGAGTTTAACACTATAACTTCACTGTTGAGATGACTTATAGTAGCAGTATCTGCCTTCTTCTCAGCCTCCAACTTCACATTCTCAGCCTCCAACTTTACAATTAGCTTTTTTTGTTTCTCATTTTGCTGGCAGACTTCAGCACTTCTGATACACAACTTCTTGTAAGTGTCAGCAAGTTCTTCAAATGTCACCTCCTCATCACTAGAGTCATTATCAGATTATAGACACCAGATAGAGCAGTAACTAGTTTAGCAGATTCTTCTTCAGAATCACTTTCCGAGCCACCATCAGACCAAGTGACAAACATTCCTTTCTTTTGTTTCTTTAGAAAGGTGGGGCATTCAGCTCTAATGTGTCCATATCCTTCACATCCATGACATTGAATTCCTCTGCTTTGATTGCTCTTTTCTTCAGGTTTTGCTCTTCTGCTGGAGTCATAAGATCTGCTGATGTCAGATGAGATGTTCTTGACATTTGACCTTGACTTTGGGTTAATTCTCTTGATGAGTTTGTTGAACTATCTTCCAAGCATAGCTATTGCTTCAGATATCTTCTCTTCATCACCCTCCATGCATTCCTCTTCAGAATTGGATACAAGGGCTATGCTCTTGTTTTTCCTGTCAACATTTTCATTGATCCCCATCTCAAATGTTTGAAGTGATCCAATAAGTTCATCAACCTTCAAGGTGCAGATATCCTGAGCTTCCTCTATAGCAGTCACTTTCATTGCAAACCTTTTAGGCAATGATCTGAGAATCTTTTTCACCAGTTTTTCTTCTGACATCTTTTCTCCCAATGCTCCTGAGGTGTTGGCAATCTCCAAGATGTTCATGTGAAACTCATGAATGGTCTCATCTTCCTTCATCTTCAGATTCTCAAATTTGATAGTGAGCATCTGAAGTCTTGACATTTTCACCTTGGATGTACCCTCATGAGTGGTTTTAAGAGTGTCCCAAACATCCTTGGCTAGTTCACATTGATGCACTAGTCTGAAAATATTTTTGTCAATTCCATTAAATAAGGCATTGAATGCTTTAGAGTTGCCCAGTGCTAGCTCTTCTTCTTTGCTCCATTCTTCCTCAGGTTTCAGACTAGTAGACCCATCTTTCTCAAGCTTGGTAGGATGTTTCCATCCTCTGTCAGCAGCTCTCCAAGCTTTAATGTCCAGTGACTTCAAAAAGGCAACCATACGAGGTTTCCAGTAATCATAGTTAGATCCATCCAGAATGGGTGGTCTACTTCCAAATCCTCCTTCCTTGTCCATAACGCTAGAAACTATTATCCCTAGATCTCACCCAAAAATAACAGGCAGGGTGCCTGCTCTGATGCCAATTGAAATTCCTGGCAGCAGATACATGATGTCACAGAGAATGTTATGACACAGTATATGACAATCTATTAACAATTCACACAATTAATTTAAACAGCTGTAAAGAACACAATCAATTGTTTACCCAGTTCAGTGTGTAACTACATCTACATCTGGGAGCTACCAAGCCAGGGAGGAAATTCACTATTAGTAGAATTAATTCAGGAATAAACCAACCAGTTTATCTCCTTCACTTAAGACCTACCCAATGCAACTTCAATCTAAGTCCTACTTAGACCTGAGTTCCTACTCACTCCCCCTCAATCACAGCAGTGATATCAACCTATTGATTAATTGAATTGTGAAGACACTCTTCAATAAACATACTTGATTTTGCTTCAAAGCTTTAATCAAGAGACACAACACTCGTGCTTCAAAGCTTTGAGTGATAAACAACCCTTACAATCAAATCCTAGTCCAAGGCACTTATCAAATGATAATTGCTTGGCTCACAAGAGTAACTAGAATACACAAATACACAACCTGCTAGATCTTCAATACAGTCCAAGAAGCGTAGCAGCAGAGTAAGGGTTCTTTTCCTATTATAAAAGTAGTACTGTAACTTCAGTTTTGGGCTTCCATAATTATAGCTAGGGTTCACTTGATTTAACCTAAAGACTTGGTCTTTTTAACAAGCAAATTTAGGATTAACTAATATTAACCACAGAGCCATGTGAGCATGTGATCCAATTACATAAATCATAATAAAAATAGCGCAATAGAAATCCTGAAAAGTCTCAGGAAAAGTGAATCTGCAGAACAGTAAATGTCACACAGAATGTCATAACATTGGTTATGACATCAGTCATTCTTCTGCAGATTTCCAGCACATCAGTTAACTTCCAGTCTGAGCTGTACTTGAATTATTCTTCTTTTGCATAATTTATCTTCAACTCTGAATGTCATGACATCAGTCAAGACATTGTCATATCCTAGTTTTACCAAAAATTAATGCCAACATAAAAACACTTACACAAAGTATCGTATATCATCGCAATTCAACATAAGCCACCAATTAAAATCCAACGCCAAATGACTCAAACATAAACATAACCGACTCCATGAGACACGACTATGTTATGCATGTGGTACCCATCGCTTTGTCCATAATTAGGAACATTTGGCATAAAGCCCATCGTCGCTTGGCATAAAAGCCCTCGTCGCCTATGCAATGTATGTGACTCGACAATACAACATCACAAACACGACACAACAAAAACATCATCATCGCTCATCAAAATTGACATAAAGTCCACATCGCCATATTTATCCACATCAAGATAAACATATCATCGCATCGCATATCATCAAGTATTCGCTATAAGTAAACCGTCGCAAACATCATGTTTAATCACACCACATCATTATCAATTAATTCACCAAATTCCAAATACGGAAAAATAGTCAAACACCAATAATCATCACGAAAGTCATTCCTAATAACCGACATTAATCATAATCATTAACATCGCAATCGGATTGTCCATACGTGACTTAAATCGACTAAAACGCAATCCGATTCAATTAAACCATAATTTGGCCTATTTCGAGTCGTTTCGTAAAAACTCGTAATTTCGAAAAATAACCTCACCACTACGTTCTACACGTCTAAATTAGCTAGTACGTCAATTTTCGTTGAATTCAGAGCAACTTGCTTCGTCGCCGAAATTACCGAAATCGGGAAATTGGAACATAATCGGGTTCCAAATTTAATCGTCTAACTTATGTCCTAATTATATTTTATTAATATCAACTAGTAGTATAAGGAAATAGGAAAATTAAAAGAAACAGAAGCTAGAATGAAATTATGTAGGAAATAAAATTATGCAGAAACAGAAACTGAAAGAAGCAGAAAACGGAAAATAGCAAAACACACTTCCTCCTTCCAGCATACAGGGACGGACGTCCCAGGGCCTCAAAGGGGAGGAGGTGGGCACCTGGTGAGTGGGGACGGTCGCCCCTCATGGTGAGGTGGGCGCCTCCCATCACCTTCATCCTCGTTCCATTTTCTTCTTCCTGTTAATCCATTGCAAGCAGTGTTTCTTCTTCTGGTTTTTGTTTTACAGTTTCTTATTTTCGTCATTCTAGCAACTTATTCTTACTAGCCATGGTAATAATACACCTACATCAATACTCCTAACTAAACTCTCCTAAGTTATCCCAACAATGACACACACAACTCATAAACCACAACATCAATTTTTATCCCAAATCCACAACATATCTATCAAACCCTAACTCATGAAAGGGAAGATCAAACCCCTTACCTTAAGTGCTTGGATGATTGCAAGATGCTTCAACCAATTTCAAACTCCTAGCTTGCTCTTGCTCTTCTTCTTCCTCCAACACTTTCTCTAGTTTTTCTCTAAGTATATTTGGTGTTGTAATGAAAGAAAAAGAGGAAAATGGTGTTTTATGTTGAATTCTTACTACTAGCCAAGGGTGTACACCCAATTCTCACCAATTAGTCCTCACACCCCCCAACTTGTCTTACTAATTATAACATTAATAATATCTAATAATATTATTAATCCAATTAATTAAAATACCTCCGAAAAATTATATATCGGTCCGAACGAAACGTCGCCAAATATATTAACAGATATATCGATTAATATAATTATTCTCGTCGCAAAACAATTGTCTAACGGTAACTCAAAAATATTAATATAATATAATATTAAATAAAACGGGGCATTACAACTCTCCCCCACTTAAAAATTTTCGTCCTCGAAATTACCTGACTCGAAAAGCTCGGGATAAGAATCCCGCATCTTGCTTTCCAACTCCCACGTCGCGCTTTCACCAGTTGCTCCTATCCAAACAACTTTGATCAAGGAAATCTCTTTGCCATAAAGAGACTTTATTTCACGATATTCAATCCTTAAAGGCATCATTTCCACCGTAAGATTGTCTCGAACTTGAATATCATCCATCTCAATCACATGCGAAGGATCCAGAACATACTTCCGAAGTTGTGACACATGGAATACATCGTGCAAATTCGAAAGATTTGGCGGTAACGCCACTCTATAAGCCACTTTTCCCACTTTACTAGTAATTTGGTAAGGACCAATAAAGCGAGGAGTTAGCTTCTTCGACTTCAATGCTCGCCCAACGCCGGTTGTAGGAGTAACTCTCAAAAATACATGATCACCATCTTGAAATTCCAAGTCTTTTCTCCTTTTATCATGATAACTCTTTTTCCGACTTTGAGAAGTTCTCATCTTTTCTCTAGTCATCTTCACCGTCTCAGTAGTCTCTCTAACCAATTCGGGTCCAAGCACCACACTTTCACCTGACTCGTGCCAACACAAAGGAGTTCTACACCTCCGACCATACAAATCCTCAAACGGCGCCATTCCAATACTAGCATGAAAACTGTTGTTATAAGTAAACTCAAGAAAAGGAAGATATGTATCCCATGAACCACCATGTTCAAGAATACACGCTCGTAACAAGTCTTCCAACGATTGTATCGTCCTTTCCAGCTAACCATCAGTTTGAGGATGATAAGCCGAAGTCAACCTCAACTTAGAACCCAAAGCCTCTTGCAAGCTTTTCCAAAATTCAGAAGTGAACCTCGGATCTCTATGCGAAACAATACACAAAGGAATACCATGTAATCTAACAATCACATGCGTATAAATTTCCGCCAACTTCGATACGGGATAAGTGATGTTAATAGGAATAAAGTGAGTCGACTTCGTAAGCCTATCAACAATCACCCAAATCGCGTCGTGTCCTCTTGGTGTATTCGGTAACCCCGTTACGAAATCCATAGAAATTCTATTCTATTTCCATTCCGGGATCTCTAACGGTTGCATCAACCCTGCAGGTTTCTGATGCTCCACTTTAGACTTCTGACAAGTCAAATAAGCATAAACAAATTGGGCCACCTCTCTTTTCATGCCCGACCACCAAATAATTTCCTCAAATCATGATACATTTTGGTCGCTCCGGGATGAATACTCAAATTACTTCTATGACTTTCTTCCAAGATCATTCTCTATAAATCCACATCATCGGGGATACAAATCCTATCTCGGAACCTCAAAACACCCTGAGCATCCAACTTGAAATCTTCACTTTCAGTTTGTCCAATACCAACCAACAAATCAACAAGTTTCACATCAAGCTTCTGAGCTTCTCTAATGCTATCAAGGAAATCATTATTGATCTTCATCATTCCCAAGATAACACTCTTCGGCGTCACTTCTATCACAAGATTCATATCTCTAAATTGCTCATTCATTTCCAACTCTTTCATCATCAAAAGTGACATATGCAAAGTCTTTCGACTTAAAGCATCGGCCACCACATTAGCTTTACTAGGATGGTAATTCAATCCAAAATCATAATCTTTCAACAATTCGAGCCACCGCCTTTGCCTCATATTAAGTCTTTCTGATCGAACAAGTATTTCAAACTTTTATGGTCACTAAATACTTCAAATCTAGAACCATAAAGATAATGCCTCCAAATCTTAAGCACAAAAACAATCGCTGCAAGTTCCAAATCGTGAGTAGGATAGTTCTTCTCATGAATCTTCAATTGCCTAGAAGCATAAGCAACCACCTTGCCATTTTGCATAAGCACACCACCTAAACCCATCTTAGAAGCATCACAATAAACAACAAATGGTTCTTCAGGATTAGGTAGAATCAAGATCAGAGCCGTTGTTAACCTTTTCTTCAATTCAACAAAAATTTCTTCACACTTGACATCCCACCCAAAAGCAGCTCCTTTACAAGTCAACTTTGTCAAAGGAAGTGCCAACTTAGAAAAACCTTCTATGAACCTTCTGAGTAACCAGCCAAACCTAAGAAACTTCTAATCTCAGTAACAGACTTAGGAGTTTCCCATCTTAACACGGCATCAACCTTAGAAGGATCAACCGCAATGCCATCACCAGAAATGACATACCCCAAAAAGCTCACTTCACTTAACCAGAACTCGTACTTTGACAACTTAGCATAAAGCTTCTTCTCTTTCAGAATTCTAACACAATGCGCAAATGTTCTGCGTGCTCTTCTTTCGATTTAGAATAAACCAGAATATCATCAATCAAAACAACCACGAAACAATCCAAGTAAGGATGGAAAATACGATTCATGTACTCCATGAATACTCTCGGTGCATTGGTGACACCGAAAGGCATCACCGAATACTCGTAATGTCCATACCTTATTCTGAAAGCAGTTTTCAGAACATCTTCTTCTTTCACCCTTATTTGATGGTAACCCGATCTCAAATCAATCTTGCTAAACATGCGAGCGCCAACTAATCGGTCCATCAAATCATCAATTCTAGGAAGTGGATACCTATTCTTGATAGTTACTTTATTCAACTGACGATAATCAATACAAAGTCTCATGCTACCGTCTTTCTTCTTCACCAATAACACATGAGCTCCCCATGGTGACACACATGGTCTAACAAACTTCTTCTCGAGCAAATCTTCTAATTGGCTCTTCAATTCTGCTAACTCAGATGCAGACATCCTGTATGGCGCCATAGAGATAGGTCTGGTACCAGGGACAAGATCCACAGAAAATTCAACTTCTCTTTCTGGAGGTGCACTAGGAATCTCATCAGGAAATACTTCGGGAAAGTCGCACACCACCGGAAATTTTGCAATAACAGATTGACTCTCCACAGAAAGAGTCGCCATCAACAAGAAAACCAATGCTTCATCTTTCATGAACTCATTTAATTGTTTCGTCGACATCAACATAGTTTGATCTTCTTCCACTAAGGAAGAAAACCTCACAGTGTTGTCATAGCAATTGATATGGACGTAGTTAGCTTTCAACCAATCCATACCCAGAACCACGTCTAAACCAACAAGCGGTAAACAAATGAGATCCACCACAAAGTCTCTATCAAAGATTGATAAAGGGAAATTTGCACACACAAAAGAAGTAGTAACCGTTCCCTTAGCCGGAACCTCCACCACCATATCTCTATCTAGAGATGACAAAGTGAGACCCAATCTCTTTACACAATCAGCGGCAATAAAACAATGAGTAGCACCAGTATCAATAATAGTAATAAGGGGAATGCTATTAATGAAACTAGTACCTCGAACAAGACCATCTTTGTTTACCGTCGGAGCACCCGACAAAGCAAACACCTTCCCCGCTCCTTGAGTCTTCTTAGGCTTCTTACATTGAGGACTAATGTGACCTCCCTCATCACAATTAAAACAGACCACATCCTTATGCTTGCAATCACGAGTCACATGACCCACTTCACCACATCAGAAACATCTCACCTCATTCTCCTTAGCCTTCACATCACTTCGACAAACATTACTTTGTGGCGTGTTTCCCACACTTGTAACAAACAATACTAGCAGGAGCATCTCCCCCACTAGTCCTTCGCCCCTGAAACGCTTTCTGTTTCTCCTTACCAGCTGGAATATCATAAGGTTTCCCACGGCTCTACTGACCCTTGTTCCTCTTGTCAGACATAATCTTATAGTATGCATTACTATCTTCCTCAAAGATTCTACAACTATCAATCAAATCCGCAAAGACACGGATTTTCTGATAACCAATCCCTTTCTTAATCTCAGGACGCAAGCCATTCTAAAATTTAATGCACTTAGAAAACTCGGCACCCTCTCCATCATAGTAAGGATAGAACTTAGCCAGCTCGGTAAACTTCGCAGCATTATCAGTGATAGACATGTTCCCTTGTTTCAGCTCAAGGAACTCTATCTCCTTCTTTCCCCGAACATCCTCCGGGTAATACTTCCTCAAGAATTCCCTATGAAAAACTTCCCACGTCACTTGCTCACCAGCAACCTCAAGCCTTTGACGGGTGTCAACCCACCAGTCGTCAGCCTCTTCACTTAACTTATGAGTGCCATAACGGATTTTCTGCACAAGAGTGCAATCCATCACACTGAAGATTCTTTCAATCTCCTTCAACCAGGTTAGAGCACCTTTAGGATCATACTTTCCTTGGAAAGTAGGGGGATTCTCTCTTTGGTAGGTCGCCAAACTACGAGACCCAGCGTTCTCGTCAGCATTCGGCGGGTGTTGGAAAGCCTGAGCCATTGCCTGCATAGTAGCAGCAAGAGCCTCATCATTCCTACCAACATTCCTTCCAGCCATAACAACTTCTGCTCACAACAAACAAGAATTAGAATCAACAAATAACAATACTTGATTGTTAGACAACAACAAACTCAATAACTTGGCCGGACAGACCGACCTGCTGTAATACCACTAATGTAACACCCCAATTCTACCCCGCGTAATTAATAATAAAATCAGAGTTTCAAAATTTCATTTAACAAAATTGAGGCATCACATATTTGCATTTCCATCAATTCGCATTATAATGCACATCAAAAGTCGGATATACCGATTCATACATAATTCATCATATACACATATGACTATTCACAGCACAATGAATGTGTTCACAAAATATACATAACATCATGTTATCATCAATATATAAGGTTATAACATCATAAGATAGTATACATAAACTATCCTATCAAAATGATAATGTCGCCCAAATCCCGAGTGTTAATATGACCAGAGCAGAGCGACACAAAATAAAGAGACTCGAGCTAATCCTCCTCATCCCCGGGGATCACCTGCACGTTACCAATATATAGGCAACAGCGAAACAAGTAAAGGGTGAGATACTCCAAAACATATAATTAAAAGCATGATAAGATATATACATAATTTTGGAATTATAAATGATATAAGTTAAATAAAGTATGTCAACATGTATTAAAACTTACATACTTTAAATTAGCATTTACTGTATAAATTACACTTTAACTTCATCACATAATCATTATACTCGCATCAACACAAGCATCATGTACCATCACAATTCAATCATCATTCATCAATTAAAACCAAATGCAAAACAACTCGAACATAAACATAACCGACTCCATGAGACACGACTATGTTATGCATGTGGTACCCGTCGCTTTGTCCTTAATTAGGAACACTTGGCATAAAGCCCATCGTCGCTTGGCATATAAGCCCTCGTCGCCAATGCAATGTATGTGACTCAATAACAAAGACCACACAATAACACATCATCATCGCTCATCAAAATTGACATAAAGTCCACATCGCCATATTTATTCACATCAAATAAACATATCATCGCATCGCATAATCAACAATTATTCAATAATAAATACACCGTCACAAACATTATGTTCATTCACACAACATCATTATCAATTAATCCACCAATTTCCAAAAACGGAAAAAATAGTCAAAACACCAATAATTGTCGCGAAAGCCATTCTTAATAACTGGCATTAATTATAAATATCAACATCGAAATCGGATAGTTCATATATGTCCTAAATTAACTAAAACACAATCCGGTTCAATTTAATCGTATTTTGGCCTATTTCGGGTTGTTTCGTAAAAACTCGTAATTTCGAAAAACTAACCTCACCACTACGTTCTACACGTCGAACTTAGCTAGCACGTCAATTTTCGTTGAATTTGGAGCAACTTGCTCCGTCGTCGAATTTATCGAAATCGGAAAATCGAAACATAATCGGGTTCTAAATTTAATCGGCTATCTTATGTACTAATTATATTTTATGGATATAAATTGCTACTAGGTGAAATTGGAATTTTATGAAGAAATAGAAGCTATTTCTAAAGAAAATTATGCAGGAAAATGTTTGACAGAAATAGAGTTTTTCAACATACAGAAAACTGGGAAAACAGAAAAATTATACAACTTCCCTACCACTAAGGGACGCACGTCCCGGGAAAGCCTTGGTGAAAGGAGGCGGCTGCCTCACCTTGGGGGACGGTCGCCCCACACATGGAGGTGGGCGCCTCCCCCTTCTTGCTTCCCCCACCCCACTTCTTCTCCTTCCCTGCGTTTTCGTTCTTACAGTTTCTTGTTTCTTTTTCTGGTTTCTTGTTTTATTGATATACTTTTTCTGTTCCATTTTCATTCTATAACTCATATACTACAATACTAATAACAACACACCCATAATCCTACTCCTAATTCAACTTTTCTAAACTATTTCAACAATCAACCAACAAAACCCTATAAACCAACTATCAATTTTTCCCCAATCCAAACTATCACTATCAAACCCTAACTATATGAGATAGAAATCAAACCCCTTACCTTGCAAGTTTTGATTGTTCTTGATGATTCCTCAAACCAAGCCTTTCTCTTCTCCTTGTTCTTCTCTTCTTCCTCTACCAAAACCCTAACTCTTTCTCCAAATTTCTATACTTTGTGTTTTTGGTGTTATGTTAGGAAAAGATGGAGGAAATGCTTTTATATGATAGTTATCTTACTAGCCAAGGGTGAGAAACCCAACTCTAGCAAATTGCTCCCCCCACCCTTCTCTATTCTTAAAACAATAATATCATCTAATTATATCATTAACTCAATTTATTAATATAATTCTGGGAAATTAAATATCGGTCCGAATAATATTTTACCGAACCGAATGAAACGTCGCCAAATTTATTAATAGATATATCGATTAATATAATTATTCTCGTCGCCAAAACAATCGTCAAACGGTAATTCAAAAATATTAATATAATATAATATTAAATAAAACGGGCGTTACAAGTAGCACCAGTATCAATAATAGTAATAAGAGGAATGCTATTAATGAAACTAGTACCTCGAACAAGACCATCATCGTTTTTCGTTGGACCACCCGACAAAGCAAACACCTTTCCCGCTCCTTGAGTTCTCTTAGGCTTCTTACATTGAGAACTAATGTGACCTCCCTCGCCACAATTAAAACAGACCACATCCTTATGCTTGCAATCAGGAGTCACATGACCCACTTCTCCACATCGGAAATATCTCACCTCATTCTCCTTAGCTCTCACATCACTTCGACAAACATTAATTTTGTGGCCAGGCATTCCTAATAACCGGCATTAATCATAATCATTAACATCGCAATCGGATTGTCCATACGTGACTTAAATCGACTAAAACGCAATCAGATTCAATTAAACCGTAATTTGGCCTATTTCGGGTCATTTCGTAAAAACTCGTAATTTCTAAAAACTAACCTCACCACTACGTTCTACACGTCGAAATTAGCTAGTACGTCAATTTTCGTTGAATTCGGAGCAACTTGCTTCGTCACCGAAATTACCGAAATCGGGAAATCGGAACATAATTGGGTTCCAAATTTAATCGGCTAAATTATGTCCTTATTATATTTTATTAATATCAACTAGTAGTATAAGAAAATAGGAAAATTAAAAGAAATAGAAGCTAGAATGAAATTATGCAGGAAATAAAATTATGCAGGAAATAAAATTATGCAGAAATAGAAACTGAGAGAAGCAAAAAACGGAAAACAGCAATACACACTTCCTCCTTCCAACATACAGGGACGGACGTCCCAGGGCCTCAAAGGAGAGGAGGCGGGCGCCTAGTGAGTGGGGACGGTCGCCCCTCATGGTGAGGTGGGCGCCTCCCATCACCTTCATCCTCGTTCCATTTTCTTCTTCCTGTTAATCCATTGCAAGCAGTGTTTCTTCTTCTGGTTTTTGTTTTACAGTTTCTTATTTTCTTCATTCTAGCAACTTATTCTTACTAGCCATGGTAATAATACACCTACATCAATACTCCTAACTAAACTCTCCTAAGTTATCCCAACAATGACACACACAACTCATAAACCACAACATCAATTTTTATCCCAAATCCACAACATATCTATCAAACCCTAACTCATGAAATGGAAGATCAAACCCCTTACCTTAAGTGCTTGGATGATTTCCAAATGCTTCAACCAATTTCAAACTCCTAGCTTGCTCTTACTCTTCTTCTTCCTCCAACACTTTCTCTAGTTTTTCTCTAAGTATGTTTGGTGTTGTAATGAAAGAAAAAGAGGAAAATGATGTTTTATGTTGAATCTTACTACTAGCTAAGGGTGTACACCCAATTCTCACCAATTAGTCCTCACACCCCCCAGCTTGTCTTACTGATTATAACATTAATAATATCTAATAATATTATTAATCCAATTAATTAAAATAACTCCAAAAAATTAAATATCGGTCCGAACGAAACGTCGCCAAATATATTAACAGATATATCGATTAATATAATTATTCTCGTCGCAAAACAATCGTCTAACGGTAACTCAAAAATATTAATATAATATTAAATAAATCGGGGCGTTACACAATTCACACAATAACCCTAGGTTTAAGGCTTGCATAAGGTATAGGTGCCTACCCTTCACCGGAGTTTAAGTTGGTTCAACCTGTCCTACAATAGTAACAGGTTCTAGGAATCTCATATCACGAATCTTTCTCGCAGGCTTTATATCAGTACGGCTACCAAATGGTCGATCGAAACATTCCAAAAGTCGAATCTCAATGAGTGTAGCATCGAGTATCAACCAACCTTAGTTTGCACTGAAGCCGGCTATCTCACTACCTTCTAATGGCTAAGATGGGTCAATTAAGGTTCTAAAAGTTTAGTTAGTGCTTGATGACACCACGCAAATGCCAAATATTTCCTCAACTGAACATGAGGAACATGAGGAAATCCAAAGTGTCGCACTAATCGTAGCCATCATTTTAACTGTTTCGGTCTATGCTGGACAATTACAATGAACTATTGCTACTTACCTAAGGAAACCTGGATCCGGGTTTAGGATCCCCCACAAATATAATACCCAAGCATACCCTTAAAAGTAAATCAGGCAAGTCAAACAATAAAAACAAGTAAAAGTGATCTAAAACCCTAAGGTAACCCCTCTTTAGGTAGTCTCCCCAGTAGAGTTGCCATATATGTAACACGGTGGAAGAACTGACTTGTTTATTTTGTGTTTTATCGCAAATGTTACGGTTAGAAAGAGTCGCCATTGACTTTTCTTTTATCCAATAAAGGAAAGGTGAAAAGAACAAGAAAGACCTTTTATCAATTCTGAGCACGGGAGGTAATTATGAACAGGGAAGGTATTAGCACCCTTTCCATCCATAGTTATCTACGGGCTCTTAATTTCTTAGCTCACCTTTTGAAAACTTGCTTTGTGTGTGTGTTTGAAAAAGTATTTTGCTTTTACATTGTAACGATTTTTGTATCAATCCTCAAGAATGTATACGAAGTGTTTGAAAATATTTCAAAAGTTTAACTTTGTAATGATTGTCGTATGAATGTATACAAAGTGTTTATTTTAAAGTATTTTTGAAAAGAGTGTGAGGTGTGAAAAGTATTTGATTGGAGAAAGCAATTTATAGTCTTATTGTCATACCTCAATTTTTGACCTAAGATACCACCTCACATATGCATTACTGCATCACTAACAGTTTCATAACAGAATAGATCGTGCGTGGCTTCTAGAAGTCAAAATCAGGGTTTCTTCAAAATTTCATCTATTCAAGATCTAATCAATTAGGGTTTGATTTTCCACTCACCTCAATTTATCTATCTTAATCAATCATTAACATTTGATCTTTAGATTCCCAATTTTTTCTCATGATCTACCATGAATCGACCAATTAGGGTTTTGATCGAGGATAGTGAATCATTGACTTTCTGCTCAATGAATGATCTATTTGCTTGGAGATTGATATTAACATCTTCAATCCAACATCTTGACCTAATTTCTTGATTCAAAACATTTCAAAAGTCCATGTTTCTTCATCAGACAAATTCTGAATTATCTGATGAAAATTCATCTGCTCAAAAAAGTCAAACTTTGACTTTTGGTCAACTTTTTCAAAACTAAACTTTTTCAATCATAAAAAAATTTCAAATAATCCATCATGATCATAAAAAAATCAAGAAATGTGAAAAAGTCAACAAAAAGTCAAGATTTGAAAATTTTCTAACACTTAGAAAAATTTTCAAGTGTTAAGAAACATTGTTTTCCCTCACTTTCTAGGCCATTTTTCACCTAGATCCATTTAGATTCAGAAAAAACGCAAAACATGAAAGTTGTAGCCCTTGTTAAAAGCTTTCCAAAATGTCAAAGAACTTGCAAAAACACTTTGTCTAGCTATACTTTTGATTTTGAAACATAGAGCTCCAAAACCATGGAATTTCAAGTTCATGCTTCAAAATTATAAGTTTTTTTTCACAAATCTCCCTTCTAGAAGCCTTGTCATAAGCTAGAGGTAGATTATAACTGATAAATATCAGTTTTGAATGATTGAGAAGTGGATTGAATCAAAGAGAAAAAATTAACCATGGTTAGGAAAGTTACTTTTGCATTAAATGCAAAAGATTCCTTCTCACCTCTTAAGCAAGTTGCAAGTTTCTCTCAATTATAACTTTGCCATATCATTCAGATTTCTTAGCCTATAAATAGAGGTCATTTACTCATTTTCAAATCACTTCAAAGCTATCATAATCAAGCTTTCACTCTTTCTTACTTAAATCCCAAGTTTCTAAGTTATAAGAGGGAAATTTTACAATCTTCAAATCTTGCAAAATCTGAGTTAATTTAAGTTTCTAACATGTTCTAAACATCAATTAGAAGTATTTTAAAACTTAAAACCATCAAGAAATAAGCCAAGAAACAGTTTTCTACACAAAACTCCATTTGTGCAAGCTTTGAGCCAAAACTGCCAAACTAGAAAACTACTCGTGCTAACCTTGATTTCTCACTTCAAACACATCTTATACAACATATAGAGATTGTCCATACACTTAAACAAGTTCTGGAATAGCTCCATCACCATCTTCAATTTTCAAATTAAGCTACTTGCAACTTGACTTGGTCAGAGAGTTCCAGCCACTCTCAGAACAAACTAAGGGTAGGAACACACTCAGGGAGGTTCAAGGAAGCTTAATCAATCATCACTTTGCATCTGGAAGTAGCCAAACTCGAACTGGTATTTCATACCAAGAGGTGAGTTTCTCAAACTTTGATTCTTTCATTCATGCGTTTTTAGCTTTAAAATTGAAAAGGAAAATGTAGATATCCAATCACTAAAGCTATTTGGATCCTTAATTTGAACTAAAATCAACTGAGTTTAGAGAATTAATCACTTTTTCAGTTAGGGTTTAAATTGGGATTAACAAAATTCACGTTCATCTTTGATTAATAATGTTAATAAAATACATGTTCAAAATCGTGGCAAAAATCTAGACAAAATGACATTTTAAACTTTTAAAATTGGTCACGAAACAAAGAATTTTGAATTCCCAGCCATGGCCATGTTCGCGCTCTGTCTCAGCAAAGAAGATGAAGTAATTTCCAATTTCTGAAACGTGGTTTATAATATATATTTGTGGTTTTAATTAAATAAACGAATGTATTACCGCCCCAGCGGTTGCCAGCACGCTTCTCATGTCACTTGCCTTGCCAAAGGTCCAGGGTTCGAATCCCCCTGGAACCTTTTTTATTAAAAGGAAACACAAGTTTCTGGAACTTGTTCTTCCAGAAGTCCAGCGCTTCTGAAGTTTCTGCCCCTAGAAACTCCCCATTTACACTATGTTCAGAAGTGCTTCTAGTACTTCTATCCTTAGAGACCTCAAGTTTCTAATGTTTCTAGCCTAGAAGCAAGCTTTCTCAAGCAGCCAGAAGCACCATGCTAGCCCAGAGCGCCCCAGAAACTGCAGCCAAGAGCTCCATCTCACGCTCCAGCATCTCTTTCTCACGCTCCAGAAGCCAGCTAGCTTCTGATCCTCCAAAAGCAAGCAACTTCTGAATCCTTCAGAAATCTCATTTCTGGACTTTTCAAAACTTTCTTTTTTTTAAAATTCCTTCTAAACAAGGTGATTAAATGACAAGTTTAACACATGGCTAAGTGGAAAAACTCTTTATTTCTGAGCTAGAAGTCCAAGGTTCAAACCTCCTTAGGACCAAAAACTTTTTTTTTCTCAAGTTTCTAGCAAACTTAAAACATTTTCAAAAACCAATCAAAACTTCTCATTTTGAGATGATTTTTTTTACACTTGTCATTTAATATACCTATTTTATGATTATGTCAAAAAAATCCAAAAATATTTTCTTTTGATTATATTTTTATTAAGTCAAAAAGTGAGGCATTTTAAGTATTTCTTAATACTTTTCAAAGATGTTTTCTTTCAAACTTTCAAAACTCAAATCTTTTCAAAACTTCTTGTGAATATACTTCACTTTTCAAAATCATTTTCAAAACCTTTTTCAAAACATTTCAACAAACTTACACACCTTTTTCCATGATCAATTAGATTCAAAGATAAACCAAACCAGGTTTCTCCTTGAAATTTCTTAATCGATCATGGGCCTCCCTTACGGTGTAAGTCCCAACCCCCCTGTGTACATATTCATTTCCTTGTACATAAACACCCCTTCATATACATATTCATTTCCTTGTACACATTCAAATAATCAAGTTACACTTGCTTTAATTGCTTGTTTTATACACTTGTTTATATTTCCTTCATAAACTCTTGTGAATACGCATTACACACTTGTTCATATAAC
This sequence comes from Vicia sativa, assembly GCA_021764765.1. Lineage (NCBI taxonomy): Eukaryota > Viridiplantae > Streptophyta > Magnoliopsida > Fabales > Fabaceae > Vicia > Vicia sativa. The sequence continues at coordinate 150,459,345 of CM038793.1, read as the reverse complement.
TGTTCAGTTATAACATAACAACTAGTCTAACAACTAGGTTCCTTTAGCCTCCTCTTGGGCTTTGTACAAGATAACTCATTTAGTGAGTTAGCCTCCTCTTAGGCTTCTGATCGGAAAAATAGCAAGTGTACTATTTTGCCTCTTGTAGTAATAGGGAAATTCCCCGAATGTCGATCTCGAGGACTGCGTAGTAAATACCTATTCGTGCTCTTAGTTCAATTGAACAAAAACAATGGTTGGGTTGATTTTAAGACGTTCAATTACGCTTGTAACAAGTAATGACTGATGAAATATAGTGAGAATAATGCTAGGGTGAGTGGTTGATTTAACAAAACTATGATCCGAATTCAGATTCCCTCATTGCAATTGAATACTATCAATTACTTATCTCTAGAATGTTCTTCCTTAAGTCCTTAATGAAGACACTATTAAAACCCTAATCCTTGTTCAAATGTCCATTCAAACAAATCTTAGTTTTAACCATAAAAATATCAAGATTTAAAGTGATTAAAAAGAGTTCCTAGTCCTAGGTGAGACTCCTAATAACCTAATTGTGTAGAAACCCTAACAATCACAGTCCTGCCAATTGTTAGTCATAGATATAAATGTATTTGTCCGATACATAACCATAAGAACACCACACAATTAAATTGAAATAGGTAAACATGCATTAAGGAAATCAATCATCAGAATTCACAACATCATCAAACCAGGACCACCCCCCCTAGCATTGGGGGGTTTAGCCTCTCATAGTATCAGAAGAAAACATGGCATAAAAGTTAAACATTACAAAGAAGAGTGATGACTTTGATCTTCAATGGTGGCTGCCCTTGAATCTCGCCGTCTCCGAAATCCTCTCCGTAGCGTTCTTTTTCTCCTGGTATCTTTTCCCTAATTTCAAAAGTCCTTCTCTTTTTCCCAAAACCTCATTCTAATAGTCTCAGCCACATCCCAATATTAGCCATCGTCCAAAATACCCTTAATGACAAAGAAAAGATCCAAAACTCAAAAAAATAAAGTTTCCTCACGCGTCCATCAACACGGGCCGTGTTGATTAACACGGTGCCGTGTTGGTCCTAAACCGAAAAACTCGGGCCATTCAACACGGGCGTGTTGATTAACACGGTGCCGTGTTGATCCACGACTTGTGCGTTTTGCGCTTCCACTTGCTTTTCAACACGGGCGTGTTGATGAACACGGTGCCGTGTTGATCCCTCTGTAGCCTCTAATATTCAGGTTTTTTGCACTTCTTTTGTCCCGATTTGTTCTGTTTCATTCTTCTGACCCTGAAAACACTTAAACACATAACCAAAGCGTAAAATGCGATAAAAAGACATATAACACTAGAAAAATGAAAGAAACGATAGCGAAACTCAATGCTAAATAACGTGTAAAACCACCGATCAAATTCCCCAAACTTAAGCGTTGCTTGACCTCGGCGACGATTAAAGCTAATGAAAATTAAAGCGGATCGGTAGTCATATCGCGAGTTCGATTCTTATTGCTCGAAAGTAGTGCCGGCATTCACGTGACACTAAAACACCTTCCAACTATGCGCGCTTAAATACTCTCTTCCGCTTTTCCTCCTCTTTCATTCGCACAATCGTTAAGGGGAATTATGATAATCATCACATGCATATGACTAGCCAAGAACTTCACTTATTTAGGCACCAAACGAACATTTGCCATTTTATTTATACCGATGAAATTTTCAAACCTTATGGTTATTTATTGTCCTTTTACTGGACGACGTTTGGGGATCAACCCCCTTTGGGCTGAATAACCTGGTGAGGGTTACCCAACTTAGCGGGCTGGTTGCCTTTTACCGTCTTTTCATCATCCACTGCCATTTTTATTTGATTTTCAACCAATCATACCTGCATGTGAATCAAAATTATGCCAGACAGTATAGATAAACTATTCAAGGAGTACTTGCACCTTAAGCACTTTGGTACGAATCGACACGTTGGATTTGTATCAATGTCACATTATTCCGACTTTCCTACCTTCAAACAATCATCCCTGCATCTCACACAATATCACCCCCGACCTTTGTTGAAATACAAGCTCTTGTGTAAAACAAAACAAAATTTTTGGTCAAGAACTCAGAAGATTTGGGAGAATTTCTACTAGTGTTATTACACAACATTTATCATCAACTTCACAAAAATCAAACAAAGCAATAAAACAAACCAAAGCAAAAAGCAAAAATAAAACCTCCCCCAAACTTGAACTAAACATTGACCTCAATGTTTCAGACCAAACTCGAGAGAAGTGACTCACAAAGGATGATGCGGCACCAATTGCCACCTCCAGCTTTAAGATGGGATCCCTTTTATTACTGCGAACAAAACAAAAGAAAAGCTAAGTTATGAAAAACATGGGTTGCCCCACGTGGCGCCGTTTAACGTCGCATGGCTCGACGGGTCATCCCTACGGGGATACTTTCTCCTCCACACCTTGTTGCTTGAACTTTCCATGACCCAAAATTTGACCTTATCAATGACATTAGCCACTATGTGATTAACGTTACTTCCAAGTTTCATCTTCTCACCTTGGTCAACCTTCTTGCTTGGCTTCTTGGTGAACTTGGGAAGTTTAATTGATGCCACTTTAGAGATTCTCGAGATTTCTTTGAAGTGAATTTGAAATTTTGCTCTCTCCTCAACTTTGACCATACCAATTGAAAATTTATTATTTTCACCGCACCTTGTTCCTTAGCCTCAAACACCTTTATGGTTATCTCTTCTTCAAAATATTTTAGAGTAAGATGACCTGTCTCAATATCAAAATTGCACCTGCTAGTCAATAAAAAAGGTCGACCAAGAATGATCGGGGTCTCTTCATCTTCAGGTATGTCCATGATCTGGAAATCCACTAGAAAAGCAAATTTTTCAATCTCTACCAACACATCTTCAGCTATCCCATAAGACTTCTTGATAGTGTGATCGAAATTTTAATTTTGTTCCACTCCGCTTATCTTTTCAATGCCAAGCCTCTTGAAGATTGACAATGGCATTAAACTCACACTAGAGCGTAATCAATTAGAACCCTTTTGAAAGTTCTACCTTTTATGGTGCATGGTATTGCCACTGATCCAGGATCCCTCTGCTTGACAGGTACTTTTCTAACGGGCGCGATTGCGCACAACTTCTCATCAATGAGTACCTGTTCATCATCTATTCGCCTCTTTTTTGATAGGATCTCCTTCATGAATTTTTGGTACAAAGGCATCTTCTCGAGTGCTTCAAATAACGGTATGTTGATCTCTAGCTTCTTGAACAATTTGGCAAATTTATCGAACTCTTTCTCTTTTGTATCCTTCTTTGCAACTCATGAGGATATGGAAGCCTAATCACAGGTTTACTCTTTTCTTCAGCTGGCTTCACAGGTAGCACCACTTCCTCCTTTTTCCTCTTGTTCTCTCTCACTTCTAAATCCACTTCTATAAGTTCATCGTCAACTTTTACCTCATCTTCTCTTTCTTTGGAGGCATTTGCACCCCTTGTTGTCACAGCATTCACATTCTCATGGTTCTTTTGATTGCCTTGTGCTTGCATCGCTACTTGTTGTACAATTTGTCCCATTTGAACCTCCAAGTTTTTAATTGCAGCTGTAGTGTTCCTGTGATTGCTTCGTGTTTCTTCTTGGAATTGGGAATTATGGGCAGCCATCTTTTCAATGGCCACTTCCCATTCTGCCTTCTGAGGAGCTTGTTGTTGTTGATCCTTCCAAGCAAAATTCGGATGATTCTTCCACCCAGGATTATAGGTGTTAGAATAAGGATTATTCTGCCTCAAGAATTTTATCTCCTCAATTTGTTTTGGAGTTGCAAGACATTGTGCAGTCATGTGTGGTCCACTACAAATGTCACACACTACATTTTTCACCTGTGCTACCTGTTGAGTTCCCACATTCATAACTTTAAGCTTTTTCTCCACTTCGCACTATAGCCTCTTGATTTTGAGTTGTTTATTCACTTCCAACTTTAGATCAACCACTCCTCTGGTTTGCTCGCATCATATAATTCGGATGCTCATTTGCGACTATAGCTTCAATAATCTTCTTGATACCTGGTTGTTGAGAAGTTGGATGAGCCACCATTCTTGTGTCAATGAGTTGTTTTGTTTTGATTCTCAAACCATTCACAAACATCTGCATCTGCTCATCGATCCAGTTATGGGTAGGGCATGCCACCAAGAGTCTTTTAAATCTCTTAAAAGAGTCCTAATGATTCACCCTCCTTTTGCTTGAAATTCAAGATCTCATATCTTTTCCTCATGAACACGGATCTTGGAAAATACTCATTGAGGAATGTTGTTTCCATATCTTCCCAAGATGTAATACTTCTTTGGAAGAGAATAGAACCACTCCTCCGCTTCATCGCCAAGGTGAGCGGAAACATTCGCAACTTTTTCATTCTTCAAGATGTCCATCTATCTTTAGAGTGGTGCTCATAGTCAGAAATCTTTGCAAATGCTTGTTGGCATCTTCATTAACCCTTCCAGAAAAGGATCTCTTCTCCAACTGCGTGATGGTGCTCGGGTGAAGCTGGAAGTTAGGAACATTAACGGGTTGGTTGACGATGGTCATCCTTCCCCAGTGCATTTGTCCCTCCATAATCCCCTAGCAATCTCTCTTGAGGTGGATCCATGGGTTCGTATTCTGTCTCTGAGCTGGAGTGTGTCGAATTCCTATCTTCTTCCTCAGCCAGTCTTGCTTGCTTCGCTACTCTTCGCCGAGCGCGAAGGGTTCTCTCTATTTCTGCGTCAAAAGATATTACGAGGTCGACCTCGCATACAAATATTAGACACGATATTAGTTCTAATACAATATAAAAGAAAATAAATAAACAAATGAAAAGAAAAATTTTAATTGCAGAGCAATAAAATTTCAAGCAAATTAAGAGTAAATTGGTATTTTGGCAGTCCCCGGCAACGGCGCCAAAAACTTGATCGGAAAAATAGCAAGTGTACTATTTTGCCTCTTGTAGTAATAGGGAAATTCCCCGAATGTCGATCTCGAGGACTGCGTAGTAAATACCTATTCGTGCTCTTAGTTCAATTGAACAAAAACAATGGTTGGGTTGATTTTAAGACGTTCAATTACGCTTGTAACAAGTAATGACTGATGAAATATAGTGAGAATAATGCTAGGGTGAGTGGTTGATTTAACAAAACTATGATCCGAATTCAGATTCCCTCATTGCAATTGAATACTATCAATTACTTATCTCTAGAATGTTCTTCCTTAAGTCCTTAATGAAGACACTATTAAAACCCTAATCCTTGTTCAAATGTCCATTCAAACAAATCTTAGTTTTAACCATAAAAATATCAAGATTTAAAGTGATTAAAAGAGTTCCTAGTCCTAGGTGAGACTCTAATAACCTAATTGTGTAGAAACCCTAACAATCACATCCGCCAATTGTTAGTCATAGATATAAATGTATTTGTCCGATACATAACCATAAGAACACCACACAATTAAATTGAAATAGGTAAACATGCATTAAGGAAATCAATCATCGAATTCACAACATCATCAAACGGGACCACCCCTAGCATTGGGGGTTTAGCCTCATAGTATCGAAGAAAACATGGCATAAAAGTTAAACATTACAAAGAAGAGTGATGACTTTGATCTTCAATGGTGGCTGCCCTTGAATCTCGCCGTCTCGAAATCCTCTCCGTAGCGTTCTTTTCTCGGTATCTTTTCCTAATTTCAAAAGTCCTCTCTTTTCCCAAAACCTCATTCTAATAGTCTCAGCCACATCCCAATATTAGCCATCGTCCAAAATACCCTTAATGACAAAGAAAAGATCCAAAACTCAAAAAAATAAAGTTTCCTCACGCGTCCATCAACACGGGCCGTGTTGATTAACACGGGTGCCCGTGTTGGTCCCTAAACCAGAAAACAGCTCCAGGCCATTCAACACGAGCCGTGTTGATTAACACGGGTGCCCGTGTTGATCCACTGACTTGTGCAGTTTTGCGCTTTCCACTTGCTTTTCAACACGGGCCGTGTTGATGAACACGGGTGCCCGTGTTGATCCCTCTGTAGCCTCTAATATTCAGGTTTTTTGCACTTCTTTTGTCCCGATTTGTTCTGTTTCATTCTTCTGACCCTGAAAACACTTAAACACATAACCAAAGCGTAAAATGCGATAAAAAGACATATAACACTAGAAAAATGAAAGAAACGATAACGAAACTCAATGCTAAATAACTGTGTAAAAACCACTGATTAGCTTCATATAAGAAAACTCATTTACTGAGTTTAGGCTCCACTTAGGCTTCATATAAGACAACACTCCCCTGCTGAGTCAGCCTCCTCTTGGGCTTCGTTCAAAAGAACTCCCTCGTTGAGTTTAGCCTTCTCTTGGGCATCAAACAAGAAAGAGACCGGAAATCTCTTATGACCTCTATTGGGCTTCCAATACAAAGAATCACCTGCGCTAGGATAGAACCCTAAGAGGATAATTTCCCGGTGAAATCACTCTTGAAATCCTAAGAGGATGGTTTCCCGGTGAAACCACTCTTAAAGCCAAAGCCAGCCATACCCTATAGCTTCCTCTTGAGATTCATACAAGGACCCTCGATGATCCTCGGAATACCTTCTCTTGGGCTAACAATACAAGGACCCTCGATGACCCTCGGAATGCCTCCTCTTGGGCTAACAATACAAGGACCCACGAGCTTCTTAAAAGCATCCCCTAATCCAATCAATTTCTCCTAGAGATTTAGACATTTATCATTTCTATGGAAGAAGTATCTCATCTATCACATCACATACAATCAAACACTTTTCAAACACTTTTCAAACAAAAACATCTCTTAATCATAAGTGGTAACGCTTGTACACTCAAGCAAAACACCTAATGCTTACAATTAAAGATTCAATCATCTTTCAAACATCTTTCTTAACTAGTAAGTGGTAACGCTTGTACACTGAAGCAAAACACCTATAACTTACGATGAAAGATTTAATCAATCAAACTTTTCAAAATGTATGTGATGAAATAGGTTAGATACATTTTTCATTAAGATGACATTGGTCTTTGTCTCTTAATAACATCCCGTTGCTTCCACTAGCATAAGTGGGAACTACGATTGCTCTGACTTTTTCAACATCCCTTTGAGAATACGTAGGCACAAGGTCTCATCCTTGGCGAGCAAAATTTCTTTCTCCCTCAAACCAAACAAGCCCTAGCTCCCTTTAGATCCGAGCTACAAATGCTCTGATTCCCATTAAGGGATATGTATGTAGAGGATCCCAATGATCTTTGCGAGCACAATAATAACAAAACCTAGGATCCCACATAAACTACCTTTCTTAAAATCCAAAGGAGAAACTTTCCCAACAATAGAAATAGCAATTTAAAACACACAAACATATCAAACTATTCATATATAAAGCTATAGATAACTATATATATTTAGGGTGCCACATCTATTCCCTTTATATAACAAATCCCCTTGCCCGGAATCTCCCCAATACGTTGCTCTAGTTCGCGCTAGTCGTAATGCATATCATATCAATTGAGGGTATTGCAGCTTTCCCCTTTTTCATAATTATTTTTCTTGTGTTGAAAATAATAAAGCTTGATGCTCGCGGCATCTTTATAAACAAATCAAAAGAGTAAATCGTTTCGAGGCAGAGGATATGAATTCCGATTCGATTCCCTCGCGCGTCACTTTTTAACGCAAACGGTAAAAATGGCGACTCTGCTGGGGAGTACGCTAAACTTTTATTTTCAAAAAAAATGTGACTCTGCCAAAGAGCACCAAGCTTTTTTTGTTTTCAAAAATAAAAAAAAGGGTTAAGCTTTCATATGTGCATATGTTTGTTTTTCTTTATTGTGTGTTTTCGCGATTTCATCTGATGGAAAGAAATCCTAACCCGGATTTAAGAAACATTTTAAGATCTAGGTGGGGGTATAGTCCTATTAACTTGTGGGAAGTTTCATTACTTACTAAGTTAATTTGAGATCCCTCTCTCAGTGGAGGTTGTCTTGGGAGTATTTGTGTTTAGCAAGTATTTGCGAAGACATTTTGCTTTCGAGAGAACTTACGAAGCTGAGTGGCTGTAGAACACATAACCCATCCTGGCCATTTAGGATGTAGTGCAGAAGCTATTCAGGCGTAAGCTTAGAATAGTTGTCATGCAAGACTACGATCAGGCGAGTTTTTCTTGAAAAATATTATTGCACTTCGAGTATTCAACAAATCCGATAATATTTCAAAGAGAAGCGTTGAACCTGTATTATCAGTAGAACCTGTTTCATAGGATTATCGAAGTCATATTTAGCAATAGCAAATCTATTATCAACGAGATTCGGAGTGAATCTGCAGTGTATCACGTGGGTGTGTGTAAGAACACATAGCTTTTGAAAGGGTGGTGAAGTAAAAGAAAAGGACGAAAATAACACTTAAATGCAAAAGTTCAATGATTTTATTGAATGAAAATATGCAAATTACAGATAATAACCCTCACAAATGAGTCGTGATGCCCCGGGCAAGGCATTAGGCTTTAAAGTTTATTGTTCAAAGCGTAGAAAACGAAAAGCATAACAGAAAACAAAAAGCAATTACTCTTGTCTAAAGGAGATTGGTATGACGTCTTCGGTCTTCCAATTGTTGAGTCCGTTGTCGGGAGTTGGGAAGATCCAATCGCTGATGTCGAAGTCGCTGTCGTTGTCTTCTATAGCATGGACTCCATTCTTGTTGATGTGGAAGGGAAGTTTGCCGGCACGTTCGCGGCGTTGTAATACGGTGAACTGACTTTGAGATTTTTGTATCGCAAATATGCGGATAGCAAGAGTCGCCACCGACTTTTCTTTTATCCAATTAAGGGAAGGTAAAAAGTACAGAAAAAGACCTTCGTTAGATTTCGAGTAAGGGAGAAGGTTATGAAAGGGAAGGTATTAGCACCCCTTTTCATCCGTAGTTATCTACGGGCTCTTAGTTGCTCTTAGATCACTTTAAAATTGTGCTTTCTGTGTGTTTGACAAAAATGTTTTGAAAAGGCATTTCGCTTTGACTTTGTAATGATTCATGTAGGAATGTATACAAAGTGTTCGGAAATGTTTCGTTTGTTGAAAAGAGTTTGAACTTTGACAAAAGTGTGAGGTGTGAAAAGTATTTTGATAGAGCAAGCAACTAAAAGTCTTATTACCTACTCAGAATTGGTCGTTTTCGTGTTATTTTACTTTCCTTTAGAATAGCGCTATCCATACCATTAGTTGGTAGGTAACCCTATTTGTTGGATGTAGAAGGGACATTCGAAGGGACATCAGATGGTCATAGAAGGCAACTTGTAGGAGTATCCTAGCACACTCGAAGGGACTATCATCATTTTTCGTAGGCAACAATCGAGGGTCAAGATCATGTTTTCGTAGGCGACATCGTGGGTTTATGATCTTTGTATCGAAGGGACTATGATGATTTGTTTTGAAGGCAAAGGTGCTAGAATACCTCTACGTTCGAGGGACTTGACCGTTTGAACTCGTAAAGGCAACGAGAGAGAATTACCCTAAGGGATGCATGTGTGAAATGAGTGTGTTCAATTCAGATAAGTTATCTTGGAATTAGAGTGAGCTACGTCCAATTTTATCTTGCCATACACGCCTAATTACTAACAGTTTATAGGGTGCAGAAAGTAAATTGCGGAAATGTAAAGTGCGGAAAGATAAATCCTACGCTATTACATGGCTTTGGGGCAGATACATAATTTAAAGTGCGGAAAATGAAATCCCTAATTAAACTATTACATCTCATAGGCAATTACATAATATGAAAAGAAAGCGATAGAAGTCGTCCGAAACGGTATAACCTGTAAACAGATGAAAATCGGGAAATACGAGGAAATTGAATAAGAGGAAAATGTTAGTAAAAATAATAATTTTTTAATGAGAAAAAGTTTTCATGCTAGAAATAACATTAATATGCTAAAATAATTTTTTGGGATTTTTTGGGGTTAATTTGATAATTAAAAATCAATTAAAAGCTATTTAAATGCAAAAATAGAAATTAAATAAAATATGCATGCAAAAATAATAATTTTAATTTTAAAAATTAAATAAACATTTTTATGATGAGTATGCAAAAAATAAATATTTTTGGTATTTTTTAAATGCATGATAAAAATTATTAAAGATAAATTAAAATGGATGGAAAATATTAAAAAAAAATATAAAAATATGAAAAAAGTTGCAAACATGTAAAAAATCAAATGCCATGGCTGGGATTCGAACTGGTGACCTTGCCTTCACAACCACACGCCTTGACCAACTGAGCTGGCTTACACACGTGTTTGAAAACCGGAGCGAATGGATTGTAAACGGGTGTCGTTCCCTGATTGCACAAATCACGCGCCAACCATCATCTTCTTCGTTTTGAATTTTTGAAAAGATAGCGTCGGCCTCAGTTCGACGCTACAGTCCCTGCAAATCCTAAAATCAAACACAAGCAATATAAATGACATTCAAAGGCATGGTTCGATTGGAAACATCATTCTGAACACGATGGTGGTGGTCATTTTGTCCAATTTAACCGATTTAAGGAAGCCCCAATTTGGTTCAGAAAACCCTAGCAATGGTAATTCGTGTTTTAGGCCATGGAAATGCAATCAAACTACCCAGAAAGTTTCCAAACTTCGTTCTAATCACAAAAGAAACAACAAAACACGTTAATAATGCATGAAAATTGGAAATCGATTTTGGAAAAATAAGAACAAACCGAATTCTGGATTTCTCGATTCTTGATGGTTTTGAGTGTTGTAAAGGTCTGAATCGACTCTGGAGACACCAAGGAATGTAATGGAATGCTCAAATTCGATTGAAACAGGCTAGAACTGTGGCTGCAAGTTACTTCAAGAGCACGGTTTTTTGACTTTTAGGTTAGGGTTCTTGAGGCAATTTTTCTGTCCTTTCTTGTGTGGTATGCATTGTATATTTATAATGGATGGAAATTGAGCTGATTTGAGGAACAAATAATGGTTAATCAATGCAAAGATCATTTGATTTTGTACAAAATCAAATCTTATCTTTTTTGATCAATTTCAATCAAATTCTTGCCAAATCCATGATAATTTCGAAATTTGCTAGCCTTTATGGGTTACTTGGATCCCAAGAATGAGAGAAAAAATCAATTTGCAATTAATTTTGATTTTATACCTTAATTTTTAATTTAATTTGTATTTAAATGAATAAAATCCAAATTAAATAGAAAAATAAAGTTAAAATTCGTGGCATTGGGCTTGGATGTTCCAAATTGTATAAGGAACAAGTTTGAATGAAGAAAAACTAGGCCCATTTGCAAAAATTTTGATTTTTACAAGTATCTCTCTTTGTGCACTTCTTCAAAATTGCCCAACTTGCATAAGGTGTATTTTGCTCAATTTTCCACATTTTTGAGTGTTCTGGGACTTTTTAGAAATCTCTAAGAGTCCTCTAACCAACCTCTTTGGTTTCATCTCAATTGGAGTTTCCATGCTCAATATATCTTCAAAACAAAAAAGTTGACTTTTTGTTGACTTTGAAAAGGACCTGTAATGTTTTGATCCATACCTTCCAAATGAAGCATTTTTTGAACATTCTTGTGAGACATGAAGTTGTAGAGAATTGAATTTCCTTCAAAACAAGAGGTGGTGGAAAAAATTCTGAGAAAGTATGAAGAAGTTATGCTCAGTCAAAGTTTGGTTGACTTTTCACTGAGAAACCCTAATTTAGAAAGTTTGACTTTTGAGCAAATCTTGAGTTTTCTTGATGAATCATGATCAACCCTTGATCAAATGATGAATGCAACTTCAAAATGAGGATGTTGACCAAAAATCATGAAGTTTGACTGCATGTTGACCACAGTTGACTTTTTGTCCAATACAACTAATTTTCAACCATTTGAGCAATTGTCTGAGGAAACTTGACTTGTGAGGCTTGAAACTTGACATGGAAAGTCTTTGAAGCATATGATGAGGCATGATGACCATTGGAGATGTTGGAAGTCCATCTGGATCTGAGAATTGTCAAACCCTAGTTTGGGTTGATTGTCTAGGAGAGGGTTTGTCTGATCAACCCTTGAGGAATCCTTGAGTATAGATGTATGAAATGCCTTGAGGAATAGGAGGGCAAATTTTGGGGTATGACAGGCGTATCATCTTCTGACCTTTGGTGGTTGAAATTCCTGGCAGCAGATACGTGATGTCACAGAGAATGTTATGACACACTATCTGACACTATGTTAACAATTCACACAATAAATTCAAACAGTAGTAAAGAACACAATAAATTGTTTACCCAGTTCAGTGTCTAACTACACCTACATCTGGGGGCTACCAAGTCAGGGAGGAAATTCACTATTAGTAGAATTAATTCAGGAATAAACCAACCAGTTTATCTCCTTCACGTAAAACCTACCCAATGCAACTTCAATCTAAGTCCTACTTAGACCTGAGTTCCTACTCACTCCCCCTCAATCACAGCAGTGATATTATCCTATTGAATAATTGAATTGTGAAGACACACTTCAATAAACTATCTTGATCTTGCTTCAAAGCTTCAATCAAGAGACAAACACTCGTGCTTCAAAGCTTTGAGTGATAAACTACCCTTACAAACAAATCCTAGTCCAAGGCACTTATCAATTGATAATTGCTTGGCTCACAAGAGTGACTAGAATTACACAAATAACAACCTGCTAAATCTTCAATACATTCCGAGGCGCAATGTGTAAGGGTTGTATTCCTTTATAGAAGCGATCCGAAACTTTTTGGGCTTCCATAAAGATAGCTAGGGTTCACTTAATTTAATCCTAAAAACATGGTCTTTTCAACAACCAATTTAGGTTTAACTAAGATTAACCTAGCGCCACGTTAGCATGCATTCTAATAATGAAAAACATAATATAGCAGCTCAACAAACTTCCGAAAAGTCTCAGAAAAGCAGTTCTGCAGAAGAATGTCACCGAATGTCATAACATTATGACATCGACTATTTTCTCAATTCCGGATGACTTTAGCTTCCAGTTTTGAGCTGTACTTTAAACATCCTTGCCAAGTAGGATTTATCTTCAATCTTTGAATGTCATGACATTTATCAAGACATTGCCATAGCCTAGTTTTACCAAAAAGTAATGCCAACTTAAAACACTAACAGTGGTTAAGCCTAAACCAGTCTTGTCAGATTTGAAAGGAAGATCGGGGAGCTGACCCCAAATAGTACGACCTCTTTCTTCAACTGCAGCTTGAGCATCCTTCAGCGAGGCCATCCTAGGCGGAACTTGTGTAACTTCAGGAGCGACTGGAGAGTCAATAGGCATGACCCTTGGAACTGTTTCGAACGCTTGACAGGGAGTTTCGAAGAATTCTCCTTCCATTTCGAGGTATCGGAACGACTGCAGATGGCTTACCATGTACTCCTCCTCACCGCATACTGTAACAACCTTCCCCTTCACGAGGTATTTTAGCTTCTGATGCAAGGTAGAGGTAAAAGCACCTTTATCATCAACAAGAAAATTCATCCCAAATATAGGATCCTTGTAGTATATTATCTCAAAGTCCTTATAACCTAACTCCTTAAATATACCAACTAACTCAAAATAACTCCACCTATCAACATCTATTGTCAAATCATCTACCACTCTTCCTTCATACACACTAAGTTTAGGATCAATGAATTAATCATTGTGGTGAATTTTGAGTTTCAAAAATTTGTCCATTATCCCTATTCAAATAGATTTCGTCACTATAATTTCACCTAACACGATTTCAGAATAAACAAGCAAAATCTTAACTCTACAAAAAAACCCTAAATGTACAAAAGTCCCTAAATCTACTGAAATCTGTAAATCTTGCCCTAATTTAGTTACGAAAATATGCACATAATGATACTTACCTAGATTTGAAACTTCACCTTCAATCCTTCGCAACACTGTGCACCTTTAAACGCCACTAGAATCGCTTCTTCGAAATCGTTCCTTCGATACCGACTTCCTGTAGCTACAACTTAGGTTTCCTTCGTTTTGAACAATGCACAACGTTTTGGTTTATACATTGAGTCCTAAATCCACTTCATCAAGTAACATACCACTTGAAAGCTGTTTTTTAGCTTTGACTAACGTCCACTAACGAAAGGACAAACATGACAATGTTTCAAAAGTTAAAGGACCAGGTGATACGAAAAAAATTAAAAAAATCAATATAAACCTAATAGTATAATTAAAGAATCAAAATAAATATTTTGCCTTACAAATAATAATTGCGGAAGACAAAATCTTAAAGAAAGAGAGAAAGTAGAATGAAATTGCGTTTTATGAAGTTGTTTTCTATCTTTTGATATTTTTTAATTTATTTTGACTTCCCTTACTTTGTACTAATCCAATAAAAAGTTAGAGTATGTTTGGATTGATGGAAATGGATAGAGCATAATGGAATGAAGGGGAATAGTATCATGTTCTATTATTTGATTTTATAAAAAAAAAATTGATTTTATTATATGTCATATTACACGACAAAACAAAAGAGTGTGTAACCAATAAGGAGTAAAAAGCATCACGTGCGTTGTCCATACTCTCTCTCTATCAACCCGTCCCACCAATACAGCGAGATCCCCGTCGTCACACCGGTACGTAACCCCCACTCTTAGAATCACGAACCAATCCATAAACGATCTCAACGTTTTGTTTTGAACGTAGCACAATCCGATTCCGGTTTCCATGGAAACAATCTCAAAGATCTAGCTTCTGGCAGACAAATATATTATTTTTTATGCCGATGGCGATCCTCTATGCTTTGGTTGCCAGAGGCACGGTGGTTCTGGCGGAGTTCAGTGCCGTCACCGGCAACACAGGCGCCGTCGCTCGTCGCTTACTCGAGAAGCTTCCGACTGAATCGGATTCCAGACTTTGCTTCTCTCAAGATAGATATATCTTCCATATACTCCGATCCGATGGCCTCGCTTATCTTTGTATGGCCAACGATACCTTCGGAAGTGAGTAGTTTTGATTCTCTGCTTTGAATTCCTTCCGATCTTCAGTTATATATACTTGTCTTTGATTGATTTTGGTTAATTTATTTTGTTTATGTGTTGTTACTTGTTAGTTCATCATCCATTTGGGGATGTAGACCAACCTAGATATACCTAACTGAGCATGTGCCATGCAAACACATATTTATAACATATGTATAAGGCATATCTGAAAATCTTACGAGTTTGCGATCCCACTTACCCCATACAATTTCGACCTTAAGTAGAATCGTGTGTTTAGCCAAATTATGGAGAGAAAAAATGTAAAACCATTGGTTATGTTATGTGCGAACTTGGCTAGTTCTAGCCATGATTGACCATTTTCCTGATCACCACCATTACAAGCCGAGAAGGATGACAAGATGCTGAGGCGCAACAATTACGGTCCGACGGAGCCCGTTTCCCTAGAATTACACTTGCCTACCAAAATATCATGTAAAAAAAACTTCAAATATATAGTATTCTTTTCGTTTTAGTAATATCTTACGATTTTTGTTACGATCATATGTTTTACAATCTTGCTACCCCTTGTGATCTTACAAAAATAATTGGGTAGAATCATCAGGTCTTGATTACATTCTTGTTTTACAATCTTACTATCCCCTCTCGATCTTGACAACCTTGCCCTGAATCTATGAGAATATAGATTACACTCTGGATGAGCTTGATATTTAAGGTTTTATCTTGAGTGTTGGTCAAATTTAGCTAGAAATGTAATCATGTGAGTTTTCAAAACATGACCCAAACCAAACTCTTTGTGCAAAATTTTATGATGTGCAATACCCATTTAAACCTAGTCATGACTTAAACTGTTTTTTTTTTAGTTAGCAATTGTTGTCGAAGTTTGTCCAGAATTGTCTGACTAAATGTCTACACCACACAGTATTTTGATCTGGTACTGCACAACTTTAGCTTCTGACATTAGAGGAAGTCCTGTTGTTGGATAGTCAAACACAATATTTAATTCCATCAAGGCTTCCTAATCCAGGAAGAAGCCTAGTGTAGTGCCATCTCCCACACACAAGTATCTCACTGCATCAAAGAAGGTTTCCTTGAGAAGTTGATGGGTTCTAGTTGTCCTCCAATGGAGTAGTGTTCGCATTATTTCCAAGTTTTTTGAAACAAAAACCTACCCTTCATTTTAACGGTTTGCTTCTTTCACTATGAGAAAATTAAGGGCCAGTTCACTTTAAACCAACCATGACTACCATATTTGGCAGAGTCCTCAAACTATTATAAAATTACTCTCAACACAAAACTCATCAAACAAATACTTTTCGGTATTTGTATTATGTGAAATATTCTATAAACTACTAACTTTAGTAGTTTATATTTACCTTCAATTTTTTCCATAAATTCTTAACTCTCACTTCAAGCCATGCCTGCCATATATGGCAGAGTCCTCACACTAATATCAAATTATTCTGGACAAACCTCATCTAACAGATATTTTTCAGTATTTTGTATTATGTGCAATATTTTATAAAATAATTTTTAAAACAGGAATAGATCAGGCAAGCTCTTAGGTTTTCATTGTTTTCCTTTCTTGGGTAATCCTGATTGAGCCCGTTTATCAAGTAAAATATGTAGCAAATCATCTGTTATTGCTTGTTGCATAAGTGTCATTCATGTTAATGCATAATAAAAGATGCAGAGCTAATGACTCTTCTCTCTTTCAATAAGTGTCCTTTTAAGTGCATAAGATTTGCTATAACATTCATATAATGCTTTATATCGACTCTTCTCTCTTTCAACAAGGTCATTTTTATTCCAATGATCGAATTAGCTATAATTTTCCTAGAATCTGTCGAGTAGTAGTAATATTATGCGTGTATTTGGTAGGTAGATCTATAACTTCAGTTGAGGCTCCACATATCTACACACTATTATTAGAGAAGACAGACTTAACTGTCATTAGCATATTTGTAGTCAATGTGTCATGAAGCAAGAACTTCCTGTTCTGTCTTTTTCTTTGTTCCTATTTTCAAGTGCTTACTATGTCCCATTTTTTTATCCAGGGAGAATTCCTTTCTCATACTTGGAAGATATCCAAATGAGGTTTATGAAGAACTACAGCAGAGTTGCCAATTATGCACCAGCATATGCAATGAATGATGAGTTTTCAAGGGTTTTGCATCAGCAAATGGAGTTTTTTTCTAGTAATCCCAGTGTTGATACCCTCAATCGTGTGAGAGGTGAAGTTGGCGAGGCAAGTAATTCCAAAGAAATCCTTATCCCTCATTATTCTGTCTTTTGATGTATCTCCGCCCCATCATTTTATTTATTTCCTACTACAAATTTAGAAAATGAGAACAGAAGCTAATCTAGGTTCATGATATGACAGGGAAAGTTGTGCTCTTGTTAGTTTAATATGCAGCTCTATTTTCTGTTGATAAATTTTCCATATTCCTTTGTATGCACTTTGTGACAGCCAACTGGAGCATATAATTATCTGATTGCTATAACAACAACAACCCATCTGGTTTGTGGGGCTAATGAAAAACGTAAATGATAATATGATTTCAATACACTTGTTTTAGCTCCAGTTTTAGTTTCAGTAAAAATGAATGTCACAACGAGTTATTTATATAGGACTCATCTTTGTATAGAGTTGGTAGACTAAGTGTGTGTTTGGAAGAAAAAAAAATCACGGTGAAAATAATGAAAAAGTGCTTTTAGTTAACTCTACAAATAGTAGCTTCACAATTTCCACGGTACATGACATTCAGAAGCACGGTGGCAGCTAAAATAATTGAAAACAAACACATGCTAAGTGGTATAATTATATCTTCTTGACTTGAAATGTGCTGAGTGCCTTTACAAAATCCCATGTAGTGATTGATACCTATAGCCAGTAATACTTGCTAGCGAAGTTGTCCCTTTTTTCTTTCTGAAAATCATCATATGCTGATTATTTTGCAGCATGCTTCTGAAGAGCGTATTAGATTTTAAGTTGTTCCGATGCTGTAAATGTCACTTAAGTTGTTAATTTTTGTCATGCATAATGTAAGGTTGTTTAAGTCCTATGACATAGTTGATAACATTAGAATTTTCACTCTATCATTCAGATACACACTATCATGGTGGATAATATTGAGAAAATATTGGAGAGAGGTGACCGGATTGAACTTCTAGTCGACAAGACAGCAACAATGCAAGACAGTTCATTTCACTTTAGGAAGCAATCAAAGCGCCTTCGAAAAGCACTTTGGATGAAAAATTTTAAACTCTTGTGAGTGAAATTTCTTTCCTTAATATAAGAAATATATATATTTGGAATGCATAAATTTTTTATATGGAGTACCAAAAGTTCTTTGGAATTATTTTGACTATGTATTTGATATTTGACAGGGCGTTATTGACATGCTTGATTGTCTTACTCCTTTACTTTATAATTGCTGCTTGCTGCGGTGGCATCACTCTACCATCCTGCAGATCCTAATTGTCTCTCCTGCTGGTTCATATATTTTCTGAGCTTTGCAATGGTCAAGATTCCTATCAATATCTACCTTGGAAACTTCAGTATTTTAGGTTCAAAATTATGAGCTGAGTGGGAAAATTTGGTAAAGGATCTAGAAACAGTTACGCACATTTTCTCCCTTTCGTTGTTCTTGGTTCTGTATTGTAAGATTACACACGAAAGCCTGTTGAAATGCTGTTTTGTGATTATAGGACATCATTCTGTAAATGTGGATTTTTACTATCTTTATGATCTAAGTTTATGTTATTGTTTATAAATTATTGCAATTTTCTTGTACACATTATATACGCTTTAATGATTTTGCATGTCGTTGGTATTGAAAATCTAGGGCCAAGCACCTTGTATGACTTGATTGAGGAACGTTTCTTCACATTTCAACACAATGCTAGTTTATTTAGAATGTTAAGTTGGTAATAAGTTGTTTGGAAAACAAATAATGGTTTATAAGAGAGATCACAATATAGAGGGTTTGGGACGGGTAGTTTGAAAAGGGGAAATGTTCATTCCACCCACTCTTAAAGATTCTTCCACAACACTAATAAAAGTCCATTTTGTCCCCCAACTCCTGTATCTCTAGATGCATATTTTTTTTATCAATGGTCTTTGTTTAAGGGTTACATGATATGGTTTTATAGTGTCACCCCTTGTAATGATGTCAGACGTGTCTGGGGGACTACTTAGAAAACTATAGGTATTTGATCAGCTAACCAGTAACCTATAGGTATTTGAGGTTTGGGATAAGCAGACAAAGAGTGTGACGGTGGTATGTCGGCGTATTGCGAAGATGGGTGTATGAGCCATAGAGGCAGAACTCTTTATGGATGGTTCTCCCTAATTGGTCGTTTTGCTGGCCATAGTTTTCTAATTATTGAATGATGTTCAGTACAGGTGGAGAAGGCAGGGGCTAGACATACCCAGTAGTTTACATTAGAATGTTTTATGTTTTTTTTGGTATTTTCAGATGTATTTTCGAACACATATTATGCATTAATTATCTTGATTGTTTTTCTTATTAATGTATGAATGTTTATCATTCTTTAACTTTAAATTTATTTTGATTTTACGTTAATTTAATTTAATTTAAGCTAATGTATGCTTTATGGTCTAAAGAAAATTGAAAGTTTGGACAATGGTGATGTTCTGATGTGAATTAGGGAGAGTTCTAGAGATGTATCTCCGAAATAATAAGATCTTCTTTTTCAGTTTTAATAGAATGAATTTTCTCTTTTTGAAAAAAGCATTTTTGAGATAAGATTTTTGAATCCTCAAATAAATTATCAAACATTATTCCCATCTCTTTGCAGGTATAGTATGAGTTTAAAGTATTTACCTCTTTAGAGTCTGAGTTAGTCATTAGACACGGATTAGCCTCTTCATCCTCAGCTTTAGAACTCGAGTTATCAAAATCATCCCAAGAGGCTAACATTGATTTCTTTTTGGATTGATAGTTTTTTTTTTTTGAGTTCTTTGAGGACATTTAGTTTTGAAGTGGCCAAGCTTATTGCACCCATAACACGTGATTTTTCTTTTGTCAACTTCAGCCTTTTGATAATATTTTCTAGGATGAAAAGATCTTCTAGTTTGACTTCTTTTTAGAATCATTTGTTGAATTCTTCTTGATATCAAAGCTAGATCATTTTCATCGTCAGATTTTAAATCGGTTTCTTCATGTGGATTTTGAGACGATGAGACTTCTATTTGAGCTTCTGATTTTTGTGAGGTTTTGAGAGTAAATATTTTTCCTTTTCTTTGTGGCTTATCCTCATTAAGAAATCCTTCTTGAGCTCGTAGAGATCCTATAAGTTCTTCAACCTGTAATGTCTTGAAGTCTTTTGCTTATGATATGACAGTTACCATAGGTCTCCAAATTTTTGGAAGACATCTTAGAATTTTCCTGATTCTTTTGTGAGCAGTATAGGTCTTTCCAAGAGATCTGAGTTCATTTATTATGATTGTAAATCTAGAAAACATTCATCTATGTTTTCTTCTTCTTTCATCTTGAAAGTTTCAAATTTTCGAACACCCATGTCTATTCGATCTTCTTTAATGAGACTAGTATCCTCATGATGTATCTTGAGAGAATCCCATATTTCTTTGGCAGTGTTACATTCTTCTATTCTGTCATATTCTTCCCCGCTAAGAGCACATGATAAAATACATTGAGCTTTAGAGTTTAAAAGTACCTTATCATTTTCTTTTTTTGTCCAGTCTGACTGTTCTTTTGGAATTGATGGTGCAACATCAGTTGCAATGGTCATAGGAGTACAGTTTCTGGTTTCTACAACAGACCATATGTTGTTGTCATGAGAGAGGAGAAATAGTCTCATGTTTCCCTTCCTGTAGTAGTAGTCTGAGCCATTAAAGTAAGGAGGTCTGTGTGATGACACTAAAAGAAAAGCACGGATTAGCTGCCAGAATTTAGCGTCGGCCACGACTACGACGCTATTAGCATTGCTACTATGTCCCTCGAAACCGACGATAGCATCCAAATATCATTTGTTTTATTTTTCTTTGATCTTAATAATAGTAGCGTCGGCTAACATTAGGTGAAATTCCCTCCCCCCCCCCCCCAAATTTTGTTAGCCTCCTTTTTTATTTTCTAAGTAATTGCGTAATCTTTTATTTTATTTTTCATAATAGTGACGATATTTACCGACGCTAATGTTGGTGCAAAATTTTTTTGTTTCCCCCACAAGTTTCGTTTGCATCCTTTTGTCATTAGTTTAAGAAATTAACTTTTTTAGTGGGCGACGCTAACGTCAATATTATATACTTATGTGATAACTGGTTTTTTTCAAAATCTGTTTTTTAAAACAATGAAGTCGCCACCTAATTTTATTTGTTCATAAAGAACGGGAAAATATAGATAAAACCCGCGAAGAAGGATAAGGCGGTCTACGAGACCAAAAGATATGGATTCGGGAGTCGGTTATGCAAGGGGAAGGTATTAGCACCCCTCACATCCATCGTACTCGATGGGAACCGTTTAGTTCATGTGTGTTTATTAAATGCTTTATAAGAATAGAAGAAGAAGGGTCTTTATTTATGGGTTTTTGAACTCGCCAAAGACATTGCATCTTGTGCCTACGTACTCCCTCGTGCAATGGGAAAGTCAGAGTTTCGTAGTTCTTCTTGAAAATGTTTAAGTTGGTTGTGTTAATTTTAGAAAAAAAGTTGTGTGTGTTTAGACATTTCAAATTCTTGAACTTTGACTTGTTTAGTTTGTTTGAAAAGCTAAGTCTTTGTTCGTATTTGAAATGACCATTGCACACCCTCTGTAAGAAAAGAGTTTGATAATCGTATATGAGCGAGAAAGAGTTGAGTGAGTTGAATTGATTTTAGGGGGGGGTGAAAAGTACCGAACAATAGGACTAGTATCCTACGATTCAAATACTAGAAACCAGAGGAGCACAAATGCTCAACGAGTCGTCTATCATCCCAAAAATTTTCTTATGAAAAGTTGAAGTGAAACAAGGTTCACGTTATTAAATTTGAGTCTTTAAACAATTGTCTAGCGACAACGATTTAAATACTCGAAGTTTATTTGGCACAAGTTTTTAAATAATTGGTCTAGCAACCAACGATTTAAATACTCAGAATTTATTGTGAATAATGTTTTTGAAAAGTCACTCGACGTTGGGTCGAAGTTTGTAACTTTTGATTTATGAAAGTGTTTTGATGTTTGGTATATGGACCAAGAGAAGTTGAATCGGGTTATGATTAATCAAGTATATAGACTTAATTAATCTCGTGAGGATATGTGCTCCTACCCCCAACTATGAAACCCTTGTGCATGGATAATTGGTATATGGACAATTATTTATTCGGGTTATGGTTAATCGTTGCAAACTAGGGCTTCGATTAACCTCGTGAGAATGACCATGCCCAAACTCAACTATGAAACCCTTTTGGAAAGGCTTGGTATGTGGAAGCGAGCCCATACAAGGTGGCTATATGTATGCTCCTAGAAAGTGAGACTAGCGTGACACTAGTATTCTAAACAACCAATTGGAACAGTCGATCGAATAGTTTTCGATGTAGAAAAGCCCAAGACCAAACTATGAATGTGTGCGAGTGTGCACTGTATATATACCTGTTCATTGATGAGGAGCCCAAGAGGAGGCCATGTGTTCTAATAGGATGACAAACGCGTAATTAAGTAGTAATTAAAACACACAAGAAAATAAAATCCTAAACTATTATAAACCATGCGGGGATGGGGGTACAAGTTTATGAATGGGGATTAAGAGCCTAAATAAAAAAGCAATACAACCCAATCGAATTAAATCAAAATAACTAAATAGATTAAAAGCTTTTATCGCATGGTGCAAGGAATCGCCTTAGGTAAACTCAAGACATTAGATAAAGCTTGACGCATCAGATGAATACATATGGAAATCCTTGCATCAGTTAAAACTCCAACAAATAGACAAAACTTGAAATAATCTGAAATGTCTCAAAAGTCGAGCATTAGTGGATTAGAACAAAGCGTTAAAGCTAAAAGAAACGGATGAAATATGGAATGGATACTTGATTAATTAACTTAAAAGTTGATTAAGTTAATTAATTAAGTTAAGAAAAATCAATTAGTTGAAATTAATTAAATTTTAATAACAAAATTAAATATCTAAATCGAATTGTAGTTAATAAAAGCAACAAAATAGTATGAAATGAAGTGAATGCTTAATCGATAAATCAAGAGTTGATTAACTTAATTAATCGAGCTAAGAAAAATGAATTAGTAAACTAGTTCATTTTTAATAACAAGATTAAATAAGTAAATCAAAACTAGCTTAATCTACTAAGCAGAAATAAAAGGTACAAAGCAAAAGTAATTACTTGATCCAACATGAGAACCTCGCACAAACAAGCAAACAAGTTAGTAATTAAAAGGAAATTGAAATAAAATGAAATTGGTATAATACTCATAAACAATTAAATATAAAACTATCGGTTATTCAATTATTTCGATCCACAAGTGAAACTAGAACCAAGGAAATTTAAGTTATTATTCAAAACGTTATTCAACACATGAAAAATTGAATTCAACATAAGTTCTAAACCCCCAAACTGAAATCCGGGCAAAAACTACTTGTACAAGAAATGAACCAAAAACCTCATCGAAAACATACTAGCAAAGCAATTGAATGGGCTTAACTTCACAACAATCATTCTTTTTAAAGACCTTAATCAGAACGTCACAATATTGCACATTTGAAACTAAATTCCAACACAAATTTATCACTTAACATCGAAAGAGTTAACAAACACTAATATCAAAAAGCAATAGCAATTAAGCATGATACACCTTCTAATCCACAAAGATTACCATAATTTCCAGTAGCACATTACAAATTTAACTCCGGATAAGATCAAAACCGGCTTTATTATCATAGACAACCACCCTTTTAATCGAAACAGATCATTAGCGGCACTAACCTCAATTACTTCATCCGATATAAACAGAACCAGACAACATGATATATATATATATATAGAGAGAGATCAAATTACACCAATTACTTACACCAATTATTACACTCAATTACAACCTTTGATTTAATTAAAATCCAATGACTCTTAAAATAACATCTTAATATAATATTTCCTTTTCTCATATTATCAATTATTCCATATATATATCTTTGTAATCAATTCCATATATATTAACAAGATTTTATTTTTCTCTCACATCAATAATCAATGTCATGTATATTTATTATTAGGTACAAAAGATTTTCAACAAAAAATATATACACACATTAATTTATTTTTTAGAAGATGTATTACATTTTATTTTTAGTTAGTTCAGTTAAAACTTATATAATTTTACTACAAAATTGATGTTATATGGAATTGAAAGTTTCTTTTAGTTTTTATATATATTTTTTTAAAACATTTATTTTGATTAATTATATTCTATTAATTTAAATTAAAGGATAAAATGTACATACTAATTCCATTCCTACATAAGGCTCAATATTCTCTTCTGCCACAATAGCAATTTGTGACTCATCACAAGAACTGATATTTGATTCAAGTTCATCATCCAAACTAGTCTCATTCATCATGTGAAAAAATTGACTCTGTTCATAAAAAAAATTATAATAAAGTTTAAATATAAATTTGATCCCTCTAAATATACAATTATTTTCATCTCAAATCAAAAATACATATATTTGTAAGAATAAAAACTAAACTACAATTATTTTCATCTCAAATTAAAAGTACATATATTTGTAAAAATAAAAAACAAACTACAATTATTTTCATCTCAAATCAAAAGTACATATATTTGTAAGAATATAAAACTAAACTAAATTTTTTATAAAAATAATATAAGAACATAAACTAACTATATATTTAAATATTTTAATAAGAACATAAAACTTATAACTAAAAGTAGTCAATGACAACTAAAATAAAAGAGGAAGAAAACTTACTTGAAGAACTTGATGAACAAACTCGTGAAAAAGAAATAGTAGCAAAATATTTGATAATACTTTCTTTCAGCACATAAAGATTGTAGAAAGCAAGACAATCAAGTATTGAAAATTTTGATTAGGGTTACATGTATGTATATAAATATATATGAAATTGATTAGTCGTGTGAGAAAAAAATATTTTATTAATATATAGAGAATATTTTAGATACAATATTTCATACTATATATAAGAAATAGTATTTTGTTAATATATATATGGATTTGAATATTATTTCATACTCTATTTAAAAATATATTAATTTTATATTTTAAATTAAATAAGTAGAACCTAATTTTATCCTTTAGTATGTACATTTTATCCTTTAATTTAAATTAATAGAATATAATTAATCAAAAGAATTTTTTATATATATATATATATATATATATATATATATATATATATATATATATATATATATATATATATATATATATATATATATATATATATATAAACTAAAAGAAACTTTCAATTCCATATAACATCAATTTTGTAGTAAAATTATATAATTTTTAACTAAACTAACTAAAAATAAAATGTATTACATCTTCCAAAAAATAAATTAACGTGTGTATATATTTTTTGTTGAAAATCTTTTGTACCTAATAATAAATATACATGACATTGATTATTGATGTGAGAGAAAAATAAAATCTTGTTAATATATATGGAATTGATTACAAAGATATATATATGGAATAATTGATAATATGAGAAAAGGAAATATTATATTAAAATGTTATTTTAAGAGCCATTGGATTTTAATTAAATCAAAGGTTGTAATTGAGTGTAATAATTGGTGTAAGTAATTGGTGTAATTTGATCCTCATATATATATATATATATATATATATATATATATATATATATATATATATATATATATATATATATATATATATATATATATATATATATATATATATATATATATATATATATATATATATATATATATATATATATATATATATATATATAT
This sequence comes from Vicia sativa, assembly GCA_021764765.1. Lineage (NCBI taxonomy): Eukaryota > Viridiplantae > Streptophyta > Magnoliopsida > Fabales > Fabaceae > Vicia > Vicia sativa. The sequence goes on along the minus strand of CM038793.1, from coordinate 150,433,371 downwards.
ATATATATATATATATTTGATATGAACATGAAACAAAGTTCAAATAAGTCAGGTTTAATAATTAAGAAACACAAAGGTGATCACAAGATAAACAAATCAACATACAAACACAAACTTCCCGATCCTAGTTCTACACATATTTGAACGCAAACGACATACTTGTATTGAGGCTTCGACCAATCTTAATAATCCAACTCAAAATAATGCACAGATGCAGTCACCATCAAATACTAACATGATATCAATATCATCGACATATAAATAACTTAACATGATGCAAGAAGGATGGAAGGAGATAAAAATGAATGAAGTGGAATATCAGGTATTTTACAACTATAAAACAATGCAAATATCGATTTAAATAGACTTTTGGTCAATTTAAATACGACTAATGATGCAAATGCTATGAATGGATGATTATTAATGTTAATGGCCTCATGTAAGTGCATGTAGATGAATACGAAGCCTAAGCCAGATAAACTCAAAGTTATGAGGGAAAATTTTGAGGTATGATAGCTGCCCCTATTTAAACATATTTAACCAGATAATTGAAAGAAACGGTCTTCAAATTGTCAGGGTGAAAGTGTCATACCCCAAAATTTGCCCTCCATCTTCTCAAGATATTCCATACATCCATGCTCAAGGATTCCTCAAGGGTTGAACAGATAAACCCTCTCCTAGACAATCAACCCAAACAAGGGTTTGGTGATTCTCAGATCCAGATGGACTTCCAACACCTCCAATGTTCATCATGCCTCCTCATATGCTTCAAAGATTCTCCATGACAAGTTTCAAGCCTTACAAGTCAAGTTTCCTCAGACAATTACTCAGATGGATGAAAATCAGTTGTTTCAAGTGGTCAACATCTGATCAAACTTCATGATATTTGGTCAACATCCTCATTTTGAAGTTACATTCATCATTTGATCAAGGGTTGATCATGATTCATCAAGAAAACTCAAGATTTGCTCAAAAGTCAAACTTTCTAAATTAGGGTTTCTCAATGAAAAGTCAACCAAACTTTGACTGAGCATAACTTCTTCATACTTTCTCAGAATTTTTTCCACCACCTCTTGTTTTGAAGGAAATTCAATTCTCTACAACTTCATGTCTCACAAGTATGTTCAAAAAATGCTTCATTTGGAAGGTATGGATCAAAACATTACAGGTCTTTTTCAAAGTCAACAAAAAGTCAACATTTTGTTTTGAAGATATAATGAGCATGAAAACTCCAATTGAGATGAAACCAAATAGGTTGGTTAGAGGACTCTTAGAGCTTTCCAAAAAGTCCAAAAACACTCAAAAATGTGGAAAATTGAGCAAGATACACTATTCACAAGTTGGGCATTTTTGAACAATTGCACAAAAGGAGATATTTGTCAAAATGCAATTTTTTCCGAATGGGCCTATAATTTTATGATCCAAACTTGTTCATGATATTATTTGTGACTCATTGATGCTTGGCCATGACAATTTTCTATTTTATTGATTTATTTTTGAATTTAAAACCATTTAATTCAAAATTAAATTATATAAAATATGAAAATAAGATATTTTTTCAAAAGGAGTGAATTTCTATCAAACTTGAGGTCCAAGATAGCCCATGGAACATACCAAATTCGTGCTAGCTCTCACATTGAAGAGAAAATAAATTTTTTTCCAAAATTTGATTTTATTTGAAAAATATTTATGGCACATTCATGATCCAATCTTTTTTCCTTCTTTTTGCCCTCTCAAGACACTCTATAAATACCAAGCAAGTTGCCAAGCAAAGGACACGAAACCCTAGCTCAAAGCATAACCCTTATTTTGCCAAATTTTTTCTCAAAGTTGTAAAAATCGAAATTCATTCTCCAGCCACTTTCAAGCTCTCAAAACCATTCCATTGTGTTCAGGGGGTAAGATTGAGTAAGTATACATCATTGCCAATGATCAAAGCAACCTGAATCGATGCATACATGTTCATACATATTCAAATATTTCTTGATTTTGCATTTTTATTATCTGCTTGTTTTACTTGATTCTAATGATTTCAATGTGCTCATGAGATGCTAAGGGATCGATCTGGGCAATCGTTTGTGAGTTTGAACGTCAGAATCATGTATTGCCATGTCTAGGGTTTTCAAACTGTGAAGCTTCGAACCGGCTTATACAGTTGTTTTCAGGTCAAACGGAGGCCACCATCAAACTCGCCATGGTCGATTTAGGGGGCTAGGGCCCCCCTTTCCCATTTATTCTTCGTATTTTGCATGTTTCGATTTCAGGTTGGTCGGAGAAGACGACCGGAGCTAGGGCTCCGGCGTCGTTGACTGACTTGGACTCCGGCGTAGCTTGCGTGGCGCGATGGATGGATCTGATTCGTTCATTCATAAGTTGACTGGGCTCGGCTTGCTGACTGTGTTTGAATCAAATCCCAGGACACGTAATCACTCATATTCCATTGATTTCAGCTTTTCCAACACCAAATGTCATGTGGTGTAGTGGTTAAGGCGCTGGCTGTTTGAAGATTCTCTTCATGGTCTCCAGTTCGAATCCTGGCAAGACCAAACCTTTTTCTCTTTTACAAAACTTAACTATTTTCATATTTTCTATTTTCTTTTAATATTTTCATCTATTTTAATTAATCTTTCATAATTTTTATCATGCATTTAAAAACACCAAAAAATATTTTTTCTTTTTTGCATTATTTCCAGAAAATGTTTATTTAATTTATAAAATTAAAAATATTATTTTTGCATGCATATTTAATTTAATTGTTAATTTATCATTTAAATCACCTTTAATTGATTTTTAATTATTAAATTAACTCCCAAAATCCCAAAAAATTATTTTAGCATATTAATATTATTTCTAGCATGAAACATTTTTCTCATTCAAAAATTATAATTTTTACTAACATTTTCCTCTTATTCGATTTTCTCGTATTTCCCGATTTCTCATCTTTTCACAGGTTATTCCGTTTCGGACGATTTCTTTTATCGCTTTCTTTTCATATTTTGTAATTGCTTATGGGATGTAATAGTTTAATTAGGGTTTTTACTTTCCGCATTTTAAATTATGTATCTGCCCCAAAGTCATGTAATAGCGTAGGATTTATCTTTCTGCACTTTATATTTCCGCATTTTAATTTCCGCACCCTATAAACTGCTAGTAACTAGGCGTGTATGGCAAGATAAAATTGGACATAGCCCACTCTAATTTCAAGATAAAATACCTGAAATCAACACACTCTTTCACACATGCACCCCTTAGGGTAATTCTCTCTCGATGCCTTACGAATTCAAATGGTCAAGTCCCTCGAACGTAGAGGTATTCTAGCACCGTTGCCTTCAAACAAATCATCATAGTCCCTTCGATACAAAGATCATAAGACCCACGATGTCGCCTCCGAATACATGATCTTGACCCTCGATTGCCGCCTACGAAAAATGATGATAGTCCCTTCGAATGTGCTAGGATACTTCCTACAAGTTGCTTTCTATGACCATCCGATGTCCCTTCGAATGTCCCGCTTACATCCAACGAATAAGGTTACCTACCCACTAATGGTATGGATAGCACTATTCTAAAGGAACGTAAAATAACACGAAAACGACCAATTCTGAGTAGGTAATAAGACTTTTAGTTGCTTGCTCTATCAAAATACTTTTCACACCACACACTTTTGTCAAAGTTCAAACACTTTTCAAAAATGAAACATTTCCGAACACTTTGTATACATTCCTACATGAATCATTACAAAATCAAAGCGACATGCCTTTTCAAAACATTTTTCAAACACACAGAAAGCAATTTTAAAGTGATCTAAGAGCAACTAAGAGCCCGTAGATAACTACGGACGGAAAGGGGTGCTAATACCTTCCCTTTTCATAACCTTCTCCCTTACTCAGAATCTAACGAAGGTCTTTTCCTGTTCTTTTCACCTTCCCTTAATTGGATAAAAGAAAAGTCGATGGCGACTCTTGCTATCCGCACATTTGCGATACAAAAACCTACAAAGTCAGTTCACCGTATTACAGAAAGATAGTTTAAATACCAAATATCCAAAATTTTCCATGTGAAACAGTGGGCATGGAACAGAAGTTGAATTTGAATGCAAAATGCAATGATATGAGGTAAGAGTAAGACCAAAAACTCCTTACTGCAGAGCCAAGAAAAGATGATTGAGGATTAGTAACCGGTTAAGCAACATAAGAATGTCTTAACACGACAGTAACAATTGAGAAATATCAAAAAATCTCAACATCACTGGGGATAATCGAGTAACCAAAATGAGAAACAAACAACAAGTTTTAATGAAAATTCATTGAGAGTAAAACTGCACTTCTCAAGAGAACAGGAAAACAACAGATTAAGCCATCTCAGGATGTCTCAAAAAAAATTCTTTGAGAAGAAAACTACACCTCTCAAGTGAAAAGGAAAACAAAAAATTAATCCATCCCAAGATGTCTTAACAAAAATGCTTTGAGAAGAAAACTGCACTTCTCAAGCGAAAAGAAAAGCAATAAATTAAGCTATCTCAGGATGTCTTAATGAAAATGCTTTGAGAAGAAAACCGCACTTCTCAAGTGAAAAGAAAGCAATAAATTAAGCCATCTCAGGATGTCTTAACGAAAATGCTTTGAGAAGAAAACCACACTTCTCAAGCGAAAAGAAAAGCAACAAATTAATCCATCTCAGGACGTCTTAACGAAAATGCTTTGAGAAGAAAACTGCACTTCTCAAGCGAAAAGAAAAGCAATAAATTAAGCCATCTCAAGAGGTCTTAACGAAAATGCTTTGAGAAGAAAACCGCACTTCTCGAGCGAAAAGGAAAACAATAAATTAAGCCATCTCAAGATGTCTTAACGAAAATTCTTTGAGAAGAAAACCGCACTTCTCAAGCGAAAAAGAAAACAATAAATTAAGCCATCTCAGGATGTCTTAACGAAAATGCTTTAAGAAGAAAACCGCACTTCTCAAGAGAAAATGAAAACAATAAATTAAACCATCTCAAGATGTCTTAACGAAAATGCTTTGAGAAGAAAACCGCACTTCTCAAGCGAAAAGAAAAGCAATAAATTAAGCCATCTCAGGATGTCTTAACGGATATATAATTGAGAAGTTGTCAGAAAAATCCCAAAAAGTTAAAGAATACCCGCAGACCTTAACGATTATATGATTGAGAAATTTTCATAAAAATCCCAAAGAGTTAAAGAATACCCGCAGATTTTAACAAAGATATGATTGAGAAATTATCAGAAAAATCCCAAATAGTTAAATAATACCAGCAAACTTTAACGAAGATATGATTGAGAGTTTGTTAGAAAAATCCCAAAGATTTAAAGAATACCTGCAAACTTTAACGAAGATATGATTGAGAAATTGTCAGAAAAATCCCAAATAGTTAAAGAATACCCACAAACTTTAACGAAGATATGATTTAGAATTTGTCAGAAAAATCTCAAAGAGTTAAAGAATACCCGCAAACTTTAATGAAGATATAGGGTTGGAACAATATTAGAAGTGTTGTGCACGAAGGTACGACGAACCATGACATGCTAAATGCCTTAACCTTGTAACTTCCGAGTTACCAGTAGAACAAATTCAGTAGCAAAACCGAGAGTACACTTCTCTAGGGATAAACAAATAATATCGAGCACACTGGTGTGATATAGATGTTTTATGAAGTCGGTAAATCCTTGTTTCCGACATTCCTGCTGATAAAAGATTTTAATGAACATGTACAAACATGTGAAACAACTTCTGAGTTGACAAAATCTCTAATATGTACGCAGATAGCTTTACCGAGGATAGAAGAATCAAGTTCAACACCTGCGATTGAAAAACTTATATGGTAATCATCTTCAATTTGCTGGCATCGTACCGACGATGTATTGTAGCAAGTAGATATGTGGATCAACTTCTGAGTTGGTGAAATATCCTGAGATTGAGTAAACATTCTTCTTGGTGGATATTTATCTGTTGAGTAATAGAAGACTTACTGGGGAAATAAACACGCCAAAAGTTCAATGGGGTCTACTGAGAACAGCTCAGAGAAGCAAATCTGTAGAGGTCAACTGCCACTAAAATTTACTGAGTAGATTCTTATCTGAATGAATCTTGGAAAATACCCTGAATAATATTGTAGTAATCATTTCTGAAGGAGACTCTCTTGGGAGTAAATGAAACTTTACTAGGAAAAATTCATAAGAAAACCATAAGAGATTGTCACTGGGGATTCCAAGTAGAAAATCTGTTGAAATTAGAGTTCACTTGGGAAAACTGACAATTGTTTGGCTGGGAAAGAAATCTCGACTGGAGAAATTTGTCCGTTATTAAGACCCGGATAAGTATACAACTTGCGCTGGGGAGAAGAGAATAATTCTGTCATCTGGGACATGATCTTTCAATTTTGATCCTTATGAGGATATTTATAGTTTCAGCTGGGGAAAAATCCTGCAAAAAAAGAACTAGCCGAAGCCAATGCATGAATATGATATGCATGATTTTTAATATTTTAATGCAAAAGGCTATCAAACTGACTTCTCGATACTGTTGGAAGAGAAAATTTCAAATGCATCATGAAGATAATGCACCAAACTCTGAATGCCGACCTACCACTTGAAAGGTTCCATGGTAATCCTTGTAGAAGGAAAGATAGCAATTTCTGAAATGCTTTAACTATGATGATCAATTGAGTGCCCAAAGTTGGATGAATTGGATGCAAAGAGAACATTTCCAAATACTCAGGGACCGGAAGTGGTCTTCTGTGAGGGTAAAATAACTCATGTCTAGCGCACACGTCTGACATGAATGTTTCAACATTTGACAAGATGACATCTTGATGACAGAAAGCTGTAACAAACATAGGCAGATATGTTGAACAACTTTAACATTGAGAAATCATCATCTTGTTGCTACCAAGCTGACATGAATTGCAATAAGCAAGAAATAAATCCATTGGGGTAGAGGAATCAAGTTCAACACTGCCAAAGGGGAATAGACGTTTCCACAGTGGATAAATCTTCCATCTGCTAGCATGGTGCTGACAATGCATAAACAATAAACACATACTGACATCTTTAAACAACTTGATGTTGCAATAGATCCTCCAAAATCTTTTAATCATCCTACCTGGAAGATGCATATTTCTGTTGAATAAGCGAGGAATACATTGGGGAAATAAACACGCCAGAGATTCACAGAGGATTGACTAAGAGAAACTCAGAGAATCAGGTCTATAGAGGACTACCGCCACTAAGACTTACTCGGGAAGTTGTTATTTGGAGAGAATATTAATATTGGATTTAATGTTGTTGTAATTCTGCTGCAATAATTCCTCTTGGGGAAACATGAAGCTTCATTGGGGAACTTCAAAAGAAACTCTATAGAGAAAGATCACTGGGGAAAACCCATGTAACAAATTTCGTTCACACAAGAGTTCACTTGGGGAAGATCAACTTCCTTGGAAGAGATTCGATTTGAGAATCATCACCATTGTAGATCAATTTATGAGCAAGCCTTCAAACTTGTGGCAGGAAGAACTAAGTCTGTCATTCGAGAAATAGTCTTCAAAGTCTAATTCTACTGAGGAGAACAACTAGCTTATCTTGTAATATCTGGAGTCTTGGCTGGGGTTTATGGATGATAGAATATGAATGAATGCATGAATGCTAGTTAATGCATTGGTTATCAAACTGAATTCCTGACATCGCTGGTATAGGAGAGAGAATAAATGGCATCAATAAGATGATTGACCAAATACTAAATATTGATTTGCCACTGCAAAGGCTGCAATGTTAATTCTTGTAAAAGGAAGAATAACAACTTTTGAGTTATAGATAATGATGATCAGAGGAGTGCCCCATGTCTGGGAACGCAGATGCATTAGATTTTTCACTCAAGAGATATCTCGACTTCAGAATCTCAACATGCCCCAATCAATTAGACCTTCGAGAAGAAACTTTCCTGAAAAGGAGTGCCCCAGTATCTTGTATTCTACAACGATACTCTACTGATCATCAGTATTTCAAAGTAGCTGGCTATTCTGATGTGGGAATAACATGCCTTGCTATGAGCTTTTAGAGATATTTCAACATCATGAAACAAAATGCCTCGGTTCTAAGAGTGGCGGGCGTCACAAACATGGATGGCATGTGTAATACGGTGGGAGAACTAACTTTGGAATTTGTTTTTCTTTTTATCGCAAATGTTGCGGATAGCAAGAGTCGCCACCGACTTTTCTTTTATCCAATTAAGGGAAGGTGAAAAGAACAGAAAAAGACCTTCGTTAGATTCTGAGTAAGGGAGAAGGTTATGAAAAGGGAAGGTATTAGCACCCCTTTCCATCCGTAGTTTTCTACGGGCTCTTAGTTGCTTTTAGCTCACTTTAAAAAATTTCTTTCTGTGTGTTTGACAAAAATGTTTTGAAAAGGCATTTCGCTTTGACTTTGTAATGATTCACGTTGGAATGTATACAAAGTGTTCGGAAATGTTTTGTTTTGAAAAGTGTTTGAACTTTGACAAAAGTGTGAGGTGTGAAAAGTATTTTGATAGAGCAAGCAACTAAAAGTCTTATTACCTACTCAGAATGGTCGTTTTCGTGTTATTTTACTTTCCTTTAGAATAGTGCTATCCATACCATTAGTTGGTAGGTAACCCTATTCGTTGGATGTAGAAGGGACATTCGAAGGGACATCGGATGGTCATAGAAGGCAACCTGTAAGAGTATCCTAGCACATTCGAAGGGACGATCATCACTTTTCGTAGGCAATAATCAAGGGACGAGATCATGTTTTCGTAGGCGACATCGTGGGTCTATGATCTTTGATTCGAAGGGACTATGATGATATGTTTCGTAGGCAACGGTGCTAGGATACCTCTACGTTCGAGGGACTTGACCATTTATTCGAAAGGCAACGAGAGAGAATTACCCTAACGGGTGCATGTGTGAAAAGAGTGTGTCAAATTCAGATATTTTATCTTGTGATTAGAGGTGATCTATGTTCATTTTTAGTCTTGCCATACACGCCTAATTACTAGCAGTTTATAGGGTGCAGAAAATAAATTGCGGAAAGTAAAGTGCGGAAAAGTAAATGTCCTACGCTATTACATGGCTTTGGGGCAGTTACATAATATAGGAGTGTGGAAAGTAAAGGCAGAAAATATAAATCTACGCTATTACATGATAAAAACTTTGCGACCTATACATCCTTTCTAGAATTGTAAATGCGGAATAAGAAATAGATAATCGGAATAATAGGAAAATGTTAGCAAAATGTTTTGGAAATTAGTAGAAAAAAGGTTTTTAGGTTAGTAATCCTAATTATATGATAGAGTAATTTTTTGGGAATTTTCTGGATTGGTTTTAATGAGAAAAAGTAATTAAAAGTCAATTTAATGGTTAATTAACAATTAATTAAAATATGCATGCAAAAATAGTAATTTTTATATCAAAAATTAAATAAACATTTTTCTGATTAAAATGCAAAAAGAAAATATTTTTGGTGATTATTTAATGCATGAGAAAATTATTTGAAAAGAAATTAAATTAAGAAAGAAAATATGAAAAGAAAATAAGAAAAAGTGTTAGTTTGGAAAAGTGGTAAAAATATGTTGCAATGCCAGGGATCGAACCAAGGACATCCAGGACAAACACGCGCCTCCCTGACCAACTGAGCTAGCCTGCATTCGTGTTAGTATTATGAAACAAAAACAAAATAAGCGAAATAAATCCCTAGCCACTAGAACGCGCGCGAAGATCTTCATCTTCTTCGTTTAAATTTTTAAACCTTTAGCGACGGCTTTGTTCGTCGCTAAAGCCCCTGAAAATTTTCAAAATCAAGTACAAGCAATATAAATTCATTGTGAGTACATGGTTTGATTTCAAATTGGTCCCTGAGTTCAATGGTACCGGTCGTTTGGTCCAATTTTTCCTATTTCAAAAAACCCCAATTAGAGCTTATGAACCCTAACCATGGTGAATTACGATTCAGGTGTCTAAACTCCAATTAACCTATGCAGAAATTTTCGAAACTCCATTCTAAACACAAACAAAACATCAAAACATGTTAAATATGCATGAAAATCAAAAATCGAAATTGAGTTAGAATGTGCGAATCGAAATCGTGTTTGTGTGATTCTGGGCTTGTTGATGGCTTGTGAGTATCTAGATTGATTCAAGGGACCTCCAGGAATGTATTGGAATGCTTAAAATTGATTGAAACGATCTGGAACTAGGGCTGCCAATAGCTTGCAATACACGGTTTTTTTGAGCTTTGTTAGGGTTCTTAGAGGCAGAATTTTCGTTCTTGTGTCATGTGAATGCAATGTGTACTTATAGTGGATGGATTTAGGTCAAGAATCATGAAGATATAATGTACCAATCAATGAGAAAATATTTGATTTGGTATAAAACCAAATATTGCCTTGTTGATCAAATTTCAATCAATTCCCTTGCCAATTAATGCAAATTTCGAATTTTCCAGCTTGTGTGGCTTGCTTGGACCTCAAGAATGAGAAAAAAAATATATTTTGCAATTAATTTTGATTTTCTACCTTTTATTTTAATTTAATTGGATTTTAAATGATTAAAATCCAAAATAAATAGAAAATAAAAGATAAAATTCGTGGCCTTGGGCTTGGAGGTTCCAATTCAGCTGAGGAACAAGTTTGAACCAAGAAAAGTTAGGCCCATTTGCAAAATTTTGGGTTTTGTCAAGTATTTCTCTTTATGCACCTCCTCAAAAATGCTCAACTTGTGCAAGGTGTATCTTGCTCAATTTTTAACATTTTTGGGTATTCTTGGACTTTTTAGAAAACTCAAGATGTCCTCTAAACAACCTCTTTGGTTTCATCTCAATTGAAGTTTCCATGCTTAATAACACTTCTTTACAAAAAGTGACTTTTTGTTGACTTTGAAAAGGACCTATAATATTTTGATCCATATCTTCCAAATAAAGCATTTTCTGGCTAGGCTTGTGAGACATGAAGCTGTAGAGAATTGAATTCTCTTCAAAATGAGACTGGGCGGAAAAATTTATGATAAAGTATGTGAAAGTTATGCCTGGTCAAAGTTCTGTTGACTTTTCTTCAAAAACCCTAATTTGGAAACTTTGACTTTTGATCAAATCTTGAGTTTTCTTGATGAATCATGATCAACCCTTGATCAAATGATGAATATCACTTTAAAATATTGATGTTGACCAAAAATCATGAAGTTTGACTGTATGTTGACCACAGTTGACTTTTTGTCCAATACAACTGATTTTCAACCATCTGAGCAATTGTCTGAGGAAACTTGACTTGTAAGGCTTGAAACTTGACATGGAGATTCTTTGAAGCATATGATGAGGCATGATGACCACTAGAAGTGTTAGAGGCTCACCCTGACTTGAGGATAGCCAAACCCTAATTTGGGTTGATTGCTTAGGAGAGAGTTTGTCTGGTCAACCCTTGTGAAATCCTTGAATGTGGATATGTGAAATGTCTTCAGAAGTAAGAGGGAAAATTTTGGGGTATGACAGCATGCCATTGCATGAGCCTTGGAGAGACTTCAACATCTCGAGGTGATTACTCCAGATCAACTGAATCTTTTCAACAAGCTTGCCTTAGAATGAATCTTTGAGATACTTCTACTTCTCAAGTAATTTCCTCAAATTGACTGCATTTGAATAATTAGCTATACAAACATAGGGAAGATCTGCCCCAGGATGAGTTTTAAAGAGACTTCCACGTCTCGAAGTAATTGCTTCAAACTGATAGATTATTGAAACAAACACTTGCTCCAATTAAGAGAGACTTCACTGTCTTGAAATAACTGCTTCGGATCAACAGCATATGAGCAACTAACTTGATGGAACGAGAGCTTTTTTGAAAGCTTCAACGTCTCAAAGTAATTTCCTCAGATTGATAGTAACTGAGTGATTAGTTCTGCATATATTGGAGTGAAATTCCCAATGTATAGCCTTAGAGAGACTTCCACGTCTCGAAGTAATTGCTTCAGGCTGATTGAATCTTGAAACGAGGTTGCCCCAGGATAATCGCTCTTTGAGAAGGACCAAATCACCTGTTGATTGCTCTTTAAGGACCTACCCCAGATTGGCAGAATTTTGAGAAACTGAATTTCGACTTGATTGTCCTCAAGTTAACAGAATCTTGAGAAAGCAACTTGTAATATGCTCAAAGGAGTCCTTAACATCATGCCTCTTGATTTAAGAGAGTGATCAAGTCTTTCTCTTCTTTAGACAAAGTTGAACTCTTCACTGATGTTCATTATGTGAACTTTTTTAATGTCATACAATTATTATACATGTAGAATAATGTTTATTATGACAATTCTAATGCAACACTTATGAGTCTTGAAGTTTTGTATGAAAAACATTATGACTTTTTTTTTGCGAGTGAAACACTTTTAGAGTGCAACACTGAAAACTTTTTTCTTTATGAAAGATAAACCAAGTATATGATACCAACACAGATACTTAGCACACACCGTAGGAGTCAGTTAAACGCGATCTCATCGTTGTATGCTTTTGAATTAACCCATGCTTCAATTAGTACTTTTAAGGTTTGTAACATGGCCTGGTTCATGGTTTTTAAAAAAAATATTTTTAGGCTCAAAATTATTTGGTGCCCACCCATTCTCCATGATGTTCTTCAGTCCTAAGTTCATCTGTCTTGATACAAGTACTCACCTCTCGAGAGGCGTTTATAATGGTTGAGGAACCAATACGAGGTTTCTCGGACACAACAGTCACTAATCTTTTTGTCTTTGGTGTTTAACCGCACAACTTGTTTTTTGCTGAGAATTTTTATTTGATAATCCTCTCACTTTCGGGCATTCTGATTTGCTTTCCCTAAATTTGTCCTAAACGACTTGTTTTCAAGTTTCGACTTAGCGGGACTTTTTCTTTCTTTCCTATTCATTCCTCCTCTTTGAACAAGTTGTGGATCTTTACATCGTCTTCGATTTGTTGGAAGTGATTGTGACTGTCCGAGTCTTTGAGTAGATGAGGGATAACCATTGTTGTATTGTCATATGTTGACCTTCTGATGTGCGAGAGGTAACCATTATAATATTATCCTCTTTTAATGCACACTATTGTTAGACAAAAATTGACTATTGCAAATTTGACTTTTTTTCAACCTTTTGAAGGATATCTATTGTTGTATCCTTTGATGCATACTCTCTTGACGAGTTCTGAACGCTCAATCAGATTAACTGAACACTACCCGCCCACAGGTTTAAAATGAGGGTTTTTTCTAAAAAGAAAAGAAAACTCCTACTTCAAGGCTCGAAGGGGTTAACGAGGGTTTCACTCCCTTATATCTCTAGTCTTTGTGGATTTGAAACAATGCATGTACATCATTAGTAGGGTTCTACTCGGAAGCATACAACTAAAGACCTGGCGTTTTTCAACTATCCTCATCCTCCCTCCCAATCTTTGCCTAGGCGAAAGACTTGGTAACGTTGGTATCAAAATGCTCGGAAATCAAATAAAGAGTGATAACGAATGGATTGAGTGACAATGAATGAATCACTTCAAGACAAACATAGTCATTGCATTAATATTGAAAAACCAAATAAGTTTCTACATGCAAACAAAGTTTAAATAATTAAGCAAGATACAAATGAAAATGCAGTAAATAAATAAAAGACTATCATTGTTGAGGAGACTTGAGCTCTCTCTTGACTTGTATATTCAAATGACTTTCAGTAGTCTTGATGCTCACTTGAGTATGGGGTTTCCATTCACAAATAAAATCCCTACTTGAAGAGGCAAGAACTTATGGTCAATAAACTGTTGAACTTTGGCTTTGTAAGGATTGCAATCCTCTGTTGAGTGTTCTATCGTACCAGCATGGTATCCACATCGCGCATTATGATTATATCTTGGCAGGAATGACTTTGGTGGCTTAATGAACTTTGGAACTACCAATGAATTTTGAATCAGATATGGAAGAAGTTGATTGTAGGTCACTGGAATTGGATCAAGAGGAGCCTCCCTTCTTTCTAGATTATTCTGAGGTACAGTTTGATTTTGGGAATTCCGACTCTAAAGTTGAGGAGGGTCAAACAAAGGTTGCTGATAAAAAGGCTTGAAAGATGGTAATAGAGGATAATGAGTCGGTGTTGCGACTAACTTCCTTTTTCTAGAACTTAGGATATCTTTGCTAAAGGATTCCATCTTTTCTGAAGTGATCATTTGGTCTACCTCATTGTTGACACTATCCTTCAGAGTCTCAACTTCCTCTTAGTAGGAAATTGTCCCAATGAGTTTTGGAAGTTCCTCAAAATTGCTATCATCAGAATTTGTAACCAAAATATCTAAGCTCGAGCCATTATGTTTAAAAGACATAATCTTGTCATCAATTAGCTCTTGAACTTTTCATTTAAAAGAGAAATAATTCTCAGTTTCATGTCCTGCAGAGTCAGCATGAAAAGCACATTTGGCTCTCTCATAAAACCAAGCTTTAGCAATCCCTGTCACTGGCTTTAACTCCCTTGGTATCACAACACCACTCTGAATTAGATAAGGCAATAGTCGAGAATATGATATTGAGATTGAGTAAATATCATGTTGAGCTATCGGCGGTAATGCAGGTTAATATATTGATTTGGTTCCCTCTTCTTTGGTCGGGGAGTAAGCAACGGCTATTGTCGAGGAATCTTTGAAGGTGAAGGCGATGATGACGCCTAGTAGGAGAATTTTGAACTGGAGAGTTCGCCACGTGTGGATGTCCTTGACCCATGGAGACACCAGACAATAGAGCGGTAACCAAATTTGCAACAATTGGTGTAGTGTTGCACTCTTTCTTCAACACGACTTGCAAGAGACCCATAACCAGACTCATCTGACTTTTCAAATGATTAACTTCCTTCCTTAACAATTCCTGACCACGTTGAAGCTCGTCTATAGCCCTTTGAGACATCCTTAGAGTTCTGAACGTGTGTCGAGTAATCAGTTTGATCCTTCTGGACAGAAGAGATGAAATGAGTTTTTCTGATGAAGATGAAATGCATGGTAATGCAAAAAAGAATACAAATGTAATGTAATGGTAATGCATGTAAGAATGCAATGTGATGACAAATTATGCCAAATTAAATTGTTATAAGAGCTACACAAATAAATGTTTGAAGGTACGGTCAGACATGGTTTCGACGTCTACCCAACAATTCCCCATACCAGATGGTTCTAATGTTTTTTTTCTAAACGTTTCTCGGTGTCTCAGATCCCCTTTTAACAAATATTATCATCACGCGAACGACCTAAGTGGTGATTGTAACACCCTTCTAAATACCCCCGCAATTAATAAATTATTTCAGAGTTAACACATACTAAAGGGCGTCACAATTAATTAAAACTAAAATTCCATCCATATGCCATGCTTTACTGAGGAAACATAATTCAATTAATTATCAAATACACATGTTTAACACAGCGGAATGACTTCAAAGTTGGATAATTTCAATCACAAACGAAATCATCAAAGGTCAATGCCTTGAATCACCAAAACAATTATCCAATTAAAACATCAAATAAAAACCGAGTTTAATAATAACTCTAGACAAGTGTTTCCCAGTGTTATAATCAGAGCATGACACCGACACGCGATAAAATAAAAATGCATAGCTCTATGATCCATCATCACCAACTCCTAAGCTGCTAAAGCTTCAATCTGAAATCATCAAAGTAAGGGTGAGACTACATCATAATTAAAATGCATTATAAATTCATAAAACAATAGAATTTCATAAGCTATTATTCCACCCTATTCAGCATAATCAGATTTATTCATCCATTCAACAACACAAGTCATAAATATACATGACACACAACAACCAGATTATAACACTAGAATTCATCATAACATGTTATAATCCATACAAATGCAATGCAAGACTCTATGCATGTGGTACCAAAAGTGTAATAAATTCACCATATTGTTCCATTTCAACTCGGACCCAGTATTAACATCTGCTCTATTCCAACTCGGACACAGATACGCCTCACCGCCCATTCCAACTCGGCAACGGTTATTGGCCAGCTAACTAATTCCACACAATGACAATTAGCTACCACCAAATGTATATGCATGCACAACAAAAAGCATGCAACATTCAACATAGGTTATGATAACATTATACATCATAAACCATCATCAATCCAAAACATGATAACCATCATTTATCATGAACATCATCAAACAACATAAACATGCACAAATAATTATTGCAACATCATCACCAAAACAAGCGTACAACCAACAATATGCACACAATACATCAGCACAACAATATATCGTTTCCTATCCACCTAGTACACGAGGTACGAATAACCACAAGGTCGGAAATCACAACTTTCCTAAATAAAACCAAGTTAATATTATTTTATTTATTTCATAACAATAGGATAAGCTTCACCTTTTCGGTAGTCTCTCGAACAATTTCAGGTCCAATTACTACACTCTCTCCTGTCTCATGCCAACACAACGGAGTTCTACATCTCCGACCATACAACGCTTCAAAAGGTTCCATTCTGATACTAGAATGGTAACTGTTAGTATATGTGAATTCTCTCAATGGAAGATAAGTGTCCCACGAACCTATTTCTTCAAGAACACATGCTCGTAGAAAATCTTCCAATGACTAATTCGTCCTTTCTGTCTGACCATCCGTCTGAGGATGATACGCCAAACTTAACCTTAACTTAGAGCCTAACGCGTCTTGCAAACTCTGGCAAAAATCATATGTAAACCTTGGATCTCTATTCGATACAATGCACAACAGAACACCATGCAGTTTAACAATCACATTAGTATAAATTTCCGCAAGCTTTGGCAAAGGAAAACTGATGTCAATAGGTATAAAATGAGTCGACTTCGTAAGCCTATCAACAATCACCCAAATTGAATTATGTCCCCGTACGGTGTTAGGTAGTCCCGTTATGAAATCCATTGAAATACTATCCCATTTTCATTCTGGAATTTCCAACAGTTGCATCAACCCGGCAGGCTGCTGATGTTCACCTTTTGACTTCTGACAAGTTAAACATGCATACATAAACTGCGCAACGTCACGCTTCATCCCAGGCCACCAAAATAATTTCTTCAAGTCTTGATACATTTTAGTAGCTCCTAGATGAATTCTTAACTTACTTCTATGACCCTCTTCAAGAATTAATCTTTTTAGTTCCGCATCATCAGGAATAAAAATTCGTCCATGGAATCTCAACACTCCTTACGCGTTCAAATTAAAATCACTATTTTCAGGTTGATCAACCCCAACCATCGAATCTACCAGTTTTACATCTAACTTTTGAGCTTCTTTGATATTATCCAAGAAATCATTGTTAATCTTCAACATTCCTAGCATAACACTCTGCGCGGTGTCGTCTCGCAAACTAGACTCATGTCTCTAAACTGTTCAATTAATTCCAGCTCCTTAACCATCATTGCTGACATATGCAAACTCTTCCGACTCAACGCATCAACAACCACATTAGCTTTACCTGGATGATAATTCAAACCAAAATCATAATCTTTTAATAGTTCCAACCATCTTCACTGTCTCATATTCAACTCTTTCTCGTCGAACAAATACTTCAAACTCTTATGGTCGCTAAACACTTCAAATCTAGAACCATACAAATAATGCCTCCAAATTTTCAGCACAAAAACCACTGCAGCGGGTTCGAAATCATGCGTAGGATAATTCTTCTCATGAATTCTCAACTGCCTTGACGCATAAGCGACCACCTTATTATTCTGCACGAGCACACCACCTAACCCCATCAGACAAGCATCGCAATACACAACAAAAGATTCTTCTAGATTAGGCAAGGTCAACACCGGAGCCGATGTCAACCTCTTCTTCAGCTTAGTAAAACTTTCTTTGCATTGCACATCCCACACAAACGCTTTACCTTTACATGTCAGTTTAGTTAACAGAAGTGCCAACTTTAAAAAACCTTCGATAAATCTTCTGTAATAACCCGTCCACCCCAAAAAACTCCTAATCTCAGTCATTGACTTTGGAGTTTCCCACTGAAATTCAACGTCTACTTTAGACGGATCCACATCAATACCACTACCTGAAATAACGTGCCCAAGAAAGCTAACTTCCCATAGCCAAAATTCCCATTTGGACACTTTGTATACAATTTCCTTTCTTTTAAAATCTGCAATACTGTCTTCAAATGTTCTGTATGCTCTTCCTGTGATTTAGAATAAACCAAGATATCGTCAATGAATACCACCACAAATCGATCCAAATAAGCATGAAAGATTCGATTCATATACTCCATGAACACTCCCGACACATTGATAACACCGAAAGTGTTGCACCCCAAAATTTACCCTCTTGATTTAGGCTTATGTTTCATCATAAACATCATATTGCATTGCATTCATATCTCATGATAGGATCCAAGCTCTTTGGGTTCTCAAGACTTCTATAAGCTAAAGAGGTTGATTGGACTAGCATACCCTTCTGAGGGAATCCCAAATTTCCATATCTGTGGATCTTTCGAGTCACAAGGTTTATTGTGCCTCAAGACACTCCATTTGCCTCATTGATCCCTCAGGAGTTGAAGTTTTGTAGAGATTTGGTGGGATATTCATCTGTGGCATTCATTTGATGAAATTAGGGTTTTGGCCCTCTGTGGAGTATGAAGCTTGGATGAGTCAATTTCTTGAGGTATTACCTTCTTATTATCATTTGAGTTATCATGGTTCAAAGGATTGCTCATTACATTCACAAGATTTGAGGTTTTGAAGCTTGATTGGTTATCTCCTAACACATGGAGCAAAAATTAGGGTTTTGGGTAAAATCAGGATTTCTTCAGATTTTTCACTCAAACTTGATTTCACTTGTTTCTATATGTTGTTGGACATCTATGAGTGAAATATTGAGGCTCAATTTTGAGCAGAAGCAAGTCAATTGATCACAAGGGGCAAAATGGTCATTTTGGTCAAAATCAGTCAAAGTCAGGAGTTGACCAAGTGGACTTTTGGTCAACCATCAATTCAAATATCACATTTTCATTTTTCATGACCAAATTCATCATTGAATCAAGAAAGTTGGAGAAATTAGGTTTAACTTGTTCATGAAGTTATTTGAAGTTTGAAATTTTTCTAAAGTGTCCACCCTATGGAACTTTGACACATCATAACTTTCTCAATTTTTATCCAATGGTTGCATACCATACATTTCTGGAAAGCTTGGAAAAAATCCTACAAGATTGCCAATGTGTAAAATTTCTCAAAAATGCACCATTTGAGAGATATTTGAGTTAGAAGTTTCATGCACAAGTTTTGACCAAGGCTGGGCAAACATGCATTTTCTGGGCATTTCTTTGAGTAATTTTCACAAACAGGTGATGGGCATAATGTTGAGGCTTATATCTTTTGATTTAAATGGAATTTTTGAAAACCACTTCGTGCATTTTGAAGTATGCCATGAGAGCTTTAAATGGAACTTTGAATCATATCATTTGGTTCAAAATTGATCAAGATACAAGGCCCAAAAGTTGAGGTCATGAAGCTGAATCCATGCACAACTGTCATACCCCAAAATTTGCCCTCCATCTATTCAAGAGATTTCATACATCCCTACTCAAGGATTCCTCAAGAGTTGATCAGACAAACTCTCTCCTAGACAATCAACCCAAACTAGGGTTTGGTATCTCCCAAGTCAAGATGGATTTCCAACATCTCCAATGGTCTTCATGCCTCCTCATATGCTTCAAAGATTCTCCATGTCAAGTTCCAAGCTTCACAAGTCAAGTTTCCTCAGACAATTGCTCAGATGGTTGAAAATCGGGTGTATTGGACAAAAAGTCAACTGTGGTCAACATACAGTCAAAACTTCTGATTTTTGGTCAACATCCTCATTTTGAAGTTACATTCATCATTTGATCAAGGGTTGATCATGATTCATCAAGAAAACTCAAGATTTGCTCAAAAGTCAAACTTTCTAAATTAGGGTTTCTAGGTGAAAAGTCAACTGAACTTTGACTGATCATAACTTTCTCATACTTTCTCAAAAAATTTTCCACCACCTCTTGTTTTGAAGGAAATTCAATTCTCTACAACTTCATGTCTCACAAGAATGTCCAAAAAATGCTTCAATTGAGAGGTATGGCTCAAAACATTACAGGTCATTTTCAAAGTCAACAAAAGTCAACTTTTTGTTTTGAAGATATATTGAGCATGGAAACTCCAATTGAGATGAGACCAAAAAGGTTGGTTAGAGGACTCCTAGAGCTTTCCAAAAAGTCCAAGAACACTCAAAAATGTGGAAAATTGAGCAAGATACACCATTCACAAGTTGGGAAATTTTGAAGGAATGCACAAAGAGAGATACTTCTAAAAGTCAAATTTTTTGCAAATGGGATTGCTTTTTCTTCACCCAAACTTATTCCTCATACAATTAGAAATATCCAAGCCCAATGCCATGAATTTTTGATTTATTTTTCTATTTAATTTGGAATTTATTCATCTAAATACAAATTAAATTTTAAAATAAATTATAAAATCAAAATTAATTGCAAAGATTGATTTTATTCCTTCCTTGGGACTCAAGTAACTTACAAATGCCAGCAATTTTCGAAAATTGATCAATATGGCAAGATTGGATTGAGAATTAATCAAATTTTGAAAATTTGATTTTATACAAAAATCAAATTTGATTTTCATTGAATGGTGATTGATTCTTGCCAATAATGATCCCAAATCCATCCAGTACTTATACCTGATGCATACCACATGAAAGAGGACGAAAAAATTGCCTTAGAAACCCTATTCCAAAGCTCAAAAAACCGTGGCAAGCAAGCTATTGGCAATCCTACTTCCAGCCGTTTTCAATCAATTTTAAGGTGTCAAACACATTCCTTGACATCTCCAGAATCGATCCAGATCCTTACATCATCCAAAACCGTCCAGAATCGTGAAAATTGAAATCGGTTTGTTCTTGAAATTTCAAAATTCGAATTCCTTCATTCATGCATTATTAACTCGATTTGTTGTTGTTTTTGTGTTTAGTGATGTATTTGCAAGCTTTCTGGGCAAGCCAATTGAATTTCCATGGCCTGAATCGTGTTACACCATAGCTAGGGTTTCTGAGCTCGATTTAGGGCTTTGTTTAAATGGAAAAATTGGACAATAGGACCTATACCATCGTGTTCGGAACGATCTCAGGAATCGAACCATGCCTTTAGAACTTATTTATTTTACGTGTGCTGGATTTTTGATTGTAGCCAGGGACTTAGCGTCGAGCCATGGCCGACGCTGAAAATTCAAATATTTAAAACGAAGAAGACGAAGTCTCCCGCGGTGATGAGGCAAGTCAGGAAGCGACGCGTGTGAAAGCCCACTCGCTTCGTTCTCAAACACAGGTGCACACATGGCGCAGCGGTTAAGGCTCTCACTATTTCTAGATGCCCTCAAGGGTCACGGGTTCGAATCCGTCCAGGGCCAGTTTTGCTCCTTTTTTTCTCAAACTTCAAACTTTTAACTATTTTCATATTTTTCTTTTATTCTAATATTTTTGCATGTTATTTTAATTAATTTCACAATTTTATTTCTGCATTAAAAATTCATCAAAAATTAATTTTCTTTTTTGCATCATTCTCATAAAATCTTTATTTAATTTAATAAATTAAAAAATATATTTTTTGCATGCATATTTATTTTTATTTGTAATTTTGCATTTAAATCATTGTAAATTCATTTTAAATTATTAAATTGCATCTAAAAAATCCCAAAAATTTATTTTAGCATGTTTACATTATTTCCAGCATGTCATATTTTTTCCAATTAAAAATTTGCATTTTTTCTAACATTTTCTCTTATTTCGATTTCATCATATTTTCCGATTTCTCGTTCGTTTCACAGGTTCTTCCAATTCGGACGTTTCTTTACTATTTTCATTTTATTTTCCAATAATGTAACTGTATATGGGATGTAATAGTTTAAATTAGGTCTTTACTTTCCGCATTTTAAATTATGTATCTGCCCCAAAGCCATGTAATAGCGTAGGACATTTACCTTTCCGCATCTTTACATTCCGCAATTTACTTTCCGCACCCTATCAATTGCTAGTAACTAGGCGTGTATGGTAAGATAATAATGAACATAGCCCACTAATTTTCAAGATAACATATTCTGAAATCAACACACTTTTTCACACATGCACCCCTTAGGGTAATTCTCTCTCGTTGCCTTACGATTACAAATGGTCATGTCCCTCGAACATAGAGGTATTCTAGCACCGTTGCCTTCCAAACAAATCATCATAGTCCCTTCGATACAAAGATCATAAGACCCACGATGTCGCCTCCGAATACATGATCTTGACCCTCGATTGCCGCCTACGAAAAATGATGATAGTCCCTTCGAATGTGCTAGGATACTTCCTACAAGTTGCTTTCTATGACCATCCGATGTCCCTTCGAATGTCCCGCTTACATCCAACGAATGGAGCTACCTACTAACTAATGGTATGACTAGCGCTATTCTAAAGGAATGTAGAAGTACAACAAAACGACCAATTCTGAGTGGGTAAATAAGTCTCTTAGTTGCTTGCTCTATCAAATGCTTTTCGCACCTCACACACTTTTTCAAAGTTCAAATTCTTTTTAAAACTAAACATTTCCGAACACTTTGTATACACTCCTACATGAGTCATTACAAAGTCAAAGCGAAATGCCTTTTTTTCAAAACATTTTTGTCAAACACACAGAAAGCAATATTAAAAAGTTATCTAAGAGCAACTAAGAGCCCGTAGAATAAAGTACTGATGGAAAGGGGTGCTAATACCTTCCCTTTTCATAACCATTCTCCCGAACTCAGAATCTAACGAAGGTCTTTTTCTGTTACTTTTACCTTCCCTTAATTGGATAAAAATAAAAGTCGGTGGCGACTCTTGCTATCCGCACATTTGGATACAAAATCCTACAAAGTCAGTTCACCGTATCGTAATCGGCGACTCACTGGGATACACCCTAAAGAGAGAATTGCCTTAGGGATTTCTAGATAACCTTTAATGCTTTTTGTTTGACTTGTATGCTTTATCTTTAAGGGTTGCTTGGGTATTATATTATTGGGGGATCCTACACCCGGATCCGGGTTTCCTTTTAGGTAAGTAGCATTAGATCATCGCGACCGTTAGACGTATAACTAAACGGTCAACATGATGGCTACGTTAGCGTGACACTTTGGTTGTCCCGATACTCTTCATTCCCAAGTTGAAGATAGTATTTGGCTTCTGCGTGGTGTCATCAAGCGCTAACTAAACTTTTAGAACCTTAATTGACCCATCTTAGCCATTAGAAGATAGTGAGATGGCCGGCTTTGGTGTAGACCGAGGTTGGTTGATACTCGATGCT
Organism: Vicia sativa; assembly: GCA_021764765.1. NCBI lineage: Eukaryota > Viridiplantae > Streptophyta > Magnoliopsida > Fabales > Fabaceae > Vicia > Vicia sativa. The sequence continues at coordinate 150,409,999 of CM038793.1, read as the reverse complement.
ACGCTCATTGAGATCAGACTTTTGGGACATTTTCGATCGACCACTTGGCCGTCGTATTGAAATAAGCGCCACGAGAAAGATCGTGATATGAGATTCCTAGAACCGGTTACTATTATAGGACAGATGAACCAACTCAAACTTTTGGTGGGGTAATCACCTATACCTCATGCAAGCCTTAACCCTAGGCTCATTGTGTGAATTGTTTGTGTGTGCTAAACATGACATCATGACATCATTTGCATTGCATATCATTTCTAACTATTTCAAGGACCTAGGGATTTATCTTTGCTCTGTTTTGTAGGGTATTATGGCTTCTAGAAAGACAATCCGAATCAACTTTATGGGTATACCTTCTCAGCTCAAAGAATTGGTTTCAGAAATTCCCGACCATGTTCAGTTCATCAAAAGACATGGTTATCTACTCGACTTGGTTATCTCCGGTTTTGAAGAAGATATGATGCATGTCCTATTCCAGTTCTTTGATCCGAAACACCATTGCTTTACATTCCCAGATTATCAGTTGGTTCCTACCTTGGAAGAGTTCTCTAAGCTACTTGGGATACCTATTCTTGATCAAATGCCATTCACCGGTCTAGAAAAGGTTCCTAAGTACGAAGACATTGCATCAGCCTTACATCTTAAGCGCTCAGACATTGAAGCCAATTGGGAAACTAGAAGTGAAGTTAAGGGTTTACTTTCCAAGTTCTTAGTCAAGAAAGCCCGAGAATTCCTCAAAGTTATGAGTTTCCATGCATTTGAGAACATTGTGGCCTTGCTAATTTATGGTTTGGTTCTATTTCCTAACTCGGATCAATTCATAGACATCAATGCCATCAAATTATTTCTTACCCGCAATCCTGTGCTTACCTTACTTGGAGATATCCTACATTCTCTTCACACTCGTACTACTAAGAAACAAGGAACTCTCATGTGTTGTATACCGTTACTTTCAAGGTGGTTTATTTTGCACCTTCCTCCATCAGTTTTGAAGAATGAACAAAGGTTGAGATGGTCTCAAAGATTGATGTCACTCTCTCATTCAGATATCCGTTGGAATCTTTTCTCTCAAAAGGACTTCACCTTCATCGAGTTGTGGAGAATTCCTAATGTACCGCTACTTGGTATAAGGGGAGGTATTACTTACAACCCTTCTTTAGCTCTACGTCAGTTTGGTTTTGCTCGAAAAGATGGTCCACATGATATGCTTCTCCAAGATGTTGTGTTCGACTACAACCACGATCTCCAGAATTACCGACGAAGGTTCATACACGCTTGGAGCATGGTAAAGAAGACTGATACCAAGACTTTGGGGCACCAAAATCCCATTCCTTGGGAACCTTACCTAAAATGGGTGCGAGCTCGAGCTCAAAACCTCATGATGCCATTCACTGTTCTACCAAGAATTATGGAACTGTTGCTATAGGTGACGTACCTATACTGTTCTCCATCCTGACATGCCTACTGATTTTGAAGACTTGAAGAGATCCTGGATTCAGCTTAAGGAAGAGAGGGATACATTTGAAGCTCAGTGCTATGCAAGCGAGAAGAAAGTGCTAGAGTTGACAAAGCTACTTCACGAGGAGCGAAGCATCAACGCCTACATCGGCACCAAAAGGAAGCGCCCATGGGAGACTTAGAGCTTTAGGATGTTTATGTTTTCTTTTATTGTTTCGAACTATCTCTTGTACTTAAAAAGAAAAAAAAAAGAATAATGAAAAGAGTAATAATAAATGTTTGTTCATTGCTTGTTTAACAAATTTAAATCTCTAAGGTCCTTGAAAACATTGCATTGCATTCGCATAAACATTGCATATCATAGCATAACATTGCATCACAGGTACATTGAAGATTGGTTTTCTCATTTGCTCGCTATTTATTTTAGCGAAATGGCTTCAGTCATCAAAGATCTCCAAGCTCGAATGCCTGGGAGATGTTTACCAGCTTGGTCCAAGGCCAAGAAGATCTGAAGAAGCTCATCAACAGAAAGAAGAAGGTTGTTGGTCTCCTCAACATGGGCAGACGCTACAAAGGTGGTCCTAAGAGAGTCAGTCGGATAGAGCTTTCAGAAGGAAGTGTCAAGAAGGAGGATGAACAAAGTAACAAGGGTAATGGTGAAGGCAGTCAGCCTGAGCTTGAGAATGACTATGATAATGGCCAATACTCTGATGAGGATGACAAGTACAAGCAACTTGAAGACCGTCTGAATGCTGTGGAAAACCAAGATGTCCGGCTGAATTTTGATGATCCAAGTCTTGTCCACGTGTTGTGATTCCTCCCAAGTTCAAAGTTCCTACTTTTGCTAAGTATGATGGCATGTCTTGCCCTAAGCTGCATTTGAAGTCCTATGTCCGTAAGATCAATCCCACCGATGATGAAAGTTGTGGATGCACTATTTCAAGAGAGCTTGAGCGGAACTCGGTTGGAGTGGTATTATCGAGAATGATCGTATCCGTACTTGGAGTGACTTAGCAGATGCTTTCTACAGACAATATGAGTACAATGCTGAATTGACACCCACTCGCATGCAACTACAAAGCATGTCTATGGGTCGCGATGAGAAGTTCAAGGAGTATGCTCAGAAGTGGAGAGATTTAGCAGGCAGAGTTCAACCACCCTTGTCCAATAGGGAGTTGGTTGATATGTTTATGGGGACACTAACAGGCCCATTCTTCAATCATCTGATTGGAAACTCTTCAGCCGGATTCACCGAGTTGATACTTACAGGCGAGCGTATTGAAGCTGGTATTAAGAGCGGGAAGATCCATGTAGAGTCATCTTCAAATGCTGCAAAGAAATCCTTTGGTGGTAAGAAAGAAGCTAATGCTGTGTATGGTTAGAAAAGCCGAGCCAAGACCGACCGCTCAACTGGGGGGTTGTGATCTCAATCCTACATCGGCACAACCTCGGCGAGACAACGCGTAGCCGAACGCGCCACGAAGGCATTTAAGATCAACATGCCTTTGTCGCAAGCCTTGCAACACATGTTGAAAGCGAGTGATTGCTTTGAGGGATCCTCCTCAGAATGTCAACACCTCCTCTCCGAAGTACAATCCTAATGCTAAGTGTGCTTACCATTCCAATAGCCCTGGACATAGCACTGATGATTGTTGGGCTCTGAAGAACAAGATTCAGGATATGATCGAAGCTAAGCAGATTGAGTTTGATCCTCCTGTTGAGACTCCAAATGTGATCAACGCGCCTATGCCTAACCATGACAAGGGTTCCAATGCTGTTGGTGACGATACTTACATCTTCAACATAGATGACCTGACCATCCCTCTGATGACTGTTAAGAGGAATTTGCTGCAAGTCGGTGTCAATCCAGGATGCCCAGAGGATTGTCGTTGGTGCCCGTCTGCACCTGATGGTTGTGCTTGGTTGAGAAGACGTATTCAGTGCATGATGAATAACCGTGAGATACTATTTCTAAAACCACCTGTGCAGAAGCTGTGTGAAGATATGTCTAAGTTAAAGATCGAAGATATGAATGAAACTACACCACCTGTGTAGGATACCTTAGGGCAGCCAAGTGGAAAGTATGATTACATGGTGAAGTACACTGTTCCTGATAGTTACAAGATTCCTATTGAAGATGTTAAGGCGACCGGATGGGGTGACGATTTTCCAGAAGACTATGCTGATGTTAACACAATAAGGATTTCCTCTGCTGATCCTGTGCCTAGAGTGGCACCTCTCATTATTACTTCTCCAAGACCAGTTCCATATTCCTCTGACAAAGCTATCCCTTGGAATTATGGAGCTGATGTTTACTATCATGGCGTCAAGCAAGACCCTTTGACCATTGAAGATCTTACTATTGAAGCTACCATTCCTGACATTGACAACATCACCGGATCAAGTAAGGTGACCAGAACCGGAAGGGTGTTCTCTCCAGATATCTCTCCTCCAAAAGACATCGCGACTCCGCATTCCGACTATTTAATCCATTCCCCAAGCTAGAGGGAAAGAACCAGTGACTCATCCTGCTCAACCAGAAGTACCAAAGGAAGTTACTGAAGATACCTCCAAACAAGAAATGGAGGAAGTTCTGAAGATTATCAAGAAGAGCGACTACAATGTTGTGGAACAGTTGGGACAGACTCCGTCCAAGATCTCCATGCTTGCTCTGCTTTTATGCTCCGAGGCTCATGCTAGCGCCTTGGTGAAGTTTCTGAAGAATGCTCACGTGCCTCAAGACACTACTACTGATCAATTCGAAGTTTGTATTGCTAGCCTGGCTGCCAACAACGGCCTAGGTTTCTCGGATGCTGATTTGACTCCTGCGGGAAGGAAACACAACAAAGCCTTGCACATCTCTGTTGAATGCAAGGGCACTACACTATCCCATGTTTTGGTGGATACCGGTTCTGCTCTGAATATCCTTCCGAAGACTGCTTTTGATCGACTTGATGTCGAAGGGTTGGTTCTGAGACCCAGTGACATCATTGTGAGAGCTTTTGATGGTTCTAAGCGAACAGTGCTAGGAGAGCTCACTCTGCCTGTCAAAGTCGGTTCCCAGACTTTTGACTCCACATTCTTTGTCATGGACATTCGTCCGGCTTACTCTTGCCTACTTGGACGCCCTTGGATACATGGGGGCGCTGTTACCTCTACCTTACATCGGTGAAGTACCGGTGAAAGGAAGGTTGTTACGATGTACGGTGAAGAGGAATATATGGTCATCATCCGATCGTTCTACCTTGAGATGGAAGGTGAATTCTTTGAGACTCCTGTCAAGCTTTTGAGACAATCCCCAGTCATGCTGTTGACTCCCGTCCTCTGGTTACACAAGTTCCGCCTAGGATGGCCTCGCTGAAAGATGCTCTGTTGAAGGAGGAAAGAGTACTATTTGGGGACAGCTCCCTAATCTTCCTTTCAAATCCGACAAGACTGGTTTAGGCTTCACCATCAAGGGTCAGAAGATGATACGCCGCGAACGTGCCGGCCAACTTCCTTTCCGCATTAGCCAAAGTGGAATCCATGCTATAGAAGACAACGACAACGACTTCGACATCAGCAAGTGGATCTTCCCAACTCCAGATCATGGGCTCAGCAATTGGAAGACTGAAGACGTCATACCAATCTCCTTTAGTCAGGAGTAATTGCTCTTGTTTTGTTTTGCTTTTCGTATTTCTTTATGTTTTGAACAATAAACTTTGAAAGCCTAGTGCCTTGTGTGATACGGTGAACTGACTTTGTAGGATTTTTGTATCCAAATGTGCGGATAGCAAGAGTCGCCACCGACTTTTATTTTTATCCAATTAAGGGAAGGTAAAAGTAACAGAAAAAGACCTTCGTTAGATTCTGAGTTCGGGAGAATGGTTATGAAAAGGGAAGGTATTAGCACCCCTTTCCATCCGTAGTTTATTCTACGGGCTCTTAGTTGCTCTTAGATAACTTTTTAATATTGCTTTCTGTGTGTTTGACAAAAATGTTTTGAAAAAAAGGCATTTCGCTTTGACTTTGTAATGACTCATGTAGGAGTGTATACAAAGTGTTCGGAAATGTTTAGTTTTAAAAAGAATTTGAACTTTGAAAAAGTGTGTGAGGTGCGAAAAGCATTTGATAGAGCAAGCAACTAAGAGACTTATTTACCCACTCAGAATTGGTCGTTTTGTTGTACTTCTACATTCCTTTAGAATAGCGCTAGTCATACCATTAGTTAGTAGGTAGCTCCATTCGTTGGATGTAAGCGGGACATTCGAAGGGACATCGGATGGTCATAGAAGGCAACTTGTAGGAAGTATCCTAGCACATTCGAAGGGACTATCATCATTTTTTGTAGGCGACAATCGAGGGTCAAGATCATGTATTCGGAGGCGACATCGTGGGTCTTATGATCTTTGTATCGAAGGGACTATGATGATTTGTTTGGAAGGCAACGGTGCTAGAATACCTCTACGTTCGAGGGACATGACCATTTTGAATCGAAAGGCATCGAGAGAGAATTACCCTAAGGGGTGCATGTGTGAAGAAGTGTGTTGATTTCAGAATATGTTATCTGGAAGTTAGTGAGCTATGTTCATTATTATCTTGCCATACACGCCTAATTACTAGCAATTGATAAGGGTGCGGAAAGTAAATGCGGAATGTAAAAGCGGAAATGTAAAGTGCGGAAAGGTAAACCTACGCTATTACATGGCTTTGGGGAAGATACATAATTTGAAATGCGGAAAATAAAATCCTAATTAAAACTATTACAACCCATATGCAATTACATTATTGAAAAATAAAATAAAAAAAACGGAAGAATCGTCTGAATCGGATTAACCTGTGAAACAAACGAGAAATCGAAAAATATGATGGAATCGAAATAAGAGAAAATGTTAGAAAAAATGCAAATTTTAATATGAGAAAATTAATACATGCTGGAAATAAGATAAACATATTAAAATAATTTTTTTGGATTTTTTGGAAAAGATTTAATAATTAAAATGCAATTAAAAGTGAATTAAATGCAAAAATATAAATAAAATAAATATGCATGCAAAAATTATATTTTTAAATTTATTAAATTAAATAAACATTTTTATGAAAATAATGCAAAAAGAATAAATGTTTTTGGTAATTTTTAAATGCAAAAATAAAATTATGAAAAGAATTAAAATAGGATGCAAAATATTAAATAAATAAGAAATATGGAAAAATAGAAGAAATATGAGAGTTTTGGAAAAAAGAATGAAAACCGGTGCCAGTGAGGATCGAACTCATGACATTGGAAGGCATCTACCAACAGGAAGCGTCTTAACCACTGGGACAAGTGGCGTTTGTTGTTTTGAAAGCTGAAATTAAACGCCTTTGAGTGATTACGTGTCCCTGGAATTTTGAAATTCAAACGCAGTCAGCAAGTGGGCCTTGGTTTGAACGAATGGACGAATCGGAACACACTATCTCGCCACGCAAGCTTCCTCGCCAGTCAACATATTCAACGACGCCGGAGCCCTAGCTCCGGTCGTCTTCTCCGGTGACCTGCAATCAAAAACAAGCAAAACACGTGGAATAAATGGGAAAGGGGGACCCTACCCCCCTAAATCGATGGCTGCGAGCACGATGGTGCCATTGGTTTTGGCTAAAAACACTTGTACAAGGCTGTTCGATTCAAACAGCTCGAAATGCCCTAACCATGGCATTTAGAGTTTCACGCGTTCAAGCTTGCATGAGATGAATTATTCCTGACCTAATGAACATCCTGAGTCCATACAAACACACGAAAAACATTAACAATGCATGAAATATTGAAATCGAATTTTAGAAAAATTACAAACCGGTGGAGGTTCAAGCACGCGATCTGGGCAATTGTAGGCTTGAGTAAGAGTATGGTTCGACTCCTGGGGACCTCCTGAGCAAGACTGGATGGCTAGATCGGGCTGAGAACGGCTGGTTTTTAAAATTCGAATTTTCAAGATTCTTGAAAATTTTTGCAAGAGTTTGGGTTTGTTTTTAGGTTAGGGTTTCGTGTCCATGCTTGTACACAATGCTGAGTATTTATAGAGGGTTTTGGAAGAGAAAAAACAAGGAAAAAAGATTGGAGATTGAATGTGCATTGAATTCTTTCCAAATAAAATCAAATTTTGAAGAAAATTTGATTTTCCCATCAATGTGATCATGCACGAAATTGGCAAGTGTATTGGGCTTTCTTGGACATTAAGAAAGATATAAATCCAACTTATTTGAAAAAATAACCTTATTTTCATATTTTATGTAATTTAATTTGGAATTAAATGGTTTAAAATCCAAAATAAAATCAATAAAATAGAAAATTGCCATGGCCAAGCATTTATGGGTCAAGAATATTGTCATGAACAAGTTTGGATCAAAAGATTATAGGCCCATTTGGAAAATTTTGCAATTTGACCAAAATGTCCTTTTGTGCAATTGTCCAAAATTGCCCAACTTCTTAATGGTGTATCTTGCTCAATTTTCCACATTTTTGAGTGTTCTTGGACTTTTTGAAAAGCTCTAAGAGTCCTCTAAACAATGTCTTTGGTCTCATATCAATTGGAGTTACCATGCTCAATATATCTTCAAAACAAAAAGTTGACTTTTTGTTGACTTTGAAAATGACCTGTAATGTTTTGAGCTATACCTCTCAAATGAAGCATTTTTTGGACATTCTTGTGAGACATGAAGTTGTATAGAATTGAATTTCCTTCAAAATGAGCTTTGGTGGGAAAATTTCTGAGAAAGTTATGATCAGTCAAAGTTCAGTTGACTTTTCACCTAGAAACCCTAATTTAGAAAGTTTGACTTTTGAGCAAATCTTGAGTTTTCTTGATGAATCATGATCAACCCTTGATCAAATGATGAATGTAACTTCAAAATGAGGATGTTGACCAAAATCGAAGTTTTGACTGTATGTTGACCACAGTTGACTTTTTGTCCAATACACCCGATTTTCAACCATCTGAGCAATTGTCTGAGGAAACTTGACTTGTGAAGCTTGGAACTTGACATGGAGAATCTTTGAAGCATATGAGGAGGCATGAAGACCATTGGAGATGTTGGAAATCCATCTTGACTTGGGAGATACCAAACCCTAGTTTGGGTTGATTGTCTAGGAGAGAGTTTGTCTGATCAACTCTTGAGGAATCCTTGAGCATAGATGTATGAAATCTTTTGAGAAGATGGAGGGAAAATTTTGGGGTATGACAACTGCCCCTGTTCAATCTTCTTGTACTGGAGGGTTAGATAGACATGCTTGTCTTTCGTGACCTGAAGGTAGAAGATGATTGAACACTCGAGTACACCTGAAAATTTGCACTTATTGGTGATGATGCGGGAATGGGCTTACAGATGCCATTTGGAGAAGTTGGAGACTTTCTTTGGGAACGAGTGACGCTAGACTCGAGGTTGTTAATAGGAGGCGACGGAGATGGGCTTAAGATGCCATCTGAAAGGTTGATGGGGAGTGAGTCGTCGTTAGACTCGTAGATGTTTCGGAAGGAGAGGAGATGGGCTTAAGATTCCATCCGAAGGAGTCGTACGTTAGACTTCGTGTTCACTTTAAATGAAGTTATTGGTCTGTATTGATTTTTAACCATATATGCGGCATTCGAAAGTGAAGAAATGTTGACAAGTTAGTCGGAGATGGGCTTAAGATGCCATCCAAGGCAACCGAGTCGTACGCCGACTCTGAGTTGTTGTTGATAATAAGGAATCGAATAAATCTTTGATTACTCGAGGGAGATTGTAGTTGGCAAAATGTGGATAGCTTCTGTTGTGCATCGGTGTTTGATCCATTGCTGTTATCGGAGGATAACCAAAGGTGGTCTTCGGATAGTTTTCCCGGTTCGGGGCTTAATCTGGACCGATCGTCGGAGGACAACCAAGGTCTTTCGATAGTTTTCCGTCGGTTCGGGCTTAATCCGGACTGTTTTAAGGATTACTGTTTGGAGAAAACAAGAGAAACTTTGATAGAATATTCGTTAGTTTTATGCAAAGTATGATGCATGACAGTGTATATGAATGACATATGCATGAATTATGACTTTATGAGAAATGCATGGATGATAGATGTTGTGATATTTCAAAACATATCCATCTTGAAGAAGATGCGGATATTGTTTGAAGATTTCGACCGCTTGGGGAATTGTGTAGGTGAGAACCCGCTTTTGAAGGAGAAGAAATATCCTGGATTCCTCCGATGCACTATCGACCAAGTCTTGGGCCTAGATATTGTTGAGGAAGGTAGAGATTTGAGCGCTCGTTGTTGGAGATCTCATAGACCTGCGAGGAGAATCTGGAAGGCGATCTGTTGGGGACCTTGTATGTAGATCCTGCTGAGGAAATTTAAGAGGCGCTCTACTGGGGATTCTGAGTGTAGATCTCATTGGAGAGCATTTGATGGTTGAGAGACCGAGCTAGAAGAGTCGGAGTCCGTTGTAATCTCTGGTGGGAATAAAGGTGTATGTTTCCTCCGATGCACTATCGACCAAGTTTCGGTCCGGATCTGCTTGGGAGAAGGGGAGGATTGAGAAATATCCAGGGATGAAGTGTTCTTGCTTGGACTGATGTAACGTTGCTCGGTTGAGTGGGATCCTTGTGGATTAACATATACTCCACTGGGAAGGTGTGTTGTGGTGACACCTTTATGCTCTGCGGGGAACTATTTGGTGACTTTCGTCGTCATCCCAATTCCTGGAACCTGTAGTAAGTACTTTTGAATGTTCACTTTTCGTATGTTTGTGATTAGATTCTTATTGTCAAATGCGTATAGTCATTCAAAACAAACGTTGGACTTATTGCAAACGACAACAACAAGAATTGTAAAGAGAAAGAAGCTTGCGTTTATTTGAAAGGTGGCGTATGGCCAAGTAGTTTTGTACACAAGAAAGGTAAAAAGCTATGCGGAAACAATCTCGTTAAGTTCCAACTATGCTAGTACTCATATATTTCAACTATCTCATCTCCTTTGTCGGAGAAAGTGAGTAGATGATCTTCGCCATTTGAATCTTGAATGCGATAGTAGTGCAGGCGGTGATCGGAAGAGACATAGTCGTGCGCTTGAATCCTAACTTTTGCCTAGACCGCCTTTCGGGTTTTCGGTCTAGGATACCCTTTTTTGCCCAAGCCGCCTTTTCAGGTTTTCGACTTGCCGGGTGTACATGTTTTGTATATATCCTTAACTTTTGCCCGAACCTTTTGGTTCGCCAGGATGCCCTTATTTTTGCCTAGGTTCGTCGACCTAGCGGGTCTCTTTTATGCGTAGTATTTTTTGACTATGTCTGCGTTCACAGGGTGTGGGAAGTCTTCGCCATCCATGGTGCTAAGTATCATAGCTCCGCCGGAAAATACTGTCTTGACTACAAACGGTCCCTCGTAGGTGGGAGTCCATTTTCCCCTGGGATCACCTTGTGGAAGAATGATGCACTTGACTACTAGATCACCGACTTGGTAGACTCGGTGCTTGACTTTCTTGTTAAATGCTCTGACCATTCGTTTCTGATAAATCTGTCCATGGCAGATGGATGCGAGTCGTTTCTCATCAATCAAATTAATCTGGTCAAGCCGAGTCTGGACCCAATCGTCTTCGCCTAACTCTGCCTCTGGAGGACTACGGTTGAGGGTATCGAACCTCGATGGGTAAGGCGGCTTCCATACCGTATACAAGAGAGAAGGGGTTGCCTGTTGATGTTCGTGTCAGCGATAACCATGAAGAGAAAATGGTAACATCTCATGCCAATCTTTGTAAGTCACTGTCATCTTCTGTATAATCTTCTTAATGTTCTTGTTGGCGGCTTCCACTGCGCCATTCATCTTAGGCCGTTAAGGAGATGAATTATGATGCTTGATCTTGAACTGCGTGCAGAGTTCGGTGATCATCTTGTTGTTGAGGTTAGAGCCGTTATCTGTGATAATCCTTTCGGGATTGCCATATCGACAGATAAGATTGTGCTTGATGAATCGAGCCATAACGTTCTTGGTAACAGATGCGAACGAGGCTGCTTCTACCCATTTGGTAAAGTAATCAATTGCCACAAGGATGAAACGATGTCCATTGGAAGCCGTGGGCTTAATTTCTCCAATCATGTCAATGCCCCACATTGCAAAAGGCCAAGGAGCGGTTAGAACATTCAGAGGTACTGGAGGTACGTGCACTTTGTCGGCATAAATCTGGCACTTGTGACAAGATCGAGCATAGCGGTGACAATCAGCTTCCATGGTAGACCAATAGTAACCTGTTCTCAAAATCTTCTTAGCCATGGTGTGTCCACTGGAGTGGGTACCAAATTAGCCTTGTAACTCCTCCATGATACGCATTCTTTTTCGGTCTACATCGGAGTAAACACAAGTCGTGGTTGCGCTTGTATAAGATGCCGTTCTTGAGAAAGAATTTGGAAGCAAATCTTCTCATGAACTTCTTATCATTAATGATGCCCTGCGGATATTCCCGAGTCTCAAGATACCTCTTCACATCGTAGTACCAAGGTTTCTTCTCGTCAAGCTCACAACAATATCTTTGGTTCGTCAAACTTCTCAATGATGATCGGGGAGCCTCGTTGTCCCATCGACCTTGAACATGGATGACATAGTAGCCAAGCGCGCCAACCGATTCTCTTCTCGTGGAATATGATCAAAGTAATCTCTTGAGTAGGGAATCAAACTCGAACATGCTCGATATGGAATGAGATTCGGATGCTTCGTATCCCACTCGCCATAATCGGTGATCACTAAAGCGAGTCTCCATACACTTGTAAGAACTTGATTCTTAAGTCAATAGCGACTTTGATACCCATGATGCACTTCATATTCACCATGTTGTTAGTGCAATTGAAACATAATCTGGCGGTGAAAGGCGTATGTCCGCCTGTAGGGGATGTAATGATGGCGCCAATGCCATTGCCAAGTGCGTTTGAGGCTCCATCAAAGACCATAGTCCATCGGGATCCTTGTTCAGGTCCTTCGTCTGGGCCTGGTTCTTCACAATCAGTAACTAGTAAAACATCTTCATCGGAAATTTGAACGCATAGATGATAGTCATCTACGCTTGATGAGCCAAATGATCGGCTACCACACTTCCTTTGATCGCCTTCTGAGAAGTGTATTGGATGTCATACTCGGTCAAGATCATTTGCCATCTTGCTATTCTTCCGGAGAGAGCTGGTTTCTCAAATATGTATTTTATCGGATCCATCTTGGAAATCAACAAGGTAGTGTGAGTCAACATATATTGTCTTAGTCGGCGAGCAGCCCAAGCCAAAGCGTTACAAGTTTTCTCAAGCTGTGAGTATCTTGTTTCACAGTCGGTAAACTTTTTGCTAAGGTAGTATATTGCATGCTCTTTTCGACCAGACTCGTCATGTTGCCCCAACACACACCCCATTGAGTTCTCTAACACTGTCAAGTACATGATAAGAGGTCTTCCTTCGGCAGGCGGCATTAGGATAGGAGGACTCTGCAAGTACTCCTTGATTTTGTCGAAAGCGATCTGGCAATCGTCGTTCCATTCTACCACTTGATCTTTCGTAAGTAACTTGAAGATTGGCTCACAAGTAGCAGTCAGATGTGCAATGAATCTGGCAATGTAGTTTAATCGGCCCAAGAAACCTCTGACCTCCTTCTCTGTGCGGGGAGCTGGCATCTCTTGAATAGCTTTAACCTTCGCAGGGTCAACCTCAATACCTCTTCCACTGACTACAAACCCTAGGAGTTTTCGGATCGACTCCAAAGGTGCACTTGTTGGGATTAAGTCTCAATCAGTACTTCTTCAACCTATCAAACAGTTTCTGCAAATGATCAAGGTGTTCTTCTTCAGTTTGTGATCGAGCTATCATGTCGTCGACGTAGACCTCTATCTCGTGATGAATCATGTCATGAAACAATGTCACCATAGCGCGCTGATAAGTGGCGCCTGCGTTCTTCAGTCCGAACGGCATAACCTTGTAGCAAAGTGCCCCCCGTGTAACAAAAGTAGTCTTCTCCATGTCTTGGGAGCCATTTTGATCTGATTGTAACCGGAGAAACCATCCATGAAGGAGAAAACCTTGTGCTGAGCGGTGTTGTCTACCAAAACATCAATATGAGGAAGTGGGAAATCGTCTTTCGGACTCGCTTTGTTCAGATCTCTGTAATCCACACACATTCGTACCTTGCCATCTTTCTTAGGTACGGGTACCACATTAGCAACCCACTGGGGATAGGAGGTAACGGCCAAGAAACTGCATTGAACGCTTCATAACCTCGCTTTGATCTTCTCGACATCTCGGGACGATCGACGAACCTTCATTTCTGGGAGAAAACCTCTTTTGGCAATCGGTGCACCACAATATCAATGTCTAAACCCGACATGTCTTCGTATGACCAAGCAAAACCTCAATATAGTCTCGTAGCATCTGAACCAACCTTTCTTTAACCATTCTCAAGACCCGCTCTATCTTGATCTCTTTTCTCTCGGTACCCAAATTCACAACCTCAACTTGCTCTTCGTGTGGTATAACTCGCTCTTCTTGCTGTAGCATCGGCAAGTTCTCCGGCACTTCACAATCTTCCTCACATTCGTCTTGGCTTGGTAGATCGGATTATCGAAGTCATATTTAGCACTAGCATAGTGTTATTAACGAGATTCGAGTGATTCTGCGTTGTATCACGTGGGTGTGTGTAAGAACACATAGCTTTTGAAGGGGTGATAAAGTAAAGAAAGAAAACAAACAATTGAATGCAAAAGTCCAACGAATTTATTGAATGAAAATACGCAAACGACAGATAATAACCCTCGCAAACGAGCCATGATGCCCCGGGCAAGGCACTAGGCTTTCAAAGTTTATTGTTCAAAACATAAAGAAATACGAAAAGCAAAACAAAACAAGAGCAATTACTCCTGGCTAAAGGAGATTGGTATGACGTCTTGGTCTTCCAATTCTTTGAGCCCATGTTCGGAGTTGGAAGATCCACTTGCGATGTCGAAGCCGTTGTCGTCTTCTATAGCATGGATTCCACTCTGGCTGATGCGGAAAGGAAGTTGGCCGGCACGTTCGCGGCGTATCATCTTCTGACCCTTGATGGTGAAGCCTAAACCAGTCTTGTCAAATTTGAAAGGAAGATCAGGGAGCTGACCCCAAACAGTGCTACCTCCTTGTTCAACAGCAGCTTGAGCGTCTTTCAGCGAGGCAATCCTAGGCGGAGCTTGTGTAACCTCGGAGTGGCGGAGAGTCAAGGCATGACTCGGGTATTGTTTCAAAAGCTTGACAGGGAGTCTCGAAGAACTCACCCTCCATCTCGAGATAGCGGAATGACTGTAGATGATTGACCATATATTCTTCTTCACCACATACTGTGACAACCTTCCCTTTCACCGGGTACTTCAGTTTCTGATGTAAGGTAGAGGTATTGCCCCATGTATCCAAGGCGTCCAAGTAGGCAAGAATAAGTGGACGGATGTCCATGACAAAAAAGTGCAATCAAAAGTCGGGAACCGACTTTAACATGAGTGAGCTCTCCAATCTTGTTCGCTTAGAACCATCAAAAGCTCTCACAATAATGTCATTGGGTCTCAGAACCAACCCTTCGACATCAAGCCGATCAAAAGCAGTCTTCGGAAGGATATTTAGAGCAGAACCGGTGTCAACCAAAACATGAGACAATGTAGTACCCTTGCATTCAACAGAGATGTGCAAGGCTTTGTTATGTTTCTTTCGGTAGGAGTCAAATCGACATCGAGGCCTAGGCCGTTGGGCAAGGCTAGCAATACAAACTTGACGATCGGTAGTATCTTGCGGCACATGAGCATTCTTTAGAAACTTCACCAAGGCGTTAGCATGAGCCTCGGAGCACAAGAGCAGAGCAAGCATGGAGATCTTGGACGGAGTCTGTCCTAACTGTTCCACAACATTGTAGTCACTATTCTTGATAATCTTGAATTTCCTCCATTTCTCGTTTGGAGGTGTCTTGACAACTTCCTTTGGTACTTGGTTGAGCGGGATGAGTCCTTTGGTTCTTTCCTCTAGCTGGGGTATTGATTGAGTAGCTGGAATGCGGTGGAGTCGCAGATGTCTTTTGGAGGAGAGATCTCTGGAGAGAATACCCTTCCGGTTCTGGTCACCTTGCTTGATCCGGTGATGTTGTCGATGTCAGGAATAGAAGCTTCAGCAGTAAGATCTTCAATGGTCAGAGGATCTTGTTTGACACCATGATAGTAAACATCAGCTCCATAGTTCCAAGGGATAGCTTTGTCAGAGGAATATGGAACTGGTCTTGGAGAAGTGATAATGAGAGGTGCCACCCTGGGCACAGGATCAGCAGAGGAAATCCTTATAGTGTTAACATCGGCATAATCTTCTGGGAAATCGTCACCCCATCCGGTCGCCTTAACATCTTCAATAGGGATCTTGTAACTATCAGGGACAGTGTACTTCACCATGTAATCATACTTTCCACTTGGCTGCCCCAAGGTATCCCACAAAGGTGGTACAGTTTCGTTCGTATTGTCAATCTTCAACTTAGACATTTTTTCACACAGCTTCTGCACAGGTGGTTTCAAAAATAGTATCTCACGGTTGTCCATCATACACTGAACACGTCTTCTCAACCAAGCACAACCATCAGGTGTAGACGAGCACCAACGACAATTCTCTGGGCATCCTGGATTGACACCGGCTTGCAGCAAGTTCCTCTTAACAGTCATCAGGGGGATGGTCAAGTCATTTACGTTGAAAATATAAGTATCGTCACCAACAACATTAGAACTCTTGTCATGGTTAGGCATAGGCGCATTGATCACATTCGGAGTCTCAACAGGAGGATCAAATTCAATCTGCTTAGCTTCAATCATATCTTGAATCTTGTTCTTCAGAGCCCAACAATTGTCGTTGTCGTGCCAGGCTATTGGAATGGTAAGCACACTTAGCATTAGGATTGTACTTTGGAGAGGAAGTGTTGACATTCTGAGGAGGATCCCTCAAGGTTATCAGCTCTGCGTTCAACATGTGTTGCAAGGCTTGCGACAAAGGCATGTTGATCTTCATAAACATCTTCGTGGCGTTGCTCGCGCGTTGTCTCGCTGAGGTTGTCTGATGTAGGATTGGAGATCACAACTGCCCCCACGATTAGCGCGGTCGGACTTGGCTCGGCTTTTCGACCATACACATTAGCTTCTTTCTTACCACCAAAAGATCTTTGCACATTTGAAGATGTCTCTACAGAATCTTCCACTCTTGATACCGGCTTCAATGCGCTGCTTTGTCAATATCATTTCGGTGAATCCGGATGAAGAATTTCAATTAGATGATTGAAGAATGGGCTGTCATTGTTCCCATAAACATATCAACCAACTCCCTATTGGACAAGGGTGGTTGAACTACTGCTAGATCTCTCCATTTCGAGCATACTCCTTGAACTTCGTCGCGACCCATAGACATGCTTTGTAGTTGCATGCGAGTGGGTGTCAATTCACATTGTACTCGTATTATGCAGAAAGCATCGCCAAGTCACTCCAAGTACGGATACGGTCATTCTCTAGTGATAGTACCATTCCAAGCGGGTTCGGACAAACTCTCTTGAAAATAGTGCATCCACAACTTTCATCATCGGTGTGGGGATTGATCTTACGGACATAGGACTTCAAATGCACTTTGGGCAAGACATGCCATCATACTTAGCAAAAGTAGGAACTTTGAACTTGGGAGGAATCACAACACGAGGACAAGACTTAGATCATCAAAATTCAACCGGACATCTTGGTTTTCCACAGCATTCGACGGTCTTGAGTTGTTTGTACTTGTCATCTTCATCGAATGTTGGCTATAATCAGAATGATCCTCTCCTCCTTTCTTTGGCTCACGCTGATCACCTTCATCACCCTTGGTACTCCCCTCGGTATGGACACTTCCTTCAGAGAGCTCGATCCGACTGACCACTTTTGGACCACCTTTGAAACGTCTACCCATGTTGAGGAGACCAACAACCTTCTTCTTCTTATTGATGAGCTTCTTCAGATCTTCTTGGCCTTGGCCCAAGTTGGTGAACATCTGCTGGCCGAGCATTACGAGCACGGAGATCTTTGTGATCTGTTCAAGAGCCATTTCTGCTAAAATAAATAGCGAGCAAATGAGAAAACCAATCTCCAATGTACCTGTGATGCAATGTTATGCTATGATATGCAATGTTTATGCGAATGCAATGCAATGTTTTCAAGGACCTAAGAGATTTAAATTTGTTAAACAAGCAATGAACAAACATTTATTAGTACTTCTTTTTATTCTTTTTCTTTTTAAGTACAAGAGATAGTTCAAAACAAATAAAAGAAAACATATAAATCCTAAAGCTCTAAGTCTCCATGGGCGCTTCCTCTTGGTGCCGATAGCGTTGATGCTCCTCCTCGTGAAGTAGCTTTGTCAACTCTAACACTTCTCGCAGTGACAAAGGTATCTCTCTTAAGCTGAATCCGGATCTCTTCAAGTCTTCAAAATCGGTAGGCATGTCGGGATGGAGAACATAGGGTATGTCACCTATAGCAGGTTCCATAATTCTTGGTAAAGCAGTGAATGGCATCATGAGGTTTTGAGCTCGAGCTCGCACCCATTTGAGGTAAGGTTCCCAAGGAATGGAGTTCGGTGCCCCAAAGTCTTGGTATCAGTCTTCTTTACCATGCCCCAAGCGTGTATGAACCTTAAATCGGTAATTCGGAGATCGTGATTGTAATCGAACACAATATCTTGGAGAAGCATATCATGTGGACCATCTCTTGGCAAAACCAAACCGACGTAAAGCTAGAGAAGGGTTGTAAGTAATACCTCCCTTATACCAAGGAGTGGTACATTAGGAATTCTCCACAACGCTCGATGAAGGTGAAGTCCTTTTGAGAGAAAAGATTCCAACGGATATCGAATGAGAGTGACATCAATCTTTGAGACCATCTCAACCTTTGTTCATTCTTCAAACGATGGAGGAAGGTGCGAAATAAACCACCGGAAAGTAACGGGACACAACACATGAGAGTTCCTTGTCGCTTAGTAGCAGTGTGGAGAGAAGGATGTCTCCAAGTAAAGTAGGCCTGGATTACGGGTGAAACAACTTGATGGCATTGACATCTATGAATTGATCCGAGTTAGGGAATAGAACCAAACCATAAATTAGCAAGGCCACAATGTTTTCGAATGCATGGAAACTCATAACTTTGAGGAATTCTCGGGCTTTCTTGATTAAGAACTTGGAAAGTAAACCCTTAACTCCACTTCTAGTTTCCCAATTGGCTTCGATGTCTGAGCGCTTAGGATGTAAGGCGGATGCAATGTCTTCGAACTTAGGAACCTTTTCCAAACCGGTGAATGGCATTTGGTCGAGAATAGGTACCCCAAGTAGCTTAGAGAACTCTTCCAAGGTAGGAACCAACTGATAATCTGGAAATGTAAAGCTATGGTGCTTCGGATCAAAGAACTGGAATAGGACATGCATCATATCCTCTTCAAAACCGGAGATAACCAAATCAAGTAGATAACCATGTCTTTTGATGAACTGAGCATGGTCGGGAATTTCTGAAACCAATTCTTTGAGTTGAGAAGGGATACCCACGAAGTTGATTCGGATAGTCTTTCTAGAAGCCATGATCCCTACAAAACAGAGCAAAGATAAATCCCTAGGTCCTTGAAATAGTTAGGAATGATATGCAATGCAAATGATGTCATGATGTCATGTTTAGCACACACAAACAATTCACACAATGAGCCTAGGGTTAAGGCTTGCATGAGGTATAGGTGATTACCCCACCAAAAGTTTGAGTTGGTTCATCTGTCCTATAATAGTAAGGGTTCTAGGAATCTCATATCATAGATCTTTCTCGTAGGCGCTTGTTTCAATACGACGGCCAAGTGGTCGATCGAAAATGTCCCAAAAGTCTAATCTCAATGAGCGTAGCATCGAGTATCAACCAACCTCGGTCTACACCAAAGCCGGCCATCTCACTACCTTCTAATGGCTAAGATGGGTCAATTAAGGTTCTAAAAGTTTAGTTAGCGCTTGATGACACCACGCAGAAGCCAAATACTATCTTCAACTTGGGAATGAAGAGTATCGGGACAACCAAAGTGTCACGCTAACGTAGCCATCATGTTGACCGTTTAGTTATACGTCTAGCGGTCGCGATGATCTAATGCTACTTACCTAAAAGGAAACCCGGATCCGGGTGTAGGATCCCCCAACAATATAGTACCCAAGCAACCCTTAAAGATAAAGCATACAAGTCAAACAAAAAGCAATAAAGGTTATCTAGAAATCCCTAAGGCAATTCTCTCTTTAGGATCGTCCCAGTAGTCGCCGATTTCGTGATACGGTGAACCCGACTTTGTAGGATTTTGTATCCAAATGTGCGGATAGCAAGAGTCGCCACCGACTTTTATTTTATCCAATTAAGGAAGGTAAAATAAAAAAGACCTTCGTTAGATTCGAGTTCGGGAGAATGGTTATGAAAAGGGAAGGTATTAGCACCCCTTTCCATCAGTACTTTATTCTACGGGCTCTTAGTTGCTCTTAGATAACTTTTTAATATTGCTTTCTGTGTGTTTGACAAAAATGTTTTGAAAAAAAGGCATTTCGCTTTGACTTTGTAATGACTCATGTAGGAGTGTATACAAAGTGTTCGGAAATGTTTAGTTTTAAAAAGAATTTGAACTTTGAAAAAGTGTGTGAGGTGCGAAAAGCATTTGATAGAGCAAGCAACTAAGAGACTTATTTACCCACTCAGAATTGGTCGTTTTGTTGTACTTCTACATTCCTTTAGAATAGCGCTAGCCATACCATTAGTTAGTAGGTAGCTCCATTCGTTGGATGTAAGCGGGACATTCGAAGGGACATCGGATGGTCATAGAAGGCAACTTGTAGGAAGTATCCTAGCACATTCGAAGGGACTATCATCATTTTTCGTAGGCGACAATCGAGGGTCAAGATCATGTATTCGGAGGCGACATCGTGGGTCTTATGATCTTTGTATCGAAGGGACTATGATGATTTGTTTGGAAGGCAACGGTGCTAGAATACCTCTACGTTCGAGGGACATGACCATTTTGAATCGAAAGGCATCGAGAGAGAATTACCCTAAGGGGTGCATGTGTGAAGAAGTGTGTTGATTTCAGAATATGTTATCTGGAAGTTAGTGAGCTATGTTCATTATTATCTTGCCATACACGCCTAATTACTAGCAATTGATAAGGGTGCGGAAAGTAAATGCGGAATGTAAAAGCGGAAATGTAAAGTGCGGAAAGGTAAACCTACGCTATTACATGGCTTTGGGGCAGATACATAATTTGAAATGCGGAAAATAAAATCCTAATTAAAACTATTACAACCCATATGCAATTACATTATTGAAAAATAAAATAAAAAAACGGAAGAATCGTCTGAATCGGATTAACCTGTGAAACAAACGAGAAATCGAAAAATATGATGGAATCGAAATAAGAGAAAATGTTAGAAAAAATGCAAATTTTAATATGAGAAAATTAATACATGCAGGAAATAAGATAAACATATTAAAATAATTTTTTTGGATTTTTTGGAAAAGATTTAATAATTAAAATGCAATTAAAAGTGAATTAAATGCAAAAATATAAATAAAATAAATATGCATGCAAAAATTATATTTTTAAATTTATTAAATTAAATAAACATTTTTATGAAAATAATGCAAAAAGAATAAATGTTTTTGGTAATTTTTAAATGCAAAAATAAAATTATGAAAAGAATTAAAATAGGATGCAAAATATTAAATAAATAAGAAATATGGAAAAATAGAAGAAATATGAGAGTTTTGGAAAAAAGAATGAAAACCGGTGCCAGTGAGGATCGAACTCATGACATTGGAAGGCATCTACCAACAGGAAGCGTCTTAACCACTGGGACAAGTGGCGTTTGTTGTTTTGAAAGCTGAAATTAAACGCCTTTGAGTGATTACGTGTCCCTGGAATTTTGAAATTCAAACGCAGTCAGCAAGTGGGCCTGGTTTGAACGAATGGACGAATCGGAACACACTATCTCGCCACGCAAGCTTCCTCGCCGGTCAACATATTCAACGACGCCGGAGCCCTAGCTCCGGTCGTCTTCTCCGGTGACCTGCAATCAAAAACAAGCAAAACACGTGGAATAAATGGGAAAGGGGGACCCTACCCCCCTAAATCGATGGCTGCGAGCACGATGGTGCCATTGGTTTTGGCTAAAAACACTTGTACAAGGCTGTTCGATTCAAACAGCTCGAAATGCCCTAACCATGGCATTTAGAGTTTCACGCGTTCAAGCTTGCATGAGATGAATTATTCCTGACCTAATGAACATCCTGAGTCCATACAAACACACGAAAAACATTAACAATGCATGAAATATTGAAATCGAATTTTAGAAAAATTACAAACCGGTGGAGGTTCAAGCACGCGATCTGGGCAATTGTAGGCTTGAGTAAGAGTATGGTTCGACTCCTGGGGACCTCCTGAGCAAGACTGGATGGCTAGATCGGGCTGAGAACGGCTGGTTTTTAAAATTCGAATTTTCAAGATTCTTGAAAAATTTTGCAAGAGTTTGGGTTTGTTTTTAGGTTAGGGTTTCGTGTCCATGCTTGTACACAATGCTGAGTATTTATAGAGGGTTTTGGAAGAGAAAAAACAAGGAAAAAAGATTGGAGATTGAATGTGCATTGAATTCTTTCCAAATAAAATCAAATTTTGAAGAAAATTTGATTTTCCCATCAATGTGTGATCATGCACGAAATTGGCAAGTGTATTGGGCTTTCTTGGACATTAAGAAAGATATAAATCCAACTTATTTGAAAAAATAACCTTATTTTCATATTTTATGTAATTTAATTTGGAATTAAATGGTTTAAAATCCAAAATAAAATCAATAAAATAGAAAATTGCCATGGCCAAGCATTTATGGGTCAAGAATATTGTCATGAACAAGTTTGGATCAAAAGATTATAGGCCCATTTGGAAAATTTTGCAATTTGACCAAAATGTCCTTTTGTGCAATTGTCCAAAATTGCCCAACTTCTTAATGGTGTATCTTGCTCAATTTTCCACATTTTTGAGTGTTCTTGGACTTTTTGAAAAGCTCTAAGAGTCCTCTAAACAATGTCTTTGGTCTCATATCAATTGGAGTTACCATGCTCAATATATCTTCAAAACAAAAAGTTGACTTTTTGTTGACTTTGAAAATGACCTGTAATGTTTTGAGCTATACCTCTCAAATGAAGCATTTTTTGGACATTCTTGTGAGACATGAAGTTGTAGAGAATTGAATTTCCTTCAAAATGAGCTTTGGTGGGAAAATTTTTGAGAAAGTATGAGAAAGTTATGATCAGTCAAAGTTCAGTTGACTTTTCACCTAGAAACCCTAATTTAGAAAGTTTGACTTTTGAGCAAATCTTGAGTTTTCTTGATGAATCATGATCAACCCTTGATCAAATGATGAATGTAACTTCAAAATGAGGATGTTGACCAAAAATCAGAAGTTTTGACTGTATGTTGACCACAGTTGACTTTTTGTCCAATACACCCGATTTTCAACCATCTGAGCAATTGTCTGAGGAAACTTGACTTGTGAAGCTTGGAACTTGACATGGAGAATCTTTGAAGCATATGAGGAGGCATGAAGACCATTGGAGATGTTGGAAATCCATCTTGACTTGGGAGATACCAAACCCTAGTTTGGGTTGATTGTCTAGGAGAGAGTTTGTCTGATCAACTCTTGAGGAATCCTTGAGCATAGATGTATGAAATCTTTTGAGAAGATGGAGGGCAAATTTTGGGGTATGACACCTTGCCCGGGGCATCATGGCCCGTTTGCGAGGGTTATTATCTTTCGTTTGCGTATTTTCATTCAATAAATTGTTGGACTTTTGCATTCAATTGTGTTTTTCTTTCTTTTACTTTATCACCCCTTCAAAAAGCTATGTGTTTCTTACACACACCCACGTGATACACTACAGAATCACTCCGAATCTCGTTAATAACAGCTATGCTAGTGCTAAATATGACTTCGATAATCCGATCTACCAAGCCGAAGGCGAAGGTGAGGAAGATTGTGAAGTGCCGGAGAACTTGCGGCTACAGAAGAAGAGCGAGTTATCTGACCACCAAGAAACACGTTGAGGTTGTGAATTTGGGTGAAGAGAAAAGAGATCAAGATAGGCGGGTCTTGAGAGTGTTAAAGAAAGGTTGGTTCGGATGCTACGAGACTACATTGAGGTTTTTGCTTGGTCATACGAAGACATGCTAGGTTTGGACATTGATATTGTGGTACACGATTGCCGACAAAAGAAGGTTTTCTCGAAAGGAAAGGTAGTCGTATGCGTCACGAGATGTCGGAGAAAATCAAAGCCGAAGTTATAAGCGTTCAACTGGTTTCTTAGTCACCTCTTATCCTAGTGGGTTGCAAATGTGGTACACGTACCAAGAAGGATGGCAAGGTACGAATGTGTGTGGATTACGAGATCGAACAAAGCAAGTCCGAAGACGATTTCCCACTTCCTCATATTGATGTTACGGTTGACAACACCGCCGATAAGGTTTTCTCCTTCATGGATGGTTTCTCCGGTTACAATCGGATCAAAATGGCTCACGAAGACATGGAAGACTACTTTTGTTACACAGTGGGGCACTTTACGCTACAAGGTTATGCTGTTCGGATGAAGAACGGGTGCCACTTATCGCTATGATGACATTATTTCATGACATGATTCATCACGAGATAGAGGTCTCGTCGGCGACATGATAGCTCGATCACGATGAGGAAGAGCATCTTGATCATTTAAACTGTTTGATTGAAGAAGTACAGTTGAGACTCAATCCTAACAAGTGCACTTTTGAGTCGGATCCGAAAACTCCTAGGGTTTGTCGTCGGTGAAAAGGTATTGAAGTTGACCCGCCAAGGTTAGAGCCATTCAAGAAATGCCGCCCGAGAGAAGGAAGTCGAGGTTTCTTGGGCCGACTAAACTACATTGCCGATTCATTGCACACCTAAGCGCTACTTGTGAGCCAATCTTCAAGTTACTTAAGAAAGATCAAGTAGTGGAATGGAGCGCGATTGCCGGTCGCTTTTGACAAAATCAAGGAGTACCCAGAATCCTCCTATCCCGATGCCCCGCCAAGGAAGACCTCTTATCATGTACTTGTGTTAGAGAACTCAATGGGGTGTGTGTTGGGGCAACATGACGAGTCAGTCGAAAAGAGCATGCAATATACTACCTTAGCAAAAGTTTACCGATTGTGAAACAAGATACTCACACTCGAGAAAACTTGCAACGCTTTGGCTTTCCGATTAAGGCGATATATGTTGACTCACACTACCTTGTTGATTTCAAGATGGATCCGATAAAATATATATTTGAGAAGCCACTCTCTCGGAAGAATAGCAAGATGGCAAATGATCTTGATGAATATGACATCCAAGTACACTTCTCGAAAGCGATCAAAGGAAGTGTAGCCGATCATTTGGCTCATCAAGCCGTAGATGACTATCGATCTATGCGTTCAATTTCCGGATGTTCTACTAGTTCTGATTAGAAGAACCGGCCGACGAAGGACACGAACAAGGATCCCGATGGACTATGGTCTTTGATGGAGCCTCAAACGCTTGGCAATGGCATTGGCGCCATCATTACATCCCCAAAGGACATCGCCTTTCACCGCCAGATTATGTTTCATTGCACTAACAACATGGCCGAGTCGCGTGCATCATGGGTATCAAAGTCGCTATTGACTTAAGAATCAAGTTCTTACAAGTGTATGGAGACTCTTTAGTGATCATCGGATAAAGGCGAGTGGGATCTGAAGCATCCGAATCTCATTCCGTCGAGCATGTTCGAGTTTGATCCCTACTTGAAGAGATTACTTTTGATCATATTCCACGAGAAGAGAATCGGTTGGGATGCATTGGCTACTATGTCGTCTATGTTCAAGGTTAGATGGGACAACGAGGCTCCCGGATCATCATTGAGAAGTTCGACGAACCAACGTATTGTTATGAGCTTGACGAAGAGAGACCTTGGTACTATGGCGTGAAGAGGTATCTTGAGACTCGGGAATATCCGCAGGGCATCATTAACGATAAGAAGTTCATGAGAAGATTTGCATCCAAATTCTTCCTCGAGAACGACATCTTATACAAGCGCAACCACGACTTGTGCTTACTCATGTAGACGAAAACACGTATCATGGAAGAGTTACGAAGGGCATTTGGTACCCACTCCTGGACACACCATGGCTAAAAAGATTTTGAGAACAGGTTACTATTGGTCCACCATGGAAGCGATTGTCACCGCTATGCTCGATCTTGTCACAAGTGCGGTTATGCCGACAAAGTGCACGTACCTCCAGTACCTCTGAATGTTTTAACTTCTCCTTGGCCATTTGCAATGTGGGGCATTGACATGATTGGAGAAATCAAGCCCACAGCTTCCAATGGACATCGTTTCATCCTTGTGGCAATTTATTACTTTACCAAGTGGGTAGAAGCGGTCTCGTCGCATCTCATTACCAAGAATGTAGTGGCTCGATTCATCAAGCACAATCTTATCTGTCGATATGGCACTCCCGAAAGGATTATCACAGATAACGGCTCTAACCTCAACAACAAGATGATCACCGAACTCTGCACGCAGTTCAAGATCAACCATCACAATTCTTCTCCTTATCGGCCTAAGATGAATGGCGCAGTGGAAGCCGCCAACAAAAACATTAAGAAGATTATACAGAAGATGATTGTGACTTACAAGGATTGGCATGAGATGTTACCATTTGCTCTTCATGGTTATCGCACTACAGCGCGAACATCAACAGGGGCAACCCCCTTCTCTCTTGTATACGGTATGGAAGCCGTCTTACCCATCGAGGTTCAGATACCCTCAACCAGAGTCCTCCAGGACGCAGAGTTAGGTGAAGATGATTGGGTTCAGACACGGCTTGACCAGATTAATTTGATTGATGAGAAACGACTCGCATCCATCTGCCATGGACAGATTTATCAGAAACGAATGGTCAGAGCATTTAACAAGAAAGTCAAGCACCGAGTCTACCAAGTCGGTGATCTAGTAGTCAAGTGCATCATTCTTCCACAAGGTGATCCCAGGGGAAAATGGACTCCCACCTACGAGGGACCGTTTGTAGTCAAGACAGTATTTTCCGGCGGAGCTATGATACTTAGCACCATGGATGGCGAAGACTTCCCACACCCTGTGAACGCAGACATAGTCAAAAAATACTACGCATAAAAGAGACCCGCTAGGTCGACGAACCTAGGCAAAAATAAGGGCATCCTGGCGAACCAAAAGGTTCGGGCAAAAGTTAAGGATATATACAAAACATGTACACCCGGCAAGTCGAAAACCTGAAAAGGCGGCTTGGGCAAAAAAGGGTATCCCGGTAGACTGAAAACCCGAAAGGGCGGTCTAGGCAAAAGTTAGGGATTCAAGCGTACGACTATGTCTCTTCCAGATCACCTGCTTCCAGACTACTATCAGCATTCAATGTTCAAAGGGCAGAGATCAATTCACTCACTTTCTACTGACAGCAAGGAGATGAGATAGTTGAAATATATGAGTACTAGCACAGTTGGAACTTAACGAGATTGTTTCCGCATAGCTTTTTACCTTTCTTGTGTACAAAACTACTTGGCCATACGCCACATTTCAAATAAATGCAAGTTCTTTCTCTTTACAATTTTCACTGTTGTCGTTTGCAATAAGTCCAACGTTTGCTTTGAATGATTATACGCACTTGACAATAAGAATCTAATCGCAAACATATGAAAAGTGAACATACAAAAGTACTTACTACAGGACTCCGGGAATTGAGATGACGACAAAAGTCACCAACACAACTTCCCCAGCAGAGCAAAAGGGAATCCACGAGCAGCAATTCCACTTGACCAAGCAATGTTACATCGACCTTCAAGCAGTAAACACCTCATCTCCAGTCAAGGTATTTATCCCCCAAGAGGCATCCCTCAGTCCCTTCCTCTCTTCCACAGCGGCAGTATCCAGACTCGAGACTTGGTCAGATAGTGCATCGGAGGAAACTACATCCTCATCCCCCAGCCAAAGATCACAACGGGTTCCTGACTCTTCCAACCCGACCTCCCCGGCAACTATCAATTGCTCTCCAGCGAGATCTACACTCTGAATCCCCAGTAAAGCGCTTCCTAAATCTCCTCAGCAGGATCTATATATGGGATCTCCAACAACGAGCTTCTCAAATCTCTACCTTCCTCAACAATATCTAGGCCCAAGACTTGGTCAGATAGTGCATCGGAGGAATCCAGGATATCTTTCTTCTCCTTCAAAAGCAGGGTTCTCACCTACCCAATCCCCAAGTAGAAGACAGAGATCCTCAAGCAGAACATCCACATCTTCTTCAAGATGGATATGTTTTGAAATACCACGACATCTATCATTCATACATTTCTCATAGAGTCATAATTCATGCATATGTCATTCATATACACTGTCATGCATCATACTTCGCATAAAACTAACCAATATTCTATCAAAGTTCCTCTTGTTTTCTCCAAAACAGGTAACAGTCACTTCTGACGCAAACAGGTCCAGGATTAAGCCCCGAATCGACGGGAAAACTATCTGAAAGACCGCCCATGGTTGTCCTCCGACGACTGGTCCAGGATTAAGCCCCAAACCGACGGGAAAACTATCTGAAAGACCACCCCTGGTTATCCTCCGATAACAGGCAATGGATCAACACCCGATGCACAACAGGGAAGCTATCCACATTTTTGCCAACTACTATCTCCCTCAGAGTAATCGGCACGAAGATTTATTCTGATCCCTTCTTATTATCAACAACAACTATAGAGTCTAGCGTACGACTCAGTTTCCCTGGATGGCATCTTAAGCCCATCTCCGACTACTTGTCAACATTTCTTCACTTTCAGAATGCTGCATATATGGTTAAAAATCAATACAAACCAATAACTTCATTCAAAATGAACACGAAGTCTAACATACGACTCCCTCCGGATGGCATCTTAAGCCTATCTCCTCTCCTTTCCAGGAGCGCCCATAGAGCCTAGCGTACGGCTCACTTTCCAGCAATCCTCCTGATATCAAGTCTAACGTACGACTCATTCCCCAGCTTCTCCAAATGGCATCTGTAAGCCCATTCCCGCATCATCAGCCAACAGCGAGTGCAAATTTTCAGGTGTACTCGAGTGTCCAATCATCTTCCACCTCCAGGTCACGAAAGACAAGCGTGTCAATCTAACCCTCCAGTACAAGAAGATTGAACAGGGGCAGCTGTCATACCCCAAAATTTTCCCTCCATCTATTCAAGAGATTTCATACATCCCTACTCAAGGATTCCTCAAGAGTTGATCAGACAAACTCTCTCCTAGACAATCAACCCAAACTAGGGTTTGGTATCTCCCAAGTCAAGATGGATTTCCAACATCTCCAATGGTCTTCATGCCTCCTCATATGCTTCAAAGATTCTCCATGTCAAGTTTCAAGCTTCACAGATCAAGTTTCCTCAGACAATTGCTCAGATGGTTGAAAATCAGTTGTATTGGACAAAAAGTCAACTGTGGTCAACATACAGTCAAACTTCATAATTTTTGGTCAACATCCTCATTTTGAAGTTACATTCATCATTTGATCAAGGGTTGATCATGATTCATCAAGAAAACTCAAGATTTGCTCAAAAGTCAAACTTTCTAAATTAGGGTTTCTAGGTGAAAAGTCAACTGAACTTTGACTGATCATAACTTTCTCATACTTTCTCAAAAATTTTCCACCACCTCTTGTTTTGAAGGAAATTCAATTCTCTACAACTTCATGTCTCACAAGAATGTCCAAAAAATGCTTCAATTGAGAGGTATGGCTCAAAACATTACAGGTCATTTTCAAAGTCAACAAAAAGTCAACTTTTTGTTTTGAAGATATATTGAGCATGGAAACTCCAATTGAGATGAGACCAAAAAGGTTGGTTAGAGGACTCCTAGAGCTTTCCAAAAAGTCCAAGAACACTCAAAAATGTGGAAAATTGAGCAAGATACACCATTCACAAGTTGGGAAATTTTGAAGGAATGCACAAAGAGAGATACTTCTAAAAGTCAAATTTTTTGCAAATGGGCTTGCTTTTTCTTCACCCAAACTTATTCCTCATACAATTAGAAATATCCAAGCCCAATGCCATGAATTTTTGATTTATTTTTCTATTTAATTTGGAATTTATTCATCTAAATACAAATTAAATTTTAAAATAAATTATAAAATCAAAATTAATTGCAAAGATTGATTTTATTCCTTCCTTGGGACTCAAGTAACTTACAAATGCCAGCAATTTTCGAAAATTGATCAATATGGCAAGATTGGATTGAGAATTAATCAAATTTTGAAAATTTGATTTTATACAAAAATCAAATTTGATTTTCATTGAATGGTGATTGATTCTTGCCAATAATGATCCCAAATCCATCCAGTACTTATACCTGATGCATACCACATGAAAGAGGACGAAAAAATTGCCTTAGAAACCCTATTCCAAAGCTCAAAAAACCGTGGCAAGCAAGCTATTGGCAATCCTACTTCCAGCCGTTTTCAATCAATTTTAAGGTGTCAAACACATTCCTTGACATCTCCAGAATCGATCCAGATCCTTACATCATCCAAAACCGTCCAGAATCGTGAAAACTGAAATCGGTTTGTTCTTGAAATTTCAAAATTCGAATTCCTTCATTCATGCATTATTAACTCGATTTGTTGTTGTTTTTGTGTTTAGTGATGTATTTGCAAGCTTTCTGGGCAAGCCAATTGAATTTCCATGGCCTGAATCGTGTTACACCATAGCTAGGGTTTCTGAGCTCGATTTAGGGCTTTGTTTAAATGGAAAAATTGGACAATAGGACCTATACCATCGTGTTCGGAACGATCTCAGGAATCGAACCATGCCTTTAGAACTTATTTATTTTACGTGTCTTTGGATTTTGATTGTAGGGGACTTAGCGTCGAGCCATGGCCCGAAAATTCAAATATTTAAAACGAAGAAGACGAAGTCTCCGGTGATGAGGCAAGTCGAAGCGGCGTGAAAGCCACTCGCTTGTTCTCAAACAGTGCACACATGGCGCAATTAAGGCTCTCACTATTTCTAGATGCCCTCAGGTCACGGTTCGAATCGTCAGTACGCTTTGCTCCTTTTTCTCAAACTTCAAACTTTTAACTATTTTCATATTTTCTTTTATTCTAATATTTTTGCATGTTATTTTAATTAATTTCACAATTTTATTTCGCATTAAAATTCATCAAAATTAATTTTCTTTTTGCATCATTCTCATAAAATCTTTATTTAATTTAATAAATTAAAAATATATTTTTGCATGCATATTTATTTTTATTTGTAATTTTGCATTTAAATCATTGTAAATTCATTTTAAATTATTAAATTGCATCTAAAAATCCCAAAATTTATTTTAGCATGTTTACGTTATTTCCAGATGTCATATTTTTCCAATTAAAATTTGCATTTTTCTAACATTTTCTCTTATTTCGATTTCATCATATTTTCCGATTTCTCGTTCGTTTCACAGGTTCTTCCAATTCAGACGTTTCTTTACTATTTTCATTTTATTTTCCAATAATGTAACTGTATATGGGATGTAATAGTTTAAATTAGGTCTTTACTTTCCGCATTTTAAATTATGTATACGCCCAAAGCCATGTAATAGCGTAGGACATTTACCTTTCCGCATCTTTACATTCCGCAATTTACTTTCCGCACCCTATCAATTGCTAGTAACTAGGCGTGTATGGTAAGATAATAATGAACATAGCCCACTAATTTTCAAGATAACATATTCTGAAATCAACACACTTTTTCACACATGCACCCCTTAGGGTAATTCTCTCTCGTTGCCTTACGATTACAAATGGTCATGTCCCTCGAACATAGAGGTATTCTAGCACCGTTGCCTTCCAAACAAATCATCATAGTCCCTTCGATACGAAGATCATAAGACCCACGATGTCGCCTCCGAATACATGATCTTGACCCTCGATTGTCGCCTACGAAAAATGATGATAGTCCCTTCGAATGTGCTAGGATACTTCCTACAAGTTGCCTTCGATGACCATCCGATGTCCCTTCGAATGTCCCGCTTACATCCAACGAATGGAGCTACCTACTAACTAATGGTAAGCGCTATTCTAAAGGAACGTAGAAGTATGAAAAACGACCAATTCTGAGTGGGTAAATAAGTCTCTTAGTTGCTTACTCTAAAACAAATGCTTTTCACACCACACACTCTTTTCAAAGTTCAAAATTCTTTTCAAAACAAAAACATTTCCGAACACTTTGTATACACTCCTACGTGAGTCATTACAAAGTCAAAGCGAAATGCCTTTTTCAAAACATTTTTGTCAAACACACAGAAAGCAATTTTAAAAGGTAATCTAGAGCAACTAAGAGCCCGTAGATAACTACGGATGGAAAGGGGTGCTAATACCTTCCCTTTTCATAACCATTCTCCCAAACTCAGAATCTAAACGAAGGTCTTTTTCTGTACTTTTACCTTCCCTTAATTGGATAAAAATAAAAGTCGGTGGCGACTCTTGCTATCCGCACATTTGGATACAAAAATCCTACAAAGTCAGTTCAGCGTATCACAACAACCATGCAAGCCAGAACGCGCGCGTGTGCCCAAATTTCTGCCTTGTTTGTGCACAACTTCAAGTGGTCATATCTCACTCATTTTTGCTCCATTTTTAGTGAACCAAAGCTTGTTTTAATCCTTATGCTAAAAGCTATTGATGTGTATCAAAAGGCCAAGAAATGCACGAGCCATTTGTGAGAAAATTGAAGGAGAAAAAGGTGGTATAAGGCTGATTTTGAGCAGTTTGGTTTTGTGCATTTTTAAAGTTGTTTTACAAGTTTGTTTCAAGCAAGCATGCCAGGGCTCGAAGCAAGCAAGCCAGCACACATTCTTTGCCATAAAAAGCTAAACATTTTTGAGCATATTTTGCTCACACTCTTTTCATGCACATTTTGATTTTTTTGTATCATTTTAGCAAGTTTGAGGAATAAACCACGTGACAAACTCTCACCACCTGGCCAGCTCACCAAAACACAGTGGAAGCAAGCAAGAAAAGGAGCAAAACGCAAGCCATGCCAAAGATACCATTTTTATGATTTTTTTGCTCTAACGGATTTTGAATGAAAGGACTGATGTACCCTCTCTATTTCTCACACATTATAAATTAGAGGTCACACTTGAGCAAAGGGGCTGGCTCTCTCTTGTTTTCCAGTCCAAATCTCTCTGCTTTTTCTCACTTTTTCTCATACATGGAAGTTGTTGCAAATCGGTTTTGAAGTGGATTTTCTTCATCATTAAAGCTCCATTGAAGATCTAAGAGCAAGATTGTGGTATTTTCTCTTCAAATCCAGAGGCATATTTGGATTTATTTTCCAAATCAAGAGGTAACATTCAAACTTCAAATCTGAATTTCTAGCTTGCAATTGATGAACTTGAGCTTATGTATGCGTGGTTAGCTGGCCAAACACTAGGTTTGATGTATAATTTCATCTGTTTGTGAAGCATATTTCATAGCATGAAGTTCTGGAAATCCGGATTTTGGATAATTTTCTTGATTTTCTTGCTCAGATTTCTTGATGTATGATGGATCATTTGATGTTTTACAAGTTGTGTGTTGTAGCTTGTCATGTGATCTTTATTTTGAGCTTTGAATCATTTAATTTGGTTAAGAATTGAGTGAGATACGATTGCTAGAAGTTGCTTGCATGAAATTGGAAAATACGTGTGTTAGGGCATGGCTAGAGGTTGAAGATGATGTGTTGGCGTCATCTGATTGGTCCATGCAAATTTTTAAATTTTCATTTTATTATTTCATAATTAGCATTTTGCATTAAAATATCATCCAAAAATTCCAAACAAAATACCATAGGCTCAAAATGACTTTAAATATTTTGTGGAATTTTTTCCAATTTTTTTAAAATGTTTTGACCATTTAAATAAATTCTGACTTTAATTAATTGAATTTCAATTGAAAAATCCCTAAAAAATACTTTCCAATGTTAAAAAATTCCACAAAAAATATTTTGAATCCTCCAGAGGATTAATTTTGAGTTTTTGAATTTTATTTGATAATTTTTGCATTTTTGCATAATTAAATAAATTCATGCATTATGTTGCATTTCATGCATATTTATCATTATTAAAAATATTTTTCTTCATACAAAAAATACATAAAAAATATTTTGATCCATTTAAGTCATGTCCCATACATTTCTGGATTTTATTTCAGCATTCTTGCATTTTCTCCATTTTTAAACAATTTCATGCATTGTATTGCATTTCATGCATAGTTAAATCATTTAAAAAAATACTTTCATGCATATAAAAAATGAATAAAAAATATTCTAGCTCACTTAAACCATACTTCATGCATTTCTGATTTTTATTTTATAATTTTGTCATTTTTGCATAATTAAATCAATTTTTGCATTAAATACATGATTTGCATTACCCATTTTTCATTTTATTTGTTTTTACCACTTTTCCTTGGAAGTAAAAAATGCCAAAAATATTTTTAACCATGTTTAGGATGTTAGGTAACTGATTCTAATATTTATAGATTTTTATTTCTGACTTTTGCATTTTATACCAATTTTCCTTATTTATTGGTCATACAAGCATGTATATGGAACAAAGTTGACTTTTTGATTTTGCTTTTGACCTTTCCATGAATTCTTAACTTGGGCAAGGATATGTCCCTGACTTGTAAGGGATTTGAGCTCCTTATTTCATTTTTACTTGGATTTTATCTTTCATTTTTCTATTTTTGTGGAATTTCTAAAGTGAACATACATTTGCCTAGTGTAATTGAGTCTACCTTCAATTGTGAAGCTTGTGGACATGATTTAAGGCCAAGCTTTGGGTATGTGATGATCATTTGAGTGCTCTAGTGATGTGTAACATGTTTTCATTCATTGGAAATCCTATGTTAATCATTAGGTCTACACCTTGAGCACAAAGTTTTCTATGGTTCCTAAAACCCTACCTTATTGATGTCTTGGTTCTTAAGCCCTATCCTTGTATAGTTTGTGTTTCTAATTGATCTTTAGGGGTATGATAACCTTATGGATAGTCTTCTAAGACTTGAGAGACATTTGACCTCAAAGGATCATCTTGATCCTTTAGTTAGAAGTTTGATCTTTGTTCATTTGTTGCATCCTTGTGCATGGATTGTAAGGTGAGGAATGCATTCATGCAATTCTTTAGGAATCTACTTCTCACTCCCTTAATTCATCCTTATAGCATATTTAGGGCCTTGATTCCAGTTTTATTGATTCATCTAAGCCCTTAATTTTCTCAAGCTCATGCAACTTTTGTTGACTAGAATGTTACCAATATTCCAATTGAATCTTTGATTTTTACTTCTGACCTTGTACATTATGTAATCAATAACTCAATGCTCCTTGATTCATTGACTTGCACTCAATTGTAATGTCATCATGATGACCTAGAAGAGCTAGATTTTCTTTTTCTGCTTCTATTGTGTGGTTGAAACATACCTTGAGGGATTATAGGTTCATGATTTTTGAGGCATGTTGTTGCACCCCAAATTTTACCCTGCTATTTTTCTACTTGCATTGTACTTATATTAAAAAGAACAGTCATTCACTCATTGGATTTGCATCCTTTCTCACTTTAATTTTTATTTTTAATATTTGATTAATTCTAGTTATTTGGTGAGGTTTTACTAAATAATTTCTATTAGTTAAATAATGAAATAATAATTAAAAGGAATTTTTGTTTTATTCTCTAAATAACAATGTTTTGTTTTTAATAGTAATTATGTTTGTATTTATAGATTATTTCATGCTTGATTTTTACATTTTTTTTATTAGAGCTTTGAATTAATTAAAATCTTTCCTCATTGAAAAAATATTTTCTATTTATTTTATTTCATTAACAATTAATTTAGATTTTTTAAGATAAATCATAGTTTAGTATCAAAGTCTGCTTTATCATATTTACATTATTTTTAATAGATTAATTAATTTTTATATTTGTATCTTTTAATTCTACTTTTATTATGATACTTAATTTCAATCGTTTTAGTGATTAGAAGTTATTAAATGATTTCTATTAAATAGAATAATAAAATAAGATCTAAGTTAAAATCAATTTTTGTTAAAATAGTATCTTTTTTTTCTTTTTTATTATTATTATTACCTTATTTTAAGAAATTATTAGTGGTTATTGTTACAAAGAAAATAAAAAAAAGGGACATTTTTAATTGTATTTGCATTTTTTAGGTTGTATTTAGACAATCGAATGAAATTGCATTTTTTTTAATAATTATTTTTATTTCTATTTTTAATTAAATTCATATTCTTTTAATAAATAATTTGGTTATTATTTTAGATGCATTTAATTTAATTATAGCATTTTTTATCTATTGTATATTGACATATCTTAGAATTTTTTTTTTTTTTTTTACAAACATTAGCATTTTTTATTAAAATCGCATTAACATTTCTAAGCATATTTGATGTTATTGTTTGATATTTCTTCATTTACTTTGCGTTAACCTTTTTAGAATAATTCACATTTATAAGTATGATTCTGTATTTCGGTGCTTTCCATAACTTGCAGTAAATATCATATGCCAATACATGTCATTTTTTTATTTATAATAATAATGATATGTCTTCAACTCTTCTTCACGTGAAATTCCTTGCCATGCTATCACACTTTCATCATCATGTACATATATACATTTAAACTTATACAAAATATTTGCAAGACACCAAAACAAAATATCATATCTGGTGCTACTTGGAGTAGTACAAGATTTTCAACACAAATTGTATAATTGTACACGAACATTTCCACTACCTCTTCCTTGCCACCACCGTCTTCACAACCTGCAACACAAGAAAACAAAATTAGTACAACTTCTCACACCACTACCTCTCCACTACCAATTCCACTCATCAATTTCAAATTCTGTCCTATAAACTTCTTCCCCAAATTTTCAATTGTCCTTGTTCTTATCCTTAATCCATACTCAAATTCCTCTACTGCCCTCACTTTCCTATCCCTATTGCTATATAACAAAGCACATCTCATAGCATATCTCATAGCCCAAGGGGAGGCAACAAAACAGACAAAGGGAACAAAACCAACACAAAAAAACATACCTCACCAGAACCATCGCCTCCAACAACCTGATCTTGAAAACCATAACCATACAGAAACTTTGCTCCAACACCTCAAA
Organism: Vicia sativa; assembly: GCA_021764765.1. Lineage (NCBI taxonomy): Eukaryota > Viridiplantae > Streptophyta > Magnoliopsida > Fabales > Fabaceae > Vicia > Vicia sativa. The sequence continues at coordinate 150,373,275 of CM038793.1, read as the reverse complement.
ACTGCTGCAAATATCGCTCAACAACCTTCCATCAGTATCCATATCGCCTCTCACCCAATTTCTTCATTCCGAAATCGTTCACTGTCCGCCATCAATTCACCTCAACCTTTATACCTCCATTCCAAAACCATACTCCATCGACTCACACCGCCATCCGCATACTTCCTCAGCCGAAACAATCACCACCATCCCTTTAACCTCACTTTACACAGAAACCAAGCTTAAAAACTCAGATCCAAAAATAGGAGACAGGGGAATTGAACGCGTAGAAGCACAAGAAAGTCAGCGTACCTTTTATTTCTTTGATTTTTGCTTTTGTAACTTGTGATTTCGAGAATGGGGTATTTTGGGATTCTGCAGGGATGATTGTTATTGTTGATCCGTGTTCTTTTTCTTCATCCATGGCGGAATCGAAATCGTGAGAGAGACAGTGAGAAGCGATTGAAGCGTACAAAGTGATAAGAGAGTGAGAGAGTAATCGTGAGTTGGCAAGAGACAGAGTGTTTTAGTTTAGTTTGCTTTAAATCATTTTTTTAATTAACTGTTGATAATTTAGGGTTTTCTTGTAACTTTATTTTCTCTTGGGCTTTACATAGATTGCTCACAAACTCGGTCCAATACGGTAACCCAACTTTTTTTTCTACTAACTGCCATCGAATTTCTAACACCCCCTACCAACCCATTCACCTTTTTAGTTAATTTTTCTCATTTTTTTTATATAGTTTCTAAAAGACAAGAAATATATACATATATAGTTTAAGTTTAATTTTCTTATCTAGATTTTTAAAATAACCAAACAAAAAGATTTTTTTTTTAGTTGTTAAATTTTTTTTGGTTGGTTGATACTAGAAGTAATAGATTTTAGATCTTCAAAATAATTTTCAAAGATACAAAAAATATATAGATTTAATATTATTTTATTTACTCAAATATTTATTTTTAAAAGAACAAAAAAATTTTATTTCATTTTAGTTGTTAAGTTTTTTTTAGAAATAATATTGCTTTTGTTGATTGATACAAGTAATATATTTTAGATCTTCAAAATAATTTTCAAAGATACAAAACATATATAATAATAAGTTAGATTTAAATTTATTTTCTATTTAAAAATATTTCAAAATAACTAAAAATATTTTCTATTGCTAAGTAGTTTTAGTATTAATCTTACATTTTTTTTAATTGTTGAATTATTATTTATTTTACTTCTACATTTGTATGGACTTGTAATTTATTTTTGTCATCCCCATTTGTAAATTTGTACCCCCATCCCCCACATGATGTAATAGTTAGTAAATACTATATTGTTTATTTTTATTATTCGTCACAATGCACAAACCAAATGCTTTCAAACTAATACTCAATCATGAGCCATTTTCACACCTTGAGTTGACAAAGCTTCGAAGCGTCACAACGGCCACACATTTGTGCACACACCACGCTTACTCTTGGGCTTACAATGAGACATTAATTGATTAGTTAAACATTATTTAATTATCTACTTTGGTTATTTAAAATTGATTAGTCCATCTAATTAATTTTATTAAACTAATTACTTGATTAAATTTTGTTTAATTAGTTGATTAAATTTATTTCGTGCATACACCTACACAATGTAAATCGCCTTATCGTTTGTGTTAGCCACCTTGTATGGGCTTTATCGATTTTATTTGTTATTTACAATTATTTCGATCCTCTTCCATCTCTCGCGCCTTGGTCCACATACCAAATTCTTCTCATCTCTATTCTTTCTCCATTCACCAAGCATTTAAAACACTTTCAATAAAACTCGATCCAACATCGAGTCTTCTTCTCAAACCTCGATCCAACGTCGAGATGTTTTTTTAAAATATTTTTTTATAATAAACTCGGATGAAATTTGTTTAAATCGTTATATGGTAGCCTAATGTTTTAAACAAATTGAATTCTTTAGATTGTTGGATGATAGCCCAATAAGATAAAACTTCTATCCACGTCAAAATACTAGAGCGGTATTCAAGTAAATTGTCGAATGATAGCTCGACGATTTAATTGAATTGGAAGTCTTTAGGTTGTTGGATGATAGCCCAATAAACTAAATACTTCTTTCCGCATTAAAATAATATAGTGACATTCGTTTAAATTGTTGGATGATAGTCCGACGATTTAATCGAATTTAAAGTCTTTAGATTGTTGGATGATAGCCCAATAATTTAAATATTTTATCTCACTCAAAACACTTATTTCATAATAAACTTTTTGGGATGAGAGATGATTGGTTGAGCTCACTCGCCAATTTCTAGTATTCGAATCATTAGATGATAGCCTAATGTTTCGATACTTGTCATCCACAACTTAAAATCAATCTTAACTCATTCAAATTTCTTTTGTGTGCTCGAGCACTTTTTACCTTTAAAACCTTTTCAATATTAGACATGATTCATTTATAATTGAGATGCTTCTTCCTCTATTCCCAAGGTTTTTGACTTCTCCACTTGAGTACTAGAGGTGTTCTCAAGCCCTCCCTCATGTCGGTGCGTAGTCCTTTATTCTTTATCATACCTTGTGGACGTTAGACGAGTCTTCTCCCTTTAAAAACTGACGACTTGTCTTTTCATTTAAAATCAATCAACAAACAATCATTTTCTAGCCGAATTGCGGCGCTCTGACTTTCCCATTGCACGAGGGAGTACGTAGGCACTAAGTCTTACGACCAAAGGCGAGCAAAAATAATAAAAACATTTCTTCTCCCTATCTTTCTTTTTTCAAAACTTAGAAGATCATAAAATTTTCACACTAACACACAAACACACTTTGAACTAAATGGGTACCATCGAGTACGATGGATGTAAGGGGTGCTAATACCTTCCCCTTGCATAACCAACTCCCAAACCTATATCTCTTTAATCTCATAGACCGTCTTATTCTTTTTATTCGTGGGTTTTATCTATATTTTCCCGTTCTTCTTTTAGAACAAATAAAATTAGGTGGCGATTTCATTGTTTTTTTTGAAAATTAAATGATTTTTGAAAAATGAGTTGCTTCACATGTCACTTCAATGGGAATTACCTTGAGCTCGTGAAAAGCATCTTGTGAGGGTTCTATCATCACCCTATGACATACAAAACATCTTTCCCTTCCTACAAATCTTAATCAGGTTTGTTTGATCTAAGATAGGTGGTATTTTGCTTTGGATTATTTTGTTCATTAAATAGGTGATTTGTTTGTGTATGGAAGCTCTATCTTCTACATTTGGTTGCTCATGAATCATATCTTGAGTTAAACTTATGACACAAGTCACACATGTTTTTAATTTTCCAATTAAAACCACTTTGTTTAAATCTTTCTCAAATGTCATGTTTAACTAGTTTAGATGTCTTCAAACCTTGATTCAATGAACTTGTGTGTTTGAGCTTTTTACTTAGTTTGAATTTCATTTGTTTCTAGTTTACTTAGGTCTTAAGCTACTGACCTTGTGTGTCACATTCCTTTCTCATCTTGCCTCTTCATCATGATTGAATCATTAACTTGTTTGCCCACTTACAATTAACTCTAGGGTTTAGAATCACTCCCTTCCACTACTAACCTTTGCATTATGGATGGTTGTAGAGTATGACATTTGGTAATTGTTTGTGCTTATGTGAGGATCATGTTTATATTCTTTCCATACATCTCATTTGTCCACAACACTTGACACAAACACTTTAGGACACATTCATCTAAGCACCTTTCACCACACACTTTTAGAGGCATGTTTAATTCCGAGTTGCTTTTGTTTGTGCATTGTAAAAATGAACATGCATATGATGATCATGCATCCTTACCATGCTATCTACTTCCATCCATGTCCCCATGTGCTATGATTTTCATCCTTTTTCATTCATGCACCAACCATGCATCATTCCATCTTTAATTGCGTTCTAGGTTAGGTTTTTTAACTAGTTCCTGTGTAGATGTTGTATGTGCACAATTTGGAGCATCTTATGATTTGATAATGTATAACTTGAGTAAATTTCCATCACATATCATCTCTGATCCCAACACCATTCGACACTTAGCACATGTATGCACAAGCACACACACACACACATGCATGCACATGTCTACTCGCACTTGCACGAATCGAATGCATTTCTCTTGAGTGTTTTGCTTTTGAATTCTTTGTATGCATTTTTTAAATGTTTTTGTTGATGAAATAACATGTTTGCTACTGTAACTTGTGTATTTTGATATTTCTTAACTCTTTCTTCTTCATCTTTTCCTTTCCATGGCTTCTTTTAGCTTGTAAGCACCTCTTAGGTTAAGCATTTCAACTAGTTTTCGCACCCATGTTGTAATTGCATCTTCATGAAATTTCTTTTGTGTTTTGATTATTAATTCATTCATATGATGTTGGTACTGTAATATCTTCATCTTGAAACCCATCTTTCATGTCATAAACCTCAAACACTTAGATGCACTTCACCGCACGCGTTTGTTGCATGTTTGCGCACTCTTGATAGATTTTGGCTCTTGAATCTTTGTGGTTTATTTTGCATGATGTAAATGAGAATTAACATGATTAGATATTGATTTGTATGTCATTTTATTCTTTTATTGTCTATTAACTTCATCTAAACCCATCATTTCGCACAATTAGCTCCTTGCATGCTTTTAGGATTAGTTTCGACCTAGTTTGTGAACTAACATGTTTGGGGATGTTTATAACGATGTTTGATGTTTGTTAAAGTTTTGTATAACTTTGTACATGGATGTTGTGTCTACTGACCTCACTTCACATGACACTTTAAATGAGCATAATTCATTCGAATTTCATTGCATCTTCTTCTTTCTTCTTCTTCTTTCTTTTTTTAGCCCTTGTTAGTGCTTAGTTTGTGTGCTTTTGCCAAAGCACTTTACTTGATTCTACCCCTCTTCTCACTTGGTTTCCCAACCAAGATGATTAATTTTATAGGTTCCCCTTAGGTTTTGCTCGATTTAGTTAGTTCTCGAGTTTAGACATTAAGTTAGGCATCCATGCATGATAATTTTAGGTAGATCCCTCCCCTTGTTATATCCATAACTTAGGAGCAACTTTGCATGATAACATTAGGATTTAGAAGCAGGTTAGTTTCCCTTAGCCATTTTACCTTTATCCTTTTGCATCTTTAAAACTAAAATCTTGTTTTTGTCAAGTGCATTAAAACATTCTAATAATCTAAAACTTTTTCCAAAGTAAAAGATACAAACCAATTAGTTTAGGATGTTTCGTCGTCCTGTTTGCTGCTGATGCTTCGTCATCCTGTTGTTGACGTTTCGCCATCTCATCCTCTGATGTTTCGCCATCTCATCCTTTGATGTCTCGTCATCATGTTTGTTGATGTTTCGTCATCCCGTCTCCCGATGTTTCGTCATCCCGTCTGTAGCTGATGTGTCGTCATCATGGAGGTGTTTCGTCATCGCTTGTTGTTTCGTTTGCTAATCTAAAAAACACAAACCAACCAAAACAAGTGAGCCGAACTACGACGCTCTGACTTTCCCATTGCATGAGGGAATACGTAGGCATCCTGTCGCGGGGCTAGATCAAGCAACCTTTGTAAATATTTCCTTCTTTTCCTTGTGTTTTCTTTCTTTTATTATTTTCTTTTATTTCTTTATTTCTTTATTTCTTTTCTTTTTTGCATGCATTGTACCATATGCAGATATAGTTAGACATTTACACTTATTAGATAGAAATTAAAAGTGGATACCGTAGAGTACTACGGACGCGTGGGGTGCTAATCCCTTCCCCCCGCGTAACAGACTTCCTTACTCGATCTCTCGGTCGCAAGACCGTGATTTCTTCGTTTCAGGTTTACTCGATGTTCACCTTTCCCTCTTGGTGGGATAAAAAACGTTCGATGGCGACTTCATTGATATATAGTTATATCCTTTGATTTTCGGCCGGGTGTTTCAGAAAGGCATCACAGAATACTCGTAGTGTCCATAACGCATTTTGAAAACTGTCTTCTAAATATCTTCATTTTTTACTTTAATCTGGTGGTAACCCGATTGCAAATCAATATTACTAAACACACTAGCACCCACCAATTGATCCATCAAGTCATCTATCCTTGGAAGCGGATACCTATTCTTAATTGTCACTTTATTCAACTGTATATAGTCAACACAAAGTCTCATGCTTCCATCTTTCTTCTTCACTAACAGTACTGGAGCTCCCCACGATGATACACTTGGTCTGACAAACTTCTTCTCGAGTAACTCCTCTAACTGCTTCTTTAATTCTGCAAACTCTGATGCAGACATCCTGTACGGTGCCATAGAAACATGTCTGGTACCAGGTACAAGATTAATCCAAAATTCAACTTCTCTTTCTAGAGGTATATTAGGAATTTCATCAGGGAAAACTTCAGAGAACTCTCGCACTACTTGCAACTCTTCAATTATAGCTTGATTCTCAAGAGATAGCGACGCTGTCAACGAGAATACTTGAGCTTCGCTTATCATTAACTTCTTCAGTTGCTTGACAGTAAATAAACCAATTTTCTCTTCTTCATACGAAGAGAACCTACCAGACTACCAATTTAATGTATGCTTACAATCAGACATAGCATGCCCCATCTTACCATAATGGAAACACTTTTTCACTTAATAGTTGCACGCATTACTCTTATGGCCAGGTTTCCCGCAATTAAAACAAGTCACACTAGGAGGAGCGCCTTCCCCACTTGTTCTCCGACCTTCAGCAACCTTTTGTTTACCCCGACCAGTTGGAGTATCATACGACTTACTACGGTTCTGTTGGTGCTTGTCTCTTTTCTCTTTAACCATCTTGTAATGAGCATCATTGTCTTCTTCATAAATTCTGCAGCTATTAACCAATTCAAAAAAGACACAGATCTTCTGGTACCCAATTTCCTTCTTGATCTCATAGCGCAACCCATTCTCAAACTTGATGCACTTTGAAAATTCAGCACCAGCGCCATCAAAATGCGAATAAAACTTAGCCAGCTCGACAAACCTTGCAGCATATTCAGTGACAGACATATTACCCTGTTTTAGTTCAAGGAATTCAATTTCTTTCTTACCTCGAACATCTTCAGGATAATACTTCCTCAGAAACTCCCTATGGAACACAACCCAAGTGATCTCTTCACCTGCAGTTTCCAACCTCTGACGCGTCTCTAGCCACCACTCAGCAGCTTCAACTTCCAGCATATGGGTGCCATATCAAACCTTTTGCACTGGAGTGCAATCCATCACACGGAAGATCCTCTCAATTTCCTTCAACCAATCCAAAGCTCCATCAGGATCATACCTGCCCTTGAAGGTAGGCGGGTTCTCCCTCTGGAAAGTCGCCAAGCTACGGGATCCAGCATGCCCGCCAGTATTTGGCTGATTCTCCATAGCATGGGCCATTTCTTCTAAAGCAGCAGAAATCGCAGCATCGTTCCTTCTAGCCATTTGAACTTATCACCACAACATAAACAACGATTAGAATTAAATAACAATACTCGATTGTTAAGACTCGACAACTTTGGCCGGACAGACCGACCTGCTCTGATACCACTAATGTAACAACCCAAATTCTACCCAAAATTAAATCATAATCAGAGTATAAAAATTCTAAACGAACATGGGTTATTATGCTTTCAACTTTAAACTAACTGCAACTTATCACAACAGATACATAACACATGTAAACAGAGGGAACGCGTAACCAATGATTAGTCTTCAAAACAATTTAACTTTAATGAAATCAAGCAGCAAAATTCATAAATAAATATTTCAACTTATAGCATCTTTGTCTAATTGGAAATAATAGAAATTCAAGTTCTTCAATAACAACTTAAACCATTCAACATAAAACAACAAGAACAAAACAAGCAACTACCCGATTATCTACTCGTATACACGAACTACCCTGTAAATTTTTATCCAATTCCAAGCAACTAAATATACCACTTAATTTTGGCTAACTGTCTAAATTGGGACTGTTTCTGCCTTCTACATTATTACTACTTAACTATATGGTTCTGTCAATTAGTCCAAGCCATTTTTTCTGCATTATTAAAATTATTCTATTATACTAATTCCATCATCTACTATTAATTTAAATTGGTGCTAAATATCAGTCTGCTAGTAGTATTACTCATATTCTGCTATTTATCTGCTATTAGTTATTTATCTGCTACAGGACTAACATACTAGATCAATTATTATATTTACTATGTTAATTTATTATACTACTATATTGTATGTTCCTTCTACACTTAAGCGATCTTAAAATAAGACAAACCAATTACCTAAGTTTTGGCCCCCTTCATCCAACACGTGGCCACAAGACAAGGAGAAGGAGATAAAGTGTGGCGCCCACCCCAAGGCCTAGGGCTCCCGCCCTCTAAGGTTGGTGGGGCCCACTTCAATTTCCTCTCACAAATAGGGATGATTGTCTCTTTAAGCTTCGTCTTCCACCTTCATTTTTCTAGCAACCAATCGCTCATTATAATGTCAACCCATAATACTTAATTTTTTTTTCCAGAATACACTTCTACTCACCAATATAATTACACACATGAATCACCACCAACATAGTGCCAACAACATGAATAACAGACAATATGATTTCAACACAGATCAATCAATACACCAAAATTATTCACAGAATCACAAATTCTTCACAAAACATAGAATGGTTAGTAAATTTATACAAACCCTAAATCCCACATAAAAATTATCATACAATTGATTATAGTAATCGAATCCCACCCTTACCTGATTGGATTGAAGAAAGCTCAAAATTCTTAAACGGAAAAATCCAAACTTTTTCTCTTGGTAGAAATCTCTCGTATGCCTCTTGCTCCTATTCTCCAAAAACCTAATTTTCTTCTCCTGATAACACTCTTATTCTATTTTTCCTTGTTTTATCTAATAATAAACTATTACTAATATCATATTGGGATTAACCCTCTCACACCCCTTATTGCTTCTACTAACTTCAACATAGGCCCATTAGTAATGTTTCTCACAAAATTACTCTAAACAAATAATATTAATTCTAATATTAATTTCTCGACTAATTTTACCCGACTATCAACTTAACGACGTAAATCACATATTCGAAATAACCAAGAATTAATCGGAAAATACTCGATAATATTTGATTAAAATATTTAATTAAATACGAGCGTTACAGGATGCATTGGGGTCTTTGCTTCCTTAATTTCTGATAGTTGGAATTTCTTCAGAAGTTCTTTGACATACTTAGTTTGATGTATGTAAGTACCTTCTGAACATTGACTGATTTGAATTCCCAGAAATAATTCCAATTCTCCCATCATGCTCATCTCAATGTCTGCCTGCATAGACTCAACAAATTCTCTTCCAAGAGAGACATTAGAAGTTCCAAAGATAATATCATCTACATAAATTTGACAAATAAGAATATCATTTTTAAATGTCTTTCTGAATAAAGTTGTGTCCACTTTTCCTCTGGTGAAATTCTTTTCTAAAAGGAAATTTCTTAAACGTTCATACCAAGCTTTGGAAGCTTGTTTCAACCCATTTAAATATTTTTTGAGTTTAAAAACATGTTCTGGAAATTTTGAATCCTCAAAACCAGGAGGTTGACGGACATAAACTTCTTCTTCTATATAGCCATTTAAAAATTCACTTTTGACATCCATTTGATATAAAGTAATTTTATTTTGAACAACAAAAGAGTTAATAATCTGATAGATTCTAACTTGGCGACTGGAGCAAAGGTTTCATTATAATTAATACCTTCTTGTTGACTATACCCTTATGCTACCAATCATGCCTTGTTTATGACAACTTCTCCTTGCTCATTTAATTTGTTTCTGAATACCCATTTAGTTCCAATAATATTAAATCCTTTAGGCTTTGGAACAAGATCCCACACATCATTTCTTGCAAATTGATTCAGTTCTTCTTGCATGGCAATAATCCAGTCATTGTCTTGGAGAGCTTAATCAATAGAAGTTGCCTTAATCATAGAAACCAGACCAAATAGTGATTCCTCATTATTCCTTAGAGCAGGCCTAGTTCTGATATGATCATCCCTCTTTCCAATGATGACATCTTCTGGATGTGCTGATGTGATTCTTGGAAATCTTCTTTGTGAGGGTTCTTCAGATATTCTTAAGTTGTCAAGAACTTCTTCAATAGCTGGAACTTCTGAGTTGTCCTTCTGTTCTGTTCCTTCAGAGTTCGGTAAATGAACTTTTGTACTGTTTCCAATAGTTCCAGAACCAATGATTCTTCCCTTTTGGTTACCTCTAAATTTTAATTCACCTCTAGGTTTAAGTTCCAGGTTCTGGAACATAGACCTTTTTCCCGTCATATGTCGTGAGCATCTAGAGTCCAGGTACCATGATTGGTGTTTCAACTTCACCGTTAAGGACATCTACAACATAGATTATTTTTTCTTTAGGTACCCATATCTTTATGGGTCCTTTCTGGTTAGAGTTTCTAAGGTTTTGTTTGAACCTTGGTTTAGCATAAAATCTTTCAGAATGAGAAGTGTATTTTATATCATGTGTGACCATAACTAAACTGTTTGTACAATGGTTTGTATGTGATAGTCATTTTATCAATAGATTTGGGTTGATATGCTTCTTTCCCTCTGGGAGTTTCATATCCAATTCCCTTTCTGTTGTTTCTAATAACTCGATAGATCATTGAATCCATCTTGCTTCTATCTATGCTTTTAGTCAGAAACTTCTGAAAGCTATAGTCATATTCTTTAAGAATATCTTTTGAACATGAAGCAGTATCTAAACTAGGGATTTTTTGAAATTTTTGAAAATCATCTTTAAGTTTAATGTAATTTTCTTTAAGTTCAACATTTTCTGCTTTAAGTTGTTCAATCTCAAATATAAGACTCTTTTTGAGTTTCTTGTATTTGATATTGAGCTGACTATTATTTTCAAGAAGTTCTGATAGACTATCTGTAACGCCCGGAAATTTAATTAATTATTTAATTAAATTATATAAGGAATTATTTATTGGAATTAGTCGAAGTCGAGAATTATCAGAATTATTATAAGAGGCGTTAATTGGATTAATTTTTTATTAGCCGATAGATTAATAATAATAATAATATTAGTTGACTATTAATAATAATAATAATAAAATTAAAATAATTTGTTGGGAAAGAAATAGGCCCAATAAGAGAAATATAATTATTAGTTATTATAAATAATAAGAAATTAGGTTTTTGGAGAGGTTGTTAGAAAACAAGGAGAAGAAAAGGGGAAACGAATAGTATACGTGAAAAGAGGAAGAAAAAGAGGAATAGGCTTGGGAGAAAAACTGCCGTGCGAGAAAATTGTAGACCGAAAGCCAAACCGAAATTCGACCGGAACTCTGTAGAGCGACTTTCAATCCAAGGTAAGGGTGGGGTTCTGACTTTCTAATGGGTTGTATGATGAGTAGTATGTGAGAATTAGGATAATGGGAATTTACTATGCATTTGCGGTTGTTCTGTTTGGTGAGAAACATGTTTAGGTTAAAATCCCTAATTTCTATGATTTTGATATTGTTAGATTTTGATGTTAAATCCTTGAATATGATGATTGATTGTGTCTTAATATTTCATTCTTTTATATTTATAAACTGCTTCGTTATTCTATCTATAAACATATTATACTATCAATTCACTCTTATGCACATACTATAGCTTGGCGGTAGACGTAGGAATTATGTGGGAAATAGTAAAGTGGCTGACACTATAGCGGCAGTTTGATTATACGATAAGTGATATAGTTACTCTATTTGTAACATCATTTTTACATATATGGATATAGCAGTATATATAAATTCATATTACATAGTTATGAGAGATATTTATATTGATATATAGAAAGCTTGGCTACCATGTATATACTGCATCAGTTTTTTTTAATTTACTGATAGGTAATATTTTCATTTGTTTGTTTAATAATAATAATAATAATAATAATAATAATAATAATAATAATAATAATAATAATAATAATAATAATAATAATAAATTAGTATTATTGATATATTAATTTTTAAGAGTTTTAATTAGAGATAATTATTTTGAGATAATGATAACACGAAATCGTATCGTATATTTACCATGAAATTAACCCGTTTTGTATTATTTTTGACCCGATTAACTCCCGAATATTCCGAGTTTACTATGACTTTCTGCAGGTACCACATAACTTAGCTCAAAACAGAAGAAAACATGAAACATGCAAAGCTAGCAACAAACACAAGAAGAAAAGATAAATCTGTCAAAGAAATGCAGATTTTGTAGCTGTGACGGTCGTAAGCCATCTGCCACGACCGTAAAACATTCATGAAGCGCATGACGCCCGTCACGCCTTGGCCACGACCGTAACACGGGAAAACATGGAAGATGCCCGTAACACCAAGGCCACGACCGTAACAAGCATTATATCAGTTGTTAAAAACGTGCAGAACGTGGAAAAGCTTAACAGAAGAAGTTTTAAACTCCTGATTTCACTCAACCTCAATTCAAGCCACGCTCAACCCACGTCCCTATATTCTTGGAACGTTCAAGTGAAGCCACGAAGTCCAATTCTTCCCAACTTCCAGTTTGCATTCTTCTATAAATACCTCAGCCTTCAAAGTAAAACGGACAGAGCATTTTTACGTTTACTTATGCGGAAGCTCTGCCGAAATCAAAACCCTTGCTATTTCAGTTTACATTTCCTCTGCAATTGCTTTATTTCCTTCATTTATTTCACTGTCCAAATAACAATTTCCAACATTAGGAAATTGTTATTCTAGTTTAGATTTTAATTCAAGCTTCAGAATTCTTTTACATTTCCAATACCGACAGTCCAAGTTTCCGATCTGTGGAAGAAGGATTAGAAGTATTCGCTTTATTTTTAGGTTCTTTATATTACATTTGTATTACAGTATATCTCAATTAATTAATTTAAGTTTTATTAATTATTTATAATGTCTGCTTTATGTTTATTTACTTCCGTTTCCTGTGAATTTATTCCGATTATCATGGCTAGCTAAACCTTTAGTGTCGATATGAGATAGTTAGAGACAATAGGTATCTGATCAAACTTAAGCTAAAACCTTAATTAACTTAGGCTCTGGTTATAATTTTTTATGCTTAAAAATAAAACCTTTTTGTTACGAAAGTAAGAAAAGTAAATAGGTTAGGATCGAGACCATGAAAGTGTGAGATTTTACCGGATAGCTAAAGTTAGGCATTCAATTTAAATACAGTGAAAGCGCTTTAAAACGAATTAGAATTAATTAAGTTTCCAAAAAGTATTTTCTAAACACTTATGGGCTAGCGAAAGCAGGCATAGGGCTTTAGACGTATAATCCGATATAAGACCACGAAAGTGTGAGTTGAGGGTTTTTAAACTGATTATTTCTACAAATAAACCAAGTTAACCATCCTTATACGCTTAGGTTCGATTAGATCCCTTAGGTCGACTCTATCACATACCGACCATTTCATTTCATTATTAATTTAAAATCAATTAGTTTATTTTTCTTAACCTTCCCAAAACCAAACGTGACAATATCCGCCTTAGCTAAACTAGCATTACTTTCCCGCACTAGAGTGATTACAAAGTCCCTGTGGATTCGACAATCTTTTATTACTACCGCGATAGGCTGTGCACTTGCAGTTAAGATACCGTTAGACACATTAGGTCGATCGCACATCAAGTTTTGGCGCCTGCGGGACTTTGATCTAGTCACTAGTGCACTCTTAAAGTAGCACTGTCTAGACTAAGGCAACTATTTATTTTTCCCTTTGTGTATGCCAAGTACTCGCTCTCAAGGCGGTCCTTTGTATATACCAATAAACGATCCCGAGCGTTATCTTCGATTAAGAAGACGAATTCAAGAGTACCGTGAGCTCAACAATCTTCCTCCGTCTAAACTTCCAGATCTCGACGGAATTACGAAGAATGGCTGATCCACCTCCTCCACCTCGTCCTCTTAAGGATTACGCAGTTCCTTCTCAAGCGGAGCCTCACAACAGTATTGCAGCTCCTGCTATTGCTCGAAACAACTTCGAGCTGAAACCTTCGCTTCTTTCCGCCGTTCAGCAGAACCAGTTTTCTGGAGCTCCTACTGACGACCCGAATTTACATCTGTCAGTGTTCGTGCAGTACGCAGACACTGTGAAAGCGAATGGAGTAAATCCCGAGGCGATACAATTGCGCCTATTTCCTTTTTCTTTAAGAGACAGAGCTCGCGCTTGGCTCCAATCTCTTCCTTCAAACTCAATCACCACTTGGGATGAGTTGAAGAAAGTCTTCTTAGCTAGATATTTTCCTCCAAGCAAAACTGCTATGCTCAGAGCCAACATCAATGGTTTCAGACAAAAAGACAATGAATATTTATTCGAAGCATGGGAACGATACAAGGATATGCTAAGACTTTGTCCTCATCATGGTTTAGAAGAATGGTTGATTATTCACACATTCTATAACGATCTCTTGTACAATACAAGATTAACCATAGACGCTGCTGCTGGTGGCGCACTGATGGATAAACCATACGCCGATGTGAACCAACTTATCGAAAGCATGGCCCAGAACCATTACCAATGGGGAAGCGATAGAGTTAATGTAGAGAAATCTCAAACGAAAGGTAACATGGTCGAAGTGAATAGCCTGGATCAAGTTAATGCTAAAGTGGAAGCTCTTACCCAAAAACTAGAGAACCTTTCCATCACTCCCGCAGCTACCGTAGCTGCAGTGGCCCAAACTTGCGATCTATGTGGTATTCAATCACATCTTGCTCCAGAATTCCCCCTTCTGACCGGAGTACCAGCCGAACAAGCCAACTACGTACAAGGAAATCCCTACAGTAACACTTACAACCCAGGTTGGAAGAATCATCCAAATTTCTCGTACAAAAACAACAATGCGTTGTATGCTCCTGGACAAGCTCCTGCTGCACCACCTGGTTATCCGAAAGCTATCCCGAATCATCCTAATAACGGACCTAATACTTCCAACATTCCTAGGAAATCTAACCTTGAAATTATGATAGAACATTTCATTGCTTCTCAATCCCAGACCAATAAGGATGTTTTAAATCAGAATTTACACACCAATGAGCAAATTAAGCAATTATCTAGCAAGGTCGATGCTTTAGCTACCCATAACAAGATGCTTGAAACCCAGATTTCGCAGGTAGCCCAACAACAAGCACCTACTGCTGCTCCTGCTGGAATATTTCCTGGTCAACCACAACCTAACCCAAAATGACACGCTAATGCCGTGATATTAAGGAGTGGAAAAGAACTTGACGGACCTGTTGATCCAAGACTAGAAAACCCAGCGATGTACCAAAAGCAAGACAAGCCAAGTGAAAACGAGAGAGAACCGAAAGAAAAGGAAAACGAAAACCAAGAGGCTGTAGAAAAAGAGAAACCCTATGTGCCTCCACCGCCTTATAAACCACAAATTCTGTATCCTCAAAGATTAACCAATTCTAAATCGATGGGCCAATTCAAGAAATTCGTGGAACTTCTGAAACAATTGAATATCACAATACCGTTCACAGAAGCCATCACCCAGATGCCCTCGTACGCTAAATTTCTTAAGGAAATCCTATCTAACAAGAAAAAGATAGAAGATAACGGAACAGTTACACTCACTGTTGAGTGTAGTGCTATCATTCAAAATAACATGCCTCCTAAGTTAAAAGACCCAGGTAGTTTCTCTATACCCTGTAACATTGGAAAATTCGTCATAGACAAAGCTCTATGCAACTTAGGAGCAAGTACCAGTGTCATGCCCTTATCTATTTGCAAAAAGCTGGAGATGGGAGAACTTAGACCCACAAAAATGTCTGTTCAATTAGCTGACCGATCAGTTAAGTACCCTGTAGGCATATTGGAAAATGTTCCAGTTAGAATAGGTTAATTCTACATCCCGACCGATTTCATAATCATGGACATTACCGAAGATTCAGTTACCCCTATCATATTAGGAAGACCATTCTTAGCTACAGCTGGAGCTATAATTGACGTAAAGAAGGGCAGACTAACATTCGAAGTCGGAGAGGAAAAAGTGGAATTCATCCTCACTCAATTTCTACAAGCACCCGCCATGAATGACACATGTTATTTACTTGATATTATAGACGAGTGCGTAAGAGAGATGGAAGTCGAACAAACCACATACTCGGAAATAATGAAAATTCAAACCCCTCTGATATTCGAAGACGACAATTGGCGAGAACCATATATAGATGACAGTCTAAGCGAAAGTCTAGCACTCACACCTAATCATATGCCATGCCCAAAGAAACCAAAGTTAGAATTAAAAGTTTTACCTAACAATCTACGATACGAATTCCTTGATACTGAACAAACTCGACCTGTTATAGTGAATTCCAGTTTAGGAATGCTCGAAACTCAGAAACTTTTAGACGTTCTAAGGAAATACCCTACTGCATTAGGTTATAACATATCGGACTTAAAAGGAATTTGTCCTTCAATTTTTATGCACCGTATTCTGTTAGAAGAGGATTGCAAAACCTCTAGAGAACCTCAAAGAAGAATTAATCTGATCCTCAGCACTGTAGCCAGTGACGAAATCAAAAAGCTAATGGAAGCTGGAATTATATACCCAATCTCCGACAGTAAATGGGTTAGCCCAGTACATGTCGTACCTAAGAAAGGAGGTGTCATTGTCGTGAAAAACGCACAAGGCGAATCAATAACACAAAGAGTAGTTAGTGGACATAGAGTGTGCATTGATTATAGAAAACTGAACAAAGCTACTCGGAAAGACCATTTTCCTTTACCCTTTATTGATCAAATGTTAGAACGATTAGCCAAACACTCCTACTTCTGCTATTTAGACGGTTATTCCGGATTTTTCCAAATTCCAATTCACCCTGATGATCAAGAGAAGACTACATTCACGTGTCCTTATGGAACGTTCGCGTACAGACGAATGCCTTTTGGATTATGTAATGCCCCAACAACTTTTCAACGATGTATGATGTCTATCTTCGCAGATTTCATTGATAACATCATGGAAGTGTTTATGGACGACTTCTCTGTGTGCGGACAAAGCTTTGAAGGATGTTTATCTAATTTAGAGAGTGTTTTAGAACGATGTGTGAAAGTAAACCTTGTGCTCAACTGGGAAAAATGCCATTTCATGGTCAGAGAAGGAATCGTACTTGGACATGTTATCTCCAATAAAGGAATTGAAGTTGATAAAGCTAAGATAGAAGTGATTAAAGAACTCCAACCACCTAAGACCGTTCGAGAGATACGAAGTTTTCTAGGACACGCCGGTTTTTACCGACGATTTATTAAAGATTTCTCGAAAATTACCAAACCACTTACCGGTCTATTAATGAAGGATGCTGAGTTCATATTCGATGATGATTGTCTCAAGGCTTTTGAAACCCTTAAAACCGCACTTATTTCTGCACCAATCATGCAACCACCCGATTGGAGGTTACCTTTTGAAATCATGTGCGATGCAAGTGATTACGATGTCGGCGCAGTTCTTGGACAAAGAAAAGAAAAGAAACTTCACGCAATCTACTACGCCAGCAGAACGCTAGACTCGGCTCAGATGAATTACACCACAACTGAAAAAGAACTCTTAGTCGTGGTCTTCGCACTTGACAAATTCCGTTCTTACCTCATATGAGCAAAAATCATCATTTATACGGACCAGGCTGCTATCAGATATCTACTTACCAAGAAAGATGCAAAACCCAGACTCCTCCGATGGATCTTACTTTTACAAGAATTCGACTTGGAAATTAAAGATAAGAAAGGAACAGAAAACGTCGTAGCAGATCATTTATCCAGACTAGAAGATGTACAACCCGAACAAGTGCCAATTAACGACGATTTTCCGTATGAACATCTGATAGCACATATGATAAGCGACCTAGCTCAATTGGATTTAAACAAACCAGAAGCTAAGGAAGACGTGGAAGCCATCCATATGACTGTAGGACTGCCATGGTATGCTGACATAGTTAATTATTTGGCTGCCGGTGCGCTTCCACCTGATTTAACTTACCAACAGAAAAAGACATTCTTCCATGATCTCAAATGTTACTATTGGGACAAACCACTTTTATTCAAACGAGGACCTGATGGAATTTTCCGCCGTTGTATACCTGACGAAGAAATTGAAGATGTCATTTCCCATTGTCATTCATCTCCTTATGGCGGACATGCTAGCACCTCCAAAACATGTGCCAAAATTCTCCAAGCCGGCCTTTTCTGGCCTAACCTGTGGAAGGATGTCCACATCACCGTTAAAAACTATGATCGCTGCCAACGCACCGGTAATATCTCACGACACGATGAAATGCCTCAGAAAGGAATACTAGAAGTTGAAGTCTTTGATGTTTGGGGAATCGATTTCATGGGACCTTTCCCATCTTCCTTTGGAAACAAGTTTATACTCGTAGCTGTCGATTATGTTTCGAAATGGATCGAAGCAATAGCTTCTCCTACAAATGACACACGAGTGGTGATAAAGCTCTTCAAGAATATAATCTTCCCGCGTTTTGGTGTTCCTCGACTTGTCATTAGTGACGGTGGCTCTCATTTTATTTCAAAAATATTTGACAAATTACTATCTAAATATGGAGTAAAGCACCGCGTCGCAACACCTTATCATCCGCAAACTAGCGGACAAGTCGAAGTTTTGAACAGAGAGATTAAACAAATATTAGAAAAAAACTGTCGCTATATCTCGAAAATATTGGTCATCCAAGCTTAACGAAGCTTTATGGGCTTATAGGACAGCTTACAAGACTCCTATCGGAACTACACCTTTCAAACTTGTTTACGGAAAATCATGTCACCTCCCGGTAGAATTAGAGCATAAAGCTTATTGGGCGATAAAAACGCTAAATATTAACTACACTGCTGCTGGCGAGAAACGAATCCTCGATTTACATGAACTAGACGAATTAAGATTAGACGCTTACGAAAACGCTAAAATATACAAAGAACGAACTAAAAAATGGCACGATAAGCGTTTATCTCGGAAAGAATTTAGTGTGGGAGACGTCGTACTCTTATTTAATTCTAGACTTAGACTATTCCCTGGAAAACTTAAATCTAGATGGTCCGGTCCTTTCGAAATTACAAAAGTATTTCCTAGCGGAGCGGTAGAAATTAAGGATAGAAATAGTGCCCCGTTTATTGTAAACGGACAGCGATTAAAACAGTATCATCATATCGAAAATAGAGATTATACGAATAGTCTAAAACTCGTAGAATTGCCAACTATTTCTCCCGACTAATCTTTTACTAGGTACTTCGTCAGGCTTATGACGTTAAAAACAGCGCTTCATGGGAGGCAACCCATTTATTTGTTTTTGCTTGTTATTATGTTGTGTTTTTCTTTTACAATTTGCTATTTAAACTTTTGTCAAACTGCTGCTGATTTCAAAACACCTTTACTTGCCACACAGGATTTCTGAAAAAGTCTTTTTCTCCTTTACTTTCTCCTCTACTCTGTTTACCCGTTTTACTTTTGCTATGGATCCTCCACAGAACTTTATGGAAACCACCTTTAGAGGTAGAAACCAAAGAAGAAGATTTGAGGCTTTGTCTCAACGAGCCATCAGTTTGACCCTGTATCATGATGAACCCACTATGGACGCTTTAGGCATAACTGACAGTGTTTATTACATGTTTAACCAATTGGGATGGGAGAGAGCACACCTTAAGTCTAGGTTTATCACCTATCGAGAGCTTACCCTTGAGTTCCTGAGTTCTTTAGTTTATATACCTGAACACAGTGTCGGAGCCAGAAAAGGAATCATTGCCTTCAGACTTTTTGGTATTGAGTTCACCTATAACCATAGGGACTTAGCTGCTTTATTAGGATTCCCTAGTGGACCCTTAGCTTTTACTACCCCTGAGGCAGATTTACTGGATTTTGAGCTGGATTACTTCTGGGGTACTTTAACCGGAAACTATCATCCTGACCCATAGAGTATGGATAACAATGAGATACATAACCCTGCTATCCGCTATTTCCATAGGATTCTTGCCCACACTTTGTTTGGAAAAGAACAAAACCAAAATGTTGTATCCAAGGATGAGTTATCTCTGCTTTATTGTATGAACCTAGGACGCCCTGTCAATGTTGTCCCACTCCTGATGAAAACCTTTACCCACATTAGTGAGGACCCTAATGTTCCTGTCAGTGTGGGAGGATTAGTTACAATGATTGCCAATGCTCTTGGACTTCGTTACCAACTAAATAATTGTGCACCTTTTGGATCAATTAGGCCTATGAACATTGATTTATGTTTCAATAATCGGATAATAGGAAATTTAGGCCCTGCACCTTATGAATACCTGATAAGAAACGAAGTTGTTACTCTTTTTACCCTTCCAAACCATGCCCAAGTAAGTGTCCACAACCGTGATAATTGGTTATATGAATTGAATCCACCTGTCGACCCTTCAACACCAGAAACACCACAATCTTATTTTGTTGCTGATAATTTCATGTCTGAAAACGAAACGGATCCTGAAACTCCTCCTGGTTACCATGATTTTACCAATATGGCTGAAGCACAAGTAGCCCCTGACATAACCCAAGGAGAATACACTACACACTTGAATACCATTCTGACCACTTTGGATTCTTATAAAACTGACATTGATGGAATAAAGAATGAATTGAAGAATATGCGTTTGGATCTTATTGGTTTAACTGACATTACAGTGGAACAATTCTATAACATCACCAAGGCTTTAGAGGAATTAAAAGCAAAGATTGGATGAAGCAGTTCCTAGTTTCTTAGTTTTCAGTTTTTCAGTTTTTCAATTTTTTTTAGAATTTTCCCATTTTGTTTCGTTTCTAGGTAGTTTCATTCTTTATTAGATTATTACATTTCATTTTTCAGATTTGCCATTATTTACTTTCTGTCAAAAAGAACAAGTAGCTCATTTTGAATTAATGCAAATGTTTGTTTTTCAGTTTCAATTTACATTCAATATTCTGTTTACAATAGTTTATGGTTTTCTAATTCTTGCGAATTATTTATTGGAATATATGTTGAATAATTAATGTCATGTTTATGTTGGAATGCTTGAGATGTTCTGTTTTTCTATAAAATTATCACTCTGTAAATTGTGTTTCTGTTCTGTAAAAATTGCAAATTTTGTAGCTGCCACGATCGTCACTGAAC
Source organism: Vicia sativa (assembly GCA_021764765.1). Classification (NCBI taxonomy): domain Eukaryota; kingdom Viridiplantae; phylum Streptophyta; class Magnoliopsida; order Fabales; family Fabaceae; genus Vicia; species Vicia sativa. Next base: position 150,352,110 of record CM038793.1, on the reverse strand, counting down.
CCCCACGACCGTCACTGAACCCCCACGACCGTCACACGCCTTTTAGCGCGTTACGCTCGTTAGCTATGTGTTACGACCGTAACACAGGTTACATTAGTAACCCCTGTTAGCAAAACGTTCCTCCTCTCCAACCTTTCTTTCTTTCTTCTTCTTCCATAACTTCCCAACCGTCCCACTTCCTCCATTCACTCCCCATTAACCCCATTTAATCTACCACTAATTCCTTCCAATTTTCAAACTTCCCATTATTCTCCTTCATTATATATACCTCCATTCACCCGTATCATCCTCTCATTCACTCGTTCAAACCCACACCCATTCTCACTCAAACACTCTTGCATGCAAATGGCGAATCAGAACCAACAAATTCCAGGCATCAACTTACGTGATGGTGACCAAGGTGAAACTCAGAGAATCAAGTTCTTGAAGTTCCAATGTCGAGGACTACACCCTACTAGGTACATCGACACTGACTTCCTAAGAGACCTTGGTTTGCTTGAAGGTGTTCAACGTCTTCTTCACAATGTCAACTTATGGAATCTCTGTAGCCATCCCCAGCCCACATACGAGAACCTCACCCTTGAGTTCCTCAGCTCTTTCTGCTACATTACTCCAAACGGTCCAACAAACCAACTTTCTGGTGTTGCGAGGTTCCGCATCTTCGGTACCGAGTACGAGTTCTCTAAGAACGCGTTCGGACGATTGCTTGACTTCTGCACCGATGAAGGTTCCCACCTCCGTGTACCTGACAACTTTGGAGAAGAATCTTTCAACCTTTGGCATAGCCTCACCAACAACCGTGCAAGCTCTTACGATCACCTCAATGCCACACAAATCCATAATCCTGCCATACGCTACTTCCATCGAATCCTGTGCAATACGATCTTCGCAAGAGATAGCAACCATAAGCTCAACTCCAAGGAGCTATTCTTCATGCACTGTGCATTTTCCGGTCAGAAAATCAACGCCGCACCCTTTCTCCTGGCCCATATTCATTCCATCTGCACCAGAGGCGGCAAACCTTTCTATTTTGGAGGGCTTGTCACTTCTATTGCTTTGGAATTGAATTATGGTGATACACTTGCTCATCTACCATCCCGAGCACCGATTCTGCTTACCTTGGATCATTGCAAATCAGCCCACCTTATCCACGAGCGGGACGATGGAAAGTTCCATCCAGTGATACGGAACATAGTTTATTCTAACATTGTTCTACCTTGCAGGGACCGAATCGATCCTCAGAACCGAGCCAATTGGCTATTTGACCTTGAAGCCCCTGAAGGCCATGCTGCTGCACAAGAGGAACCACATGTCGGCCCCGCTGATGAGATGCAGGAAGAATTGGATAGAGTTGTTCCTGTGCCCGACATCCCTGAATCTTCCTCTGCTCCACCACCTCCCACTTATGAAGAGATTCTCCGTGCCATTCATCATCAGAACCTTATGAATGCCAAGTCCGAGAAGCTTCATCAGGAGCGTTTCGACGTCTTACTCGCGCAAAATGCCCAAATCCTGAGTGGTCAACGCTCGATGAATGAAAGACTTGATGAAGCTCTGAGCGAGCTTAATGCTTTGAGGATGGATGTCACATCTCTTGGACCCCAGAGCACCGACTCTGAAGCCACTCCCTCCAGAAGATCACGCACCAGAAGTCGCCGTGGTCATCAGTAGTTTTTCTTTTTCCTTGTTGTTTTCTTTGTTTTCCTGATGTATTTTTAATTTAACCCCGCCGTTATATCATAACATTGAGACAATGTTTGATATAGTGTGGGAGGAGTACTGCATTCTTAATTCAGAACGAGTAATTTCAATTTCTATTTTAGTAATCTTTCGTTATTTCATTTTCTCCCCGTTTTATTCAGCCATACCAAAAAATTTCGCCTTTTATTTTCGCATAATCGTTAGTTACCTACTTTAACTGAAATCATAGTTAGAAGGCCGAGAGCGATCCAACGAGAACTATACGGTTATGACACCTTTGACTCCCCACTTACGCGATTCGTCTCCATTTTTGTTATACCGATACTTTGAGTTTTAAGTCTTAAATTAGCCCCTAGTAGTTTATATTAGCAGTCGGCACCAGTCTTAGCACAAACCACGTGGAAAGCCGATGAACATAGTGGATGATCTCGTTAATTGTTTTAAAAGAATGTTACATGCTTTAAGGAAATAGGTGATGCACCAATTAAATTGGGCGATCCTCACCCGATCGTTTAATCCAACGGATGCAAAAGCTTTTACTAAGTAACATGAGAATCCATTGCCTAGGTGGTTTAGAAGCATCTGGTACTAAACTCGGTAGGGCAGACTACGGTTTGATCCCCGCATCTTGCAATTGGATAGAAAAGGTTGCCACATAATTGTGCCAGAAACCATTATGTTTTGATCAGAACCACTAACCGGCTATTCCACTACGTGCGTGTAAGGATAATGGGCTTAATGTGATTGCGCAAGAACGAAACCGGGTGAATTAGGTACGAGAAACTTTAAGTTGAATTATAGCGGAATAATCGAACGTTTTGTTTAAAACGGATAGTCATCGACTAGCTTGATGCTTGTGTCATTAGCGTATCGTTGTTGTTTTACTTAAACTATCGGCCGAACTAACTTAAGATTTCTTGTAATAATCTGAAAACAAAAAGGTATACTAGATATATGCGTCTATATAAGCTTGTCCGATTTTTCTAAAATTGATTATTTTGCTTGAGGACAAGCAAAGGTTTAAGTATGGGGGAATTTGATAACACGAAATCGTATCGTATATTTACCATGAAATTAACCTGTTTTGTATTATTTTTGACCCGATTAACTCCCGAATATTCCGAGTTTACTATGACTTTCTGCAGGTACCACATAACTTAGCTCAAAACAGAAGAAAACATGAAACATGCAAAGCTAGCAACAAACACAAGAAGAAAAGATAAATCTGTCAAAGAAATGCAGATTTTGTAGCTGTGACGGTCGTAAGCCATCTGCCACGACCGTAAAACATTCATGAAGCGCATGACGCCCGTCACGCCTTGGCCACGACCGTAACACGGGAAAACATGGAAGATGCCCGTAACACCAAGGCCACGACCGTAACAAGCATTATATCAGTTGTTAAAAACGTGCAGAACGTGGAAAAGCTTAACAGAAGAAGTTTTAAACTCCTGATTTCACTCAACCTCAATTCAAGCCACGTTCAACCCACGTCCCTATATTCTTGGAACGTTCAAGTGAAGCCACGAAGTACAATTCTTCCCAACTGCCAGTTTGCATTCTTCTATAAATACCTCAGCCTTCAAAGTAAAACGGACAGAGCATTTTTACGTTTACTTGGGCGGAAGCTCTGCCGAAATCAAAACCCTTTCTATTTGAGTTTACATTTCCTCTGCAATTGCTTTATTTCCTTCATTTATTTCATTGTCCAAATAACAATTTCCAACATTAGGAAATTGTTATTCTAGTTTAGATTTTAATTCAAGCTTTAGAATTCTTTTACATTTCCAATACTGACAGTCTAAGTTTCCGATCCGTGGAAGAAGGATTAGAAGTATTTGCTTTATTTTCAGGTTCTTTATATTACATTTGTATTACAGTATATCTCAATTAATTAATTTAAGTTTTATTAATTATTTATAATGTCTGCTTTATGTTTATTTACTTCCGTTTCCTGTGAATTTATTCCGATTATCATGGCTAGCTAAACCTTTAGTGTCGGTATGAGATAGTTAGAGACAATAGGTATCTGATCAAACTTAAGCTAAAACCTTAATTAACTTAGGCTCTGGTTATAATTTTTTATGCTTAAAAATAAAACCTTTTTGTTACGAAAGTAAGAAAAGTAAATAGGTTAGGATCGAGACCATGAAAGTGTGAGATTTTACCGGATAGCTAAAGTTAGGCATTCAATTTAAATACAGTGAAAGCGCTTTAAAACGAATTAGAATTAATTAAGTTTCCAAAAAGTATTTTCTAAACACTTATGGGCTAGCGAAAGCAGGCATAGGGCTTTAGACGTATAATCCGATATAAGACCACGAAAGTGTGAGTTGAGGGTTTTTAAACTGATTATTTCTACAGATAAACCAAGTTAACCATCCTTATACGCTTAGGTTCGATTAGATCCCTTAGGTCGACTCTATCACATACCGACCATTTCATTTCATTATTAATTTAAAATCAATTAGTTTATTTTCCTTAACCTTCCCAAAACCAAACGTGACAATATCCGCCTTAGCTAAACTAGCATTACTTTCCCGCACAAGAGTGATTACAAAGTCCCTGTGGATTCGACAATCTTTTATTACTACCGCGATAGGCTGTGCACTTGCAGTTAAGATACCGTTAGACACATTAGGTCGATCGCACATCAGATAATTAATTAATATAAGTTACTTTGAATTTTAATAGAGTTGTTAAAGTTGTCAATAAAACTTTTAGGAGTTGTTTTGAGTTATTAAGAGTCATATTTTAATTGTTTTGGGTAATTCGGACATGTTTAGAGTTGTCAATGTTGTTTTTGAGTTGTTTAAAATTATATCTAATAAGCCGTAGAATTAAAGGTAAATGTATTTGATCCTTTAGAGTTGTTTTGCTATTACTTGAGTCAGACCATTATCCAATTATTTTCATAAATATTATTTTATATACAAGAATTGTCGGAAGAGCTATTTTAGAGTTGCAGGGATTGTGGTGGTTTAATAGTAGTTCAAAGTAGAAAATTTGAGTAAGTTAGCAAAAGATTAATTAACCAGAAATGGTCGAAAATAGTCCGAACAATTACGTGGTTTGTTTGTAGTTTATTTTGGTTGTTTTTATGTGTTATATGTTGTCGTAAATTGTGAATTTGCAGGTGATAAACTGTGTTGTGTTGTTTCCATTGAATTATCGTTGTTTGCTGATATTGATGTTGTTAATAAATTGCGAAATTACAGATTATGATGAAATTGGTTGTTGTTTTCTCGTATTAATTTTATTGATAAACTATTATTGTTGTTGATACGTTGATGAAGTTGTAGGTCGTATGACCAACGTTGATAAGTTGTTTTTGCAGTTGATGAAGTTGTAGGCCTATGGCCAATGTTGATTAAGTTGAATCGTCCCAATTTATGGACATGTTTGAGTTGTAGGTCGAATGACCAGTGTTGATTCCATTGATGCATATTTTAAGTTGTTATTGTATGATGTTGTTGTTGTCGCATTGTTGTGTATTTGTTGTTTAAGTTGAGGTCGCATGGCATACATTGCATTATTAAGTTGGCCTGGATTGGCACCACGTTGAAAGTTGAAGGCTTATGCCTTGGCCTTGATGGCACCACGTTGAAGGCTTATGCCTTGTTAATGCCTCGATAATCTGGCATATTTTACGTTGGGAGTTTTGCTCTAAATGGTACCACATGCATTTGCATAGTTGATTCGCATATTGGGTCGCGTGTTAAAGTTGTTGGTATTATCCATTATTTGTTGATTGTCGATGTGCTGTTGTTATGAGTTGTTGTTGTTATAAGTTGTTGTTGCTATAAGTTGTCGTTGTCATAAGTTATTGTTATAAGTTGTTGTTATAAGTTGTTGTTGTTATAAGTTGAGGTTGTTATAAGTTGTTGTTATTATTAGATTGTGTTGATTTAAGTTGTTACGTTGATTAAATAAAGTGCCTTCTTGTTATTATTAAGTTGTTTGCTGGTTGCATGAATAATTACTGAAGCATTGATCTACCTTATCTGAATTCTAATATACTATTTATCATACGATTGATTAGATTGTTAGATATCTCACCCCTTCTGTTGTGATGTTGCCTCTACGTGGGTAACGTGCAGGTAATGAAGAACAAAGGTTTAGTTGCTGTTAGTTCGAGTCGGGTTGTCGCTCTGATACGTAACACTCGGGGGGATGAACACTAGTTGTTTTGCTGCTGTAATTTTGTTGTTGAACAACTATGTTGATATATGAAAAGTAATTGTTGACTTTAAATTGTTTTAAGTTGAAAACATGATATGACATCCAAGTTGATTAATGTAGTTCCGCTGGTTAATATTAATAAAGTTGATTCATGTTGTTTCGTTTCATCTGAGTTTAGGTGTTATGTATCTGTGTTAGCGTGCTATTGTTAAAGTTGAATTGTAATACTCTAATTGTTTGTTGAAAATAATTTTATAACTCTGATTTTCATAATAATTACCGGGGTAGAATTGGGGTGTTACACTATCTACCAATTCAGCATGAGATAATTCAGAAAATACCTCATTAGGTTCTGATTCAGAGCCTGAGTCATCTTCTGTTGTGGCCATGAAAGCTAGGTTGGCATGCTCATCTTCTGAGTCAGATTCAGCTTCAGAAGATTATGAGTTTTCCCATGTGGCTATCATTCCTTTCTTCTTTTAAAACCTTTTATTTGGTTTTTCTCTCTACAGCTTGGGACATTCACTTCTGAAATGTACAGGTTCTTTGCATTCATAGCACGTGATATTTCTTTTACTGAACTTCTTGTGTCTAGAATATTCTCATCTATCTTCAGATCTTCTGTGGTTTCTGAACTTCTTTTGCCTGTATTTCCATATTTGATTTATCCTTCTGGAAAGCATAGATAGCTCATCTTTTTCTGACTCTAAATCTTCAGAGCTTCCATCTTCAGCTTGAAAAGCATTAACATAAAATTTTTTACTGGATTTCAAAGCAACTGACTTACCTTTCTTCTAAGGCTCAAATTCATCAAGCTTTATTTCACGACTTCTCAGCGTGCCGGTGAGTTCTTCTAAGGATATAAAGTTAAGATCTTTTGAAACTCTGAAGGTTGTTACCATTGGTACCCATCTTCTGGGTAAGCTTCTGATGATTTTATTTACATGATCATCCTTGGTGTATCCTTTATCTAGCACTCTCAGGCCAGCAGTTAAGGTTTTAAGACCTTGAAAACATTGCCTCAATGGATTCATTTTCCTCCATCTTGAATGCCTCATACTTCTGGATAAGCGTCAGAGCTTTAGTTTCCTTGACTTGAGCATTTCCTTCATGTGACATTTTGAGTAACTCAAAGATATCATATGTTGTGTCTTTGTTTGTAATATTTTCATATTCTATTTTTCAAATAGCATTCAACAAAATATTTCTTGATTTATGATGATTCTTAAAATCTGCTTTATGTGTTTTGTCCATTTCTTTTCTTTCTATCTTGTTTCCTTCCTTGTCTACTAGGTGTTTGTAGCCATCCAAAACCATATCCCAAAGATCAGGATCATAGCATAGAATAAAGCTTTCTAATCTATCCTTCTAGTATTCAAAATCCTCTCCATCAAACATAGGAGGTTTAGTGTTGTTGTTATTGTGATCTGTTGCCATTTGTGTTTTCCTTCTAGATCTTTATTTGACACTGTTAAGTGTTTGCACCCAGAACTAAGAACTCTGATTCCAAGTGAAGGATTATAAAACATTTAGAAGGGGGGTTGAATAAGTTTTTTCCTTTTAAATTTTTATTTTACTAAACAACAAGACTAAACACACAAGGATTTTTATCCTGGTTCGTTTGAAACTCAAACTACTCCAGTCCATCCGTCAAGGTGATTTCGCCTCTCTCAATGAGGACTTAATCCACTATAATTAAAAGATTACAACTGCACAACCAACTGTTGTGACTAACAACAATGCACAAGCCAACTGCAAGTGACTAACACCTCTAATACTCAACTAGTCCTAGCCCTCTTGAGAAATCTGACCCCACTGGTCTCTCAAGGAACAATTACACAAGAACTTCTAGACCAAGTGTTTACAATTTCTTCTTAAAACGCTTTATCACAAAAGTGATTTTTACACAAGAAGATTAAGCTCAAAACTTAGAAATAAACTTCACAGAATAATGATTTCAATTTTGACAGTGTAAGTTCTCTATGAATGAATTGTTGTGTTTCTTCTTTGAATGTTGCACTTTATATAGAACTTCTAGATTCTGTCTGTTGCAACGTTTGTGTGTCTTAGGTATTGGAAAGTGTAATTAAGATTTGATTAGCTTCACGTGTTTTGTTTACTCAATGAACCTTGAAAGTTGAACCACTCAAGTACTTCATCCGTCTTAGCTTAGTAGTGTAACATTATTGTGGTAGACTTTGTCTTAGAAGATGACATACTGATACTTCATGATCTTCTGTAAGCCTTGTTCAAAACATCTTCTAGTCAGAACATTCTTTGGTGCTTCTATTAGAGGTTGCGCTAGCATGCTTCCTTCAGAAGTTGCTTTTCAGCGTGCACGACCAGAAGTTCTATTCTTCATTAGAACTTCTAACTACTTGTTTGCTCAACATAATTTGATATTTCTATATTCTTACGTGCTTTAGTCAGAATATTATCTGAAATGAAAATAGTATACATCAGAGTACCATATCTATTGTACAAAATTTATTTCACTTGTTATCATCAAAGCTCTAAGATATGATTAGAACTAAACTATGTTCTAACAAGGATTGTGTCCAAGATTGTCATCATAACGACCTTGAATTTAGATTAAGTAGTTATCTCATAATTTTTTTTCATAGTTGAGTAGCCACCTCTCTAATATTGAAACATAATATAAATGACGTTAGTATATTAACAATATTTTCATAAATGATAAAATGATACAAGATTTTGATGACAAAGATAAAAAATAAAAAATAAAATATTTTATTCTATTTTGTTTGTGTCCACAATAAATTTTTTTGTTATATAATTAAAACAATAATTATATAATTAAATAGAGAGAATTTACAAGTCTCTGTTTTCAATTCCCTTAAATTTAAGAAAAAGAAAACTATATTCAATAGTTTTTAATATATTTGATTTATAAATTGATTTCAATCAATTATATTAAATAGTTATTACTAATTGAATTATATAGTTTGTTTGAATATTTCTTCACTATAATTTATTAATTTAAGATTTTTGTTATTATAAAATATTTTTATTATCACTATATATTTTTAAACAATGTTATTTTTATAGACGGGACTAAGTTTAATATTAAGTTATATATTTTTGTAAATAATGTCAAAACAAAAATAACATTTATTATTTTTATAGACAGGAAAAATATATTTATTGATTCCAATCCAAATTTTTTATTTTTTAAAACATGAGTACTGATACGGTACGCTCATATGGTACTTATATTAAGCTATTGGTTTAAATATTGAATAATAACCAGAGTAGTTTAAAATTGATTTAAATATTGATTTAAATAATTCCTAAACATATAGAAATATTAACGAGAACCTGAAGTTACTAATCAAACTATAACAAAAACATGAAGTTACTGGTCAAAATATTGAATATTAACGGGAACATGAAGTTATTGATTAAAATATTTTTTCATTAATTATGGATTCAATTAATTTTTTTAATAACCATTAAAAATAATGACAATTTTAAAAGTCAATATCATCATTTATTAAAGTTATAACAAAAAATATATATTAATGTTTTTATAAAGTAAGTATATTAGTTTTAAGAAAACATTTATTGAAATATTGCCTCCATTTTTTATTATAAGTCGTTTTAGATTTTTTACACATATTAAGAAAAATAATAATTATTGTATGAAAAGAGAAATTATTATAAAACTGTACTTCATTAATTGCATGGAGAAAATACATTTACATAATTAAAAAGAAAGAGAGTAATAAATATTTAAAAGTCTAATAAAAAGAATAGTATTAATTATTTATTATATTAGCATTGTAAACTGACTTATATTATAGTATAAAATTAATTTCTAAAACGATTTATATTAAAACACAAAGAAAATAGTATTTATAGAAGTCAATGTCATTATTTTTTTTTAATTATTATTATATTTTATTATTGTATTTTAACTTTTTTTTAGGGAAACATTTTAACTTTATTTATATTTTTCTATAATATATTAATTATAATTAAATATTTTATTTAAATTTAAATTTATTTTTAAATTCAAATGCATGTAATATTTTAATCGTTGGTTGATTTAGTGGTGATTAACGCTGAATTTGGTAGGAAGAACCACGGTTCGATCTCCACAACGGCAATCAGGAGGAGATTGAAACTACTTGATACCAGAACTAACCTCTGAATCAGACTATATTGACGGTGATAAAAAAAAGCGTGAAATATAGCAGTAACCCATGCAAACGCACGATTATTCCACTACTTGCTTATAAGAATGAGATTTTGGCCCACGAGCCTTAGCCTTATAGTTTCCCAATTATTGTAATTATGCTCATTCTAAAAAATAAGAAAAAAAGGGTAGTTTGTTGTGTTGCCAACTGTAATACGGTGAACTGACTTTGAGATTTTTGTATCGCAAATGTGCGGATAGCAAGAGTCGCCACCGACTTTTCTTTTATCCAATTAAGGGAAGGTGAAAAGAACAGGAAAAGACCTTCGTTAGATTCTGAGTAAGGGAGAAGGTTATGAAAAGGGAAGGTATTAGCACCTTTTTCCATCCGTAGTTATCTACGGGCTCTTAGTTGCTCTTAGATCACTTTAAAATTGTGCTTTCTGTGTGTTTGACAAAAATGTTTTGAAAAGGCATTTCGCTTTGACTTTGTAATGATTCATGTAGGAATGTATACAAAGTGTTCGGAAATGTTTCGTTTTTGAAAAGAGTTTGAACTTTGACAAAAGTGTGAGGTGTGAAAAGTATTTTGATTGAGCAAGCAACTATAAGTCTTATTACCTACTCAGAATGGTCGTTTTCGTGTTATTTTACGTTCCTTTAGAATAGTGTTATCCATACCATTGGTTGGTAGGTAACCCTATTTGTTGGATGTAGAAGGGACATTCGAAGGGACATCGGATGGTCATAGAAGGCAACTTGTAGGAGTATCCTAGCACATTCGAAGGGACGATCATCATTTTTCGTAGGCGACAATCGAGGGTCAAGATCATGTATTCGTAGGCGACATCGTGGGTCTATGATCTTTGTATCGAATGGACTATGATGATATATTTCGTAGGCAACGGTGCTAGGATACCTCTACGTTCGAGGGACTTGACCATTTGTATTTGTAAAGGCAACGAGAGAGAATTACCCTAAGGGGTGCGTGTGTGAAAAGAGTGTGTCAATTCAGTTATATGTTATCTTGAAATTATGAGTGATCTATGTTCAATTTTATCTTGCCATACACGCCTAATTACTAGCAGTTTATAGGGTGCGGGAAATAAATTGCGGAAAGTAAAGTGCGGAAAGGTAAATGTCCTACGCTATTACATGGCTTTGGGGCAGTTACATAATAGAAGTGCGGAAAGTAAAAGTCCTAATTAAACTATTACATCCCATAGGGAGTTACATAATTGAAAAGAAAAAACAAAAAAATGTCCGAAACATTACAACCTGTGAACAGATACATAATCGGAGAATAAGAGAAATTCGCATAGGAGGAAAATGTTAGTAAAAAGAAATATTTTAGAATGAGGAAAAAGATTTTTGATTAGTAATGATATTAATATGATAAGATATTTTTTTGGTAATTTTCTGGATCGTTTTGATAATTTAAAAGCAATTAAAAGTCAAATTAATGATTAATTAGTGACTAAATAAAATATGCATGCAAAAACATTAATTTTAATGCTAAAAATTAAATAAGTATTTTTCTGATAATAATGCAAAAAAGAAATATTTTTGGTGATTTTTAGATGCATGATAAAATTATTTGAAGATAAATTAAAATGCATGAAAATATTAAAGAAAATAGAAAATAGAAAAATAAGAGTTAGCTTTCAAAGGAGCAAAAATATATGGTCTTGCCAGGATTCGAACTGGAGACCTTTCCCTCATATACACGCGCCTTGACCAACTGAGCTGGAGAGTCCATCTGTTCAAACAATAACAAGGAAACGTTATAAGCGAAATTGAATTCTGATTGCCTAGATTGCGCGCAAAGAACATCTTCTTCTTCGTTTGAAAATTCAAACACTTAGCATCGGTCTTGTTCGACGCTAAGGCCCCTGCATATTTCAAAAATCAAGCACAAGCAATATAAATGAGTTATGAAGCCATGGTTCGACTCAGTTTCATCCCCTGAGCAAGAATATGTCACTGGTTTCGGCCAATTTCACGTATTTAGGGAAACCCTAAATCGAACCATAAAACCCTAACTATGGTGATTCTCGTTTCAGGCCACTAAAATGCAATTGAATTATCCAGAAAGCTTGCAAACTTTGTTCTAAACACGAAACAAACGTCAAAACATGTTAAAGATGCATGAATAACAAAAATTGAATTTGGAAAAAGTATGAACAAACCAAAACTGGATTTCGTGATTCTTGATGGTTTTGAGAGTTGTAAAGGTCTGGAATGATTCAGGAGACTTCAAGGAATGTGTTTGGATGCTTGGAATTGGCTGAATCGAAGCAAAACTATGGCTGCAAGTTGCTTGAAAGGCAAGGATTTTTTGACTTAGGTTAGGGTTCTTTTGAGCAATTTTTCTCTTTCTTTTCATGTTGTATGCATTGTATATTTATAATGGATGGATTTTGGGCTGAATTCAAGAGCAAATATTGATCAATCGACGTAAAAAATATTTGATTTTGTATGAAATCAAATCTTCCTTTTTTGATCCAATTTTCATCAATTTCTTGCCAAATCAATGTAAATTTCGAAATTTGCCAGATTTTATGAGTTGCTTGGACCTCAAGAATGAGAGAAAAAATCACTTTGCATTTAATTTTGATTTTATACCTTATATTTTAATTTAATTTGTTTTTAAATGAATAAAATCCAAATTAAATAGAAAAATAAAGACAAAATTCGTGGCATTGGGCTTGGAGGTTCCAAATAAGCTAAGGAACAAGTTTAAACCAAGAAAAGTTGGGCCCAATTGCAAAATTTTGGGTTTTGACAAGTATTTCTCTTTGTGCATCTCTTCAAAAATGCGCAACTTGTGCAAGGTGTATTTTGCTTAATTTTCCACATTTTTGAGTGTTCTTGGACTTTTTCGAAAGATCTAGGTGTCCTCTAAACAACCTCTTTGGTTTCATCTCAATTGGAGTTTCCATGCTCAATAAAACTTCATTACAAAAAGTTGACTTTTTGTTGACTTTGAAAAGGACCTGTAATGTTTTGATCCATATCTTCAAAATGAAGCATTTTTTGACCATGCTTGTGAGACATGAAGTTGTATAGAATTGAATTTCCTTCAAAATGAGAGGTGGTGGAAAAATTTCTGAGAAAGTGTGAAGAAGTTATGCTCAGTCAAAGTTCAGTTGACTTTTCTCTAGGAAACCCTAATTTGGAAAGTTTGACTTTTGAGCAAATCTTGAGTTTTCTTGATGAATCATGATCAAATGATGAATGTGACTTCAAAATGGGGATGTTGACCAAAAATCATGAAGTTTGACTGAACGTTGACCACAGTTGACTTTTGTCCAATACAACTGATTTTCAACTATCTGAGCAATTGTCTGAGGAAACTTGACTTGTAAGGCTTGAAACTTGACATGAAGAATCTTTGAAGCATATGAGGAGGCATGATGATGATTGGAGGTGTTGAGAACCCATCTTGATCTGAGAATTTCCAAACCCTAGTTTAGGTTTATTGTCTAGGAGTGAGTTTGTCTGGTCAACTCTTGAGGAATCCTTGAATATGGATGCATGAAATGTCTTGAGGAATAGGAGGGAAAATTTTGGGGTATGACACCAACTCGCCGATTACAGTCGTAAGACTTACGCCTATTAGCAACCAACCAAACCACTACACCGTATTTCTCTCCGAAATCTCATTTTTTTCTCAAAATTCTTTTCCCCAAGAAAACCAATGCGCCCAAATTTTTAAATTGAAACCAGTCTTCATATCTCATTTTACACGATCAATCAAATCGATGAGACCAATTCAACTTCCCGAACCGCCGAGCCCTACCTCCCATAGAGGTACTCCTGAAGAATTGGCAAATTGGCTTGTCTATTATCAATCACAGGTAACCATATTTATAATACCAGTACAACAAAAATCATATCTTTTCCTAGCAATTAGGAAGAGACCTAAAAAATAGGAAACAACTAAACAAATATGCAAAGATATATCCTAGAAATTATTTTCCTAAATATATCTTTTCCTAAAATATCTCAATACCCCCCTCAAGTTGGAGGATGGGATTCAAAAATGCCCAACTTGGAAAGAAGAAAATCAAACTGAGCCTTTCCGAGAGCTTTTGTGAAAATATCCGCCAATTGAGATGATGTGGAGACATGAGATGGTGAAATCAAACCCTCATTTATTGCATCCCGAACAAAATGACAATCTATTTCAATATGTTTTGTTCTCTCGTGAAAAATTGGATTTTTCGCAATATGTAACGCAGACTGACTATCAGAAAATAATTTAATTGCCTTAGAATGATGGACACCCAAACTCAACAACAGTCCTTTTAGCCACTTTAATTCACCGACCGGACCATAGACACGTACTTCAGAGGATCGGGAAACCGTATTTTGTTTCTTCGTCTTCTAAGAAATCGGAGATTTGCCTAAAAATACTATCCATCCTGTCAGAGAACGGCGAGTAAGGGGACAAGTCGCCCAGTCCGAATCACACCAACCTTCCAATGTCAACTCGCTATCCGCAGCAAAAATCTGACCGGAGTCCTTTCAAATAACGAACGACTCGTAGGGCCGCCTCCCAATGCTCCATGCGAGGTTCTTGCATAAATTGAGACAAAATATGGACCGAATAAGCCAAGTCTGGTCGAGTGACCGCAAGATAAATCAGATGACCCACAAGTCGTTGATATGATTCGGGATCTAGCACAAATTCACCAGTAGCAAGGCCAAGCTTATGGTTCTGCTCAATGGGAAACGCACTTGGCTTTGCTCCCAGTAATCCTGTTTCAGAAATAATGTCCAAAGTGTACTTTCGTTGACACAGAAACAATCCTAATGAGCTACGGGCCACTTCAATTCCTAAAAAATATTTGAGACTTCCCAGGTCTTTCATTTTGAAACAATCACTGAGATAAGCCAAGACATTAACGCGAACAGTGCCTTTACTATATGTGAAGAGAGAATAGCTTGAGTAGGATTGAATAAAGCCATAACCTTTCAAAGCCGACACCAATTTTGCAAACCAACACCTAGGGGCTTGTTTCAAGCCATACAACGACTTGCGCAACCGACACACCAAAGACGGTTCCGAACTCTCAAATTCGGGAGGTAATTTCATGTACACCTCTTCATCTAGATCACCGTGCAAGAAGGCATTATGGACATCCATCTGGTGCGATGCCTAATTTTTTGAAGCTGCTATTGCTAAGAAGACACGCACCGTAGTCATTTTGGCCACCGGAGTGAATGTTTCATTATAATCAATACCCTCCTGTTGGTGATTGCCCAATACTACCAATCTTGATTTGAGGCGCTCAATATCCCCATTTGATAAATATTTGATCTTGTACACCCATCGACTACCAAGAGCACGTTTTCCCGACGGGAGATGTTCTAAAGTCCAAGTTCCATTGTCCTCAAGAGCCTGGATTTCCTCCTTCATTGATTGTCTCCACCCGTCGTACTTCATAGCCTCTTTAAAGGATTTAGGATCATTACCCTTGATAACAACTGCAAGAAATCTCCGATAATTTACAGAATAATTGTCACAATTTATATAATGTGCTAAAGGATAAGGAGTACCTTGGGAGAGATCGGAGGAGGAAGAAGATGAGGATGTACTATTAGCAAAAACCGTATGTGTCACAAAGTCCCGATACAAGGTGTTCGGGAATTTTTCTCGAAACCCGCGACCCATTTCCTGCTCACGGACTGTTGGAGCTGCTGATGTAGACGAAGGCCCAACAGCCTGATCAGATGCTGGTACAGGTTGTTCTTGATTTGGCCCAGCCGGCGCTGGTGAGGTCTTAGGAGATGGTGGGTCTGATGTTTGAACGTTGGGTTGGGTTTGCTGTTGACCCAAGAATTCGCCATCCTCATGAATTTCATTGTCCAAAATTAATTCAGCAAAATCCTCATGAATTTCTTGATCAACATGTTCATTATCCGGGGTGTTTACATCCTCCGGACACCCAAACGGGAACACCTCCTCAAAGAATTTTACATCTCGTGAAACAAAAAATTCTTTTGTATCCAAATCAAACAATCTCCAACCCTTTTTACCGAACGGATATCCAACAAAGACACATTTTCGACTTCGACTAGCGAATTTATCTCCCTTAGTTTTCTGATTATGTGCATAACACAAGCACCCAAAGGTTCGAACAACATCAAAACAGGGGGGTTTATCAAAAAGTATTTCAAAAGGTGTTTTATTTAGTAAAAGAGGAGTAGGGGTACGGTTGATTAAGTGAGCAGCAGCAAGAACACATTCCCCCAAAAAATAAATAGGCAATTTTGCTTGAAAATGCAATGCCCGACCAACATTCAAGATATGTTTATGCTTCCTCTCAACTCTCCCATTTTGTTGCGGAGTACCCACACAAGAAGTTTGAAACAAAATTCCAGCTGCATCAAAATATTCAAGCAAACAATTAAACTCAGACCCGTTATCACTTTGAACAACTTTAATTGTTTGAGAGAGTTGTCTATCGACCATAGTAACAAAAGCCATAAACATTCGAAACACTTCCAATTTATCGACTAACAAATAAATCCAAACCGTCAAAAATCATCAACTATTGTCAAAAATACATGCCTATACATTATTGTCAAAAATTCGAGAAGCTTTATTATTACTTAAATGAAATTTATCTCTAGGATGCTTAGCACGCATACACACTTCACATCCCTTATCCAAATGATCTTTATTACTACTGACATGAGGAATCATCTTAACTACTTTTTCCGAAGGATGCCCGAGCCGACGATGCCACAACTCCAAGTTTGATGTAGCTTTAGCAGTAGACACGAATTTCAGTTTGCTAAAGTAGTAAAATCCGTCTCTCTTAATTCATGTTCCAATCAGCTCCTTCGTTTGGTCCTATATAGCACAAATATGAGAATCAAATTGGACAATAGTTTGTAAATCATCATTAAGTTGAGAGACAGACAATAAATTGCAACTCAAATTTGGAACATAAAGGACTCCGATGAGAGTAATCTTGTCCGATAACGAGCAGATCCCACCAAAGTGGCAACCACTTTTCACCATTCGCAAACCAATCGGGCATTCAAAATTTTGTGTGTCAAATAACCAAGAACTTTCTCCTGTAACATGGTGAGTTGCTCCGGTATCAATAATCCAAGACGATGCATCAAACTTACCATTCAATCTATTGTCGGGGATTTGAGCATTACCAATAAGACCCGATATAGCCTTCCATTGCTCGAGACGAACTTGCAGCAGCATTAACACGCACTTGGCCACATTCCTGCCCCATTGTGGGAGTCTTCCGGCTCTCGGGCCAGCCATCCGGATAGCCCACAAGCTCAAAACAACGGCTCCGGATGTCCTTCTTCTTGCAATGATCACGATCGAGTTCTCCCAGCAACCTGAGGCTTCATGACCTATTTTCTTGCATAGAGAACACCGGCTAGAACCTCGCCCCGACCACGGTCAGCCCCTCGCTCTACAATAACCCAATTGCCTCAGATGGTTTGGACTCGACTTCTTGCTTCGATGTACGCACACGTTCCTCTTGTGTAACCAACTGGTATGCTCTATCAAGACTCGGAAGAGGGTCTTGTGATAATATGTTTATGCGTAGGAAGAATAAAATTCGTGAAACAATCCCATTAAAAATCATGTAGGCGTGCTTGTGCTCGACGCTCGTCGCAATTTCCACGAACACGAAGCACAACAAGAACACGAGATCAAGGGCTCGTGTCGATCAAGTTCCCGCCACAAAGTATGCAACTTATCGTAGTACAGTGCATTAATTTGGTCTGCTCGCACTGCGATTGAAGAACGCAATTGTTGAATGCGAGGGCCATTAGTTTGTGCGAAACGCGCTGAGGTGATCCCAAAGGGTTTAGCCTCTCTGAATTTGGACAAGGATGTCTTCAAATCTGGGTCTATTGTATTCGTGATCCACGATATGAGCATCGCATTAATCGCCGTCCAATCAGACTTCGTGCAAGGGGGTGACGGTTTATTGATCGAGCCATCCAAAAATTCGAATTTCCTTCGGGCTTCTAATGCCGTTTGTATGTCGGCTGCCCAAGATTCATAATTATCTGCTGTTAGGCGGTTGGGTATGATGAAATCTCCTGGTCGGTCTTGCGATCCGAGGTAATATGGTGAATTAGGTTCAATCTTAGGTGTTGGTGGTGGTGGTGGTGAGGTTTCACTGCCAGCCATATCAAATTATTCTTGAGAAAGACGTTCTCAAGCTCTTGATACCATGAAGAATTGGCAAATTGGCTTGTCTATTATCAATCACAGGTAACCATATTTATAATACCAGTACAACAAAAATCATATCTTTTCCTAGCAATTAGGAAGAGACCTAAAAAATAGGAAACAACTAAACAAATATGCAAAGATATATCATAGCAATTATTTTCCTAAATATATCTTTTCCTAAAATATCTCAATAACTCCCGACATCTTTAAATCTGGAGTTCACACCTTCGTTGTGTATTTGGATGTTCCGTTTCTTATACTTTTCGAGTATATAACTTTTTGGCAGTGAGAAGGAAAGAACACGAAATTTGGTTCTTACAAGAAGCTTAAAACAATTTCTATATATGTGATAACTATATGACAGTGATGAAATTAGAAGATGAAATTAGAAGTAAAAGATTTAAAATGTTGTTTGCTTAGATCTTCCTTTTGTTGATCGTGATGGAAAATCTGTATCTTCCAAGGAAGCAAGTATGACCTTCTTATACAAGAGCAAATAAGTCTTTGATAAGTAGAAAGACATTTCAGTCCTTCATGTTTCTTTTTATTAACGAAGTGACTTAGAGGATATAGATTGTAAATCAGACATAGATATCCTCAAAAAGAAATACTTTAGTCAGAAGCTGAGGAATTCTAATTTAATACTTGGTATGTTTTGTGTATCCTCTGAATGTTCTTATCCTTGAGAACATTATAACCTTGCTTATTTTCTTTTGATTTGCTTTAAAACAGTTGAACTGTTTTGTTGGAGTTTCTCTGTCAGAATAGTTTGTTAGATTTAAAATAAAATTGTGTTTCAACAATATATATATATATATATATATATATATATATATATATATATATATATATATATATATATATATATATATATATATATATATATATATATATATATATATATATATATATATATATATATATATATATATATATAAACAATAAAGACATTGAATTTAGTGACATATGTTATGATTTTGATGTGAAGAATTAAAAAAAATTATAATAAAAATCTAAAATTTGAATATGATGCCACGTTGGATTTATAATAATGAGTGTGTGTCACATAGAAAATAGAGTTAGGATTGTGTCCAAGATTATCATCATAACGACCTTGAATTTAGATTAAATAGATATTTGATAATTTTTTTTCATAGTTGAGTAGTCATCTCTCTAATATTGAAACGTAATATACATGACTTTAGTATTATCACAAAGTAATTTCTATATAAAATATAAGATATGTATTAACAATATTTTCATAAATGATAAAATGACACAAGATTTTGATGAAAAAGATAAAAGATAAAAAATAAAAAATAAAATATTTCATTCTATTTTGTTTGTGTCCACTATAAAAAAAATCTGTTATATAATTAAAACAATAATTATATAATTAAATAGAGAGAATTTACAAGTCTCTGTTTTCAATTCCCTTAAATTTAATGAAAAAGAAAATTATATTCAATAGTTTTTAATATATTTGATTTATAAATTGATTTCAATCAATTATATTAAATAGTTATTACTAATTGAATTATATAATTTGTTTGAATATTTTTTTCACTATAATTTATTAATTTAAGATTTTTATTATTATAAAATATTTTTATTATCATCAAATATTTTTAATCAATGTTATTTTTATAGACGGGACTAATTTTAATATTAATTTATATAATTTTGTAAATAATGTCAAAACAAAAATAATATTTATTATTTTCATAGACGCGAAAAATATATTATTGATTCCAATCCTAATTTTTTATTTTTTAAAACATGAGTACTGATACGATATGCGCATATGGTACTTATATTAAGTTATTGATTTAAATATTGAGTAATAACCAAAATTGTTTAGCATTGATTTAAATATTGATTTAAATAATTCCTAAATATATATAAATATTAACGAGAACATGAAGTTACTAATCAAACTATAACAAAAACATGAAGTTACTGGTCAAAATATTGAATATTAACGGGAACATGAAGTTATTGATTATAATATTTTTTTATTAATTGTGGATTCAACTAATTTTTTTAATAACCATTAAAAATAATGACAATTTTAAAAGTCAATATCATCATTTATAAAACTTATAATAAAAAAATATATTAATATTTTTATAAAGTAAGTATATTAGTTTTAAGAAAACATTTATTGAAATATTACCTCAATTTTTTACTATAAGTCGTTTTAGATTTTTTACACATTTTAAGAAAAGTAATAATTATTGTATGAAAAGAAAAATTATTAATGTTTTATAAAATTGTACTTCATTAATTGCACGGAGAAAATACATTTACATAGTTAAAAAGAATTATAAATATTTAAAAGTCTAATAAAAAAATAGTATTAATTATTTATTATATTAGTTTTGTAAACTCACTTATAATTAATTTCTAAAACGATTTATATTAAAAGACAAAGAAAATAGTATTTATAATAGTCAATGTCATTATTATTATTTTTATTATTATATTTTATTATTGTATTTTAACTTTTATTTAGGGAAACATTTTAACTTTACTTATATTTTTCTATAATATATTAATTATAATTAAATATTTTATTTTAATTTAAATTTATTTTTAAGTTCAAATGCGTGTAATATTTTAATCATTGAATAATTTAATGATGATTAACGCTGAATTTGATAGGTAGAATTAATCTCCCCAACAACAATCAATAGAAAATTGAAACTACTTATACCAGAACTAACCTACAAATCTGCCTATGTGGACGGTGATAAAAACAAAAAGCGTGCAATATAGCGGTAATCCATACAAACGCACGGTTATTCCACTGCTTGCTTATAAGAATGAGATTTTGGCCCACGGGCCTCAGGCCTTATATAGTTTCCCAATTATCGTAATTACGCTCATTCTTAAAAAAGAAGAAAAAAGGGTAGTTTGTTGTGTTGCCAAGTCGGCGGTTACAGTCGTAAGACTTACGCCTATTAGCAACCAGCCAAACCACCACACCGTATTGCTCTCACCAAAATCTCAATTTTTCTCAAAATTCTTTTCCCCAAGAAAACCCATGCGCCCAAATTTTTGAACTGAAACCAGTCTTCATATCTCATCTTACACGATCAATCAAATCGATGAGACCAATTCAACTTCCCGAACCGCCGAGCCCTACCGCCCATAGAGGTACTCCCGACATCTTTGAATCTGGAGTTCACACCTTCGTCCGACGCGCCGTCGTTATCGGAAACGGTTTCTCCGCCTCCGAGAATCAGAGTATCGGATTGGTTCGCGCACTTGGCTTCTCTGATAACTATTTCATATACGTAAGCATATAATAATCTCTCTCTTGCTACTTTTTGAAACTTTTGAAGTTAATTGTGTGATTATTACTAGGTTTGGACTTAATTGTATGATTATTATTATTATAGTGAGATTTGGAATATGAAAACCTAAACGGTGAATTTGATCATTCAATTGCAAATTATTTCTTGCGTGGAGTGTTGTTGTTAGATGATAATTATGAGATTGAATTCTGCCAATGTAGAAAGTGTAAAATGAGTAAATAGCTTTGTAGGAGCCGACATTGACACTTGTGATTATGTTTAATTTATTTATTTTTTAAAATTATTACTGATGTCAGCGTGTCAGTGTTGTTGTGTTTCCGGTGTCTATACTTCATAGGAAAATAGTAATAGAGATAAAATAGTATATGTGACTATTGGTGTAGTTTAGATTTTAGAAGCATAAATTGCAAAAGAAGTTTGATAATGTTTGGCTAGGTTTATTTTTGCCTCAGGAAGATTTCTTTATGAGAGAATGATACTATGGAATGCAAAACTATAACAATTACTATTTTATTGGTGGTCATATCAAAATCTGACACCTCTATGCGGATTATGCAATTTTTACCTGTATGCAGCAATACTTTTTTTATATTCTCTTGGAGCGCTATATGCTATTTCACATGGCAGATTTCCTTTGATCTCTTATCTCTTATTGATAATAATGATATGTGTCCATGCTTTTTCTTATGATCACTTCACAGCCGAATAAGTTTTCTCATCATTTCATTATTGTCACAGCGGGTTACCAGGCCTAAAGGAGGAGTTAATGAGTGGCTTCATTGGCTTCCAGTCTCCCTCCATAAAAAAATATATTATATTGTAAGAACGGTTGGCAATTATTCCTACCTACTGTTGAGATCTCAACAAAAGAAGCTCATTCCTTCAGAAAATGGCGTCAGTGACGGCTTGTTAGGTGTCTTAGAAGCCGACACAAAGCAGATAGTAAAATTTGCTCAAGAAACTTATGAGAAGTAAATTCTTTTCCTTTTCTTTTATCTGCAAAACTGAATTAAGCTTTAATAATGTGTATGGCTTCATGCCTTATTTTTTTTATAAAGACAGTTTCAAATATCTGTGTGGCTTTACCAATAATTATCTTCGGAATGATGGATTTTCTTTTAACAATAGCAGTATACTAAGCTACTTTTATATTTACATATAAATTCTATTTAATATAAAAGGTGACATGGTACCGAAATGTGTTGCTTGTTACCAGTTCCTCGACAATTTTTTTCTTGTGTAGTTAATTTATATGAATAAGACAACTGCTCTACAAGACTTCCAGTTAATTTATGTTATAGACATTTATGCTGGACAGAAACTCAATTTTTTGACTAGTTAATTGACCTAATGCACAAATTCAGTCGGTATTCTAAATCTCATAGCATTATAATATTTATGCCAATTCACGTTCTAGTGCTTCTTGTAACCTGTATTCTCTTTCTTGTATTGTATCTTCATCTAGTTCTTTCTCTCCTTACAAATATTGATATGATTGATAATATGTCCAGGGAGGGACCTTTGTTGGTGGTTGCATGTGGAAGAGATACCATTTCTACTGCAAGTTCCATAAAAAGCTTAGCATCTCAGAATGTTTTTGTCGTTCAGGTCTGCAGATTTGACACATGTTTTTCTTTTATCTACCTCTACTAGTATATTATATCTTGTAAGTTAAGCAATGTTTTAGTGCACTCATAAAAATTTAGGACAACAATTTACTGGTAAAATGAAGGTGCTTAAAATGTATGACTCGAGTCTAAAGAAAATTTTACTACACAATCATAAGACCTACATTCTATGTTGTATGAAACAGATTGTTGGACTGAAAAACTCCAACAAAAAAGTAAGATCAAGATGGGATTAGAAATGATATCATTAGAGAAAAAGTAGGTATAGCTCCTATTCTGGAAAAAAGGATAGAATCTTATGTAAGGCGGTTTGGACATGTGTGAATTGGGAAAAAGACCCTAGATTCACTGATCAGAGTTATCAATCCCAGGTAGCGGAGAGCGACCAACCCCAAAAATAGGATAGTGGGATAGCAGTAGCAGGATAGAGCTATTTGACAATTTTTTAAATACAACATATTTAATGTAAAACCAAACAAATAAAAGAGGAAGAAGAGGAATAGAGTTATTAAAAGACTATTACTTGAAAAAAAAACTGAGGACAATATGAATAAAGAAGAGAAAAGAAAGAAAGGAGGAGAAAAGAAGACTTAATAAAACAGAGTAACAAAGGGAAGAGTTAAGAAAGTAGAGAAGATAGAAGAAAGAGGAGAAAAGAAAGAAAGAAGAAGAAAAGAATAATAGAGAAGTAAAAAACAACTTGAGAAGAGGGGTTGTAGGTTTGAGATGCAGTTCTGCTCCTGCTTGTGTTTGTATTGTATTTCTGGCTTATATGGGCTGATGATGTCCATAATTTACAGCGACAATTGCTCCAATCACAATATTGCTGCCGCATAACATTATGCAGTCTGCACTTGGAAGCCTTGTTGATGTGATGCCTAAATTGTGTGATTTTGTGTAGATTTATCAAGTTCAGGAGGACATGCTCGTACTAGACTTAATTAGTCATGAATCAAATCAGCGTTAAATGATAAATGTCTTATTTTCAATCCAAAATGCAATAAAACTTACATATGTGCTGAATAAATAGAAAATATAATATTGATTGAATTAAGAAACTATTATAGAGATTGATCCCTATAATCCCAGAGCAAATGCTCCTCAGAGGAAAGATGATTCTCTCTCTGCCCAAACCCTAATAGGAAAAACGGAAAATAATAACACAACTAACTACTGCCCAATTCACTCCTATTTATATGAGGAATATTACTAACTAAGCCAACTCCTATTTATTTGGTTTGGACTAAGGCCCAAACCAATATCCTAACATGTGCTCGCTTTTAATAAATGTTGGAATATCTATATTTTGTTTTAAATTTCATTGTTGATATGGTGCTGTGTTTTCACTGACCTTCATTACTACCTAAAATATAGGCTCTGATTTTTAATCTTATTTTTCGTTGTTCATGTCTAATGGCCAGATACAACATCCAAGATTGCATTTGAATAGGTTCGACATGGTGATTACACCTAAGCATGACTATTATCCTCTGACTCCACAAGGACAAGAGCAAGTTCCCCGGCTTATTCGAAGTTGGATAACTCCTCGTGATCCTCCGGATAGTCATGTGGTATGTATAATGTACATATGATACGACTACAAATAGCTTATTGCTTTGTCGGAGAAACTATGATTTTACTTTATCTTGACCCCTGAAAATTGCTAAGACTTCATGTGGTAATGTACACTCAGGTTCTCACAACTGGAGCTTTACATCAAATTGATTTCACTTCAATACGTAGTGCTGCTGCTACTTGGCATGATGAATTTGCACATGTTCGCAGGCCCTTGCTCGCTGTCAACATTGGAGGACCAACAAGTAATTTCCATTTGTGAATTTTTAGGAAAAGGATTTAAGCTTTCATAACCACAGTGGCCAATATATTTTGATTATTTGACTAATTTCCATAATTGATTTAGGTAACTGTAGATATGGTGTAGACCTTGCAAAGCAGTTAGTAGCCTCTTTGCTAAGTGTTCTTACTAGTTGTGGGAGTGTTAGAATATCCTTTACAGAGAAGACTCCTCAAAAAGTATGGTCAATCCTTAAGTTTCTCAAATATCATCACCCAGCAACACTTTCGTTCTCTACTCACATTTTCTTCATTCTCTGTGGTCTTTTAAACAGGTGGCCAACATCATAACGAAAGAACTTGGAAATAATCCAAAAGTTTATATTTGGGACGGGCAAGGTATAAACTTATTTAGGTTTTCATGTAGATTATCAACTAACATTTAATTTTTTAAAAAGATATCCAGTGGTTAACCGGACAATAACATACCACTTTCAGGACCTAACCCACACATGGGCCATCTAGCTTGGGCTGATGCATTTGTTGTCACAGCTGATTCCGTTAGTATGATAAGTGAAGCTTGCAGCACAGGGTATGCTTGTGAATAAGTATTTATAAAACTAACACTAATTTAAATACTTTCTCTAGGTTCAAGTATTTGATATTATGTTAATAAATCATTTTGTTTGTTCCACAGGAAGCCCGTTTATATTGTGGGGTCTGAGCGTTGTAAATGGAAGTTTGCCGAATTTCACAAATCATTGAGAGAGCGGGGAGTTGTTCGGGCTTTTACAGGTTCTGAGGATGTAAGTAAAACTCAATGACCTTTATCCCATGCAATGATTGAATATTATTGTAGAAGGTTGCCTTTCTGGAATTATATATGCTGTCAAGTATGTCTACTTTATAACGGATGTATTCTTAATTTCCAGATATCGGAGAGTTGGAGCTATCCACCCCTTAACGATACTGCTGATGCAGCTAACCGAGTTCGTGAAGCGCTTGCTGCCCGAGGGTGGAAGCTGAAGATATAAAATGCAATTCGAGTGAAATATAATGTCAGCCGAAATTTTCTTCAAATTTATTTTTTAATTGAATAGGATTCCCATTCATTGTTTGAACATCATGCCATCCGAAATTTCCATAAATAGGAAATACAAGTGAAATATTTTAATTCTTTTCACCATAGCAATTTTTGAAGATGTAATGTGTGTAATATATTTAGTTACATGATTTTGGGGTTTGAAAGAATGAGGAAAATAAAACAAATATGCTGAAGAACAAGTATATGACATGTCATTATGTCAAGGTAAATGAAGATGTGAATTCTACATTATTGTCACACCCATTTCTGATGAAATTGTATGTATTATAATTTAAAAGTTAATTCTTTAATTTTGCTTTCATAAATTTCTCCTTCTCATCTTCCACGCACTATAATAACCTAAAGTGTCAAACTTTTTAAGATTATTTGCAGAGATGAACAATTAAAAAGGTCATTACTTATTATTAGAGTTTTCATGAGGATAACAATGTGTAATGAATTGTTTAGTTTGTATGTACCTGTTGATTTTGCAAATTCTAGATATCAATCCACTCTAATATTTAATAGTACAATCTCTAATATATTTAGGGTTTAGGAAGGAACTTAAGAAAAAACAAAAAAAAATACATTTTATTTAGTAAAGAGTTTTCATGAGGATAACAATGTGTAATGAATTGTTTAGTTTGTACGTACATGTTGATCTTGCAAGTTCTAGATATCAATCCACTGTATTATTTAATAGTACAATGTCTAATATATTTAGGGTTTAGGAATGAACTTAAAAAAAATTACTATTGATTCTTGAATTTTAAAAGTTGTTTTTTGCAAGAGAATTAGAAGAAGAAATTTCATCAGAACCCTCTTGCATTGCGTGCACTACTTTGATTTGTAACATTTTGTTTGAAAAAAAAAAAAAGTTAATGAGAGCATGGTCTGAGATTTCGATCCAAGGACTTATAGGTTATGGGTCCACCAAATCTTAGCGCACCATTCTAATTCATATTATAATGTTTTAATATAATTAAGAGATTATGCATTAATAACATGAAAAAATAAATTTTATTTAGTAAAGAGTTTTTATTCATATAACAATGAGTAATAAACTGTTCAATACCTTTATGCTTCGTAATGATCATGCGAGTTATAGACACCCCATCATTGAACCGATACAACAATTGCTACATTAAATATTTAAGAAGATACCTCAATAAATACTCATAATATAATACTTATAATACTTAGTAATATAATGAAACATATATAAAATTTAATGTACTTTATTTATATTTTTAAAAGTCATAAAACAAGTTCAACAAATAAATAATCTATCACAACTATTCTGATATGATACTTAATTTCATTATAATGCAAGAAACACATGTCACATATGTAATTGTGAGTCTTACATATCATTCAATTACATAAGTGAAATTTATTGAATGATCATCAACTTAAGTTGAGCAACATTGATCCTAAATGACAACTTAACATGTTTTTCATCCATAATGTTAGGAACTCCGAGTTCAATCTATTATTGAAACATGGTTCTTCAAAAAGAAGACGTTCAATGTTATTTATATTAAAATAAATTTTGTTCAAGTATGTAAGTATTTGAGAAGACACAAATGATGTATTTATTTGCTTCTCGAATCAAGTAGAGTAAAACAAAATTAAGCAAGAATAGTAAATATCATAGTCATGGTTAAGATCGGCAAGAAGCAATTTTCACAGGATTATTCCAGTCATGATTTTGAAGGATATTTGTTGAATGTAGGATATAAGTCAAGTGCATTGTGGAGACTTTAAAAGTTGTTTTGAAAACAACTTAAGTAAATAAGCTGTTCTGCCAACTGCAGCAGAAAACTCAGTTTCGAAGAGGAAACCGGTTTTCCAGTTTGGAGAAACCGGTTTCTACTGCGACTTTCAATTTTTCTGGTTTGACAGTTTTCTGTTTTGTTGTTGAGTTCTCTCTCTCTCTCTCTCTCTCTCTCTCTCTCTCTCTCTTAATTTTCCCATTTTCTCTCTTAAACTTCATCTTCTCTAATTCTACCTTCTTCATTGATTTACCTTAATTGTGTATGTTCCAACATCTGGTATCCAGAGTCTGGTTCGAAAAAGGGACCAGAAGGGACTTGTATCGAAATGTGCTTAAGAGTGGTGTTCCGTTGCAAGATGTCAACGGTGTTACAAGTGGGGGGAGCATTGTGGACTCACGCTTGAGGGGGAGTGTTGGAATAATATAGCAAGTGTGAGTAAGTGGGGAAATAGTCCCACATTGGATAGGAATGTGGAGACTTAAGCATATATAAGTGGGAGAACCCACTCACCTATTACCTTAAGGTTTTAGGTGGACAAGTGGTGTGTCTCTCACAAAGGTGCTTGTTCCTCAACTTTATATTAATGCTCCTACTATTAACTCCCTCTAACATCTGACATCAAGAGAATTGGTTCTGATCCATTAATCCGCTGCAAACATGACAACCACCGATTGAATTCCTACCAACCTCCCAATTCTTGATTCCAAGAACTATGACAAATGGTGCAAACAAATGAAAGTTTTGTTTGAGTATCAAGAAGTCCTTGAAGTGGTGAATGATGGAGTCACACCACTTGTTGCAGAGGCTACAGCTGCACAACAAGCCACATTCAAGGAAGAAAATAAGAAAGACTACAAATCCCTCTTCTTGATACACTCTTGCGTCGACAACGACAACTTTGAGAAAGTTGGTGATTGTCGGCAAAGCAAGCTTGGGAGATCTTGAAGAAAACGATAAAGGTGCCGACAAAGCGAAGGTGGTGAGGATACAAACTCACAAGAGGCAGTTCGAGTTGATACAAATGGAAGAGATGGAATCGATCAACAACTACATTACGCGTATAACGCGTTTGGTGAATCAAATGAAGGCTTGCGGTGAAACCGTTATGGTACCAAATGTAGTAGCTAAAATCTCGCGTTCTTTAACGTCAAGATTCGATAATATTGTGGTAGCCATAGAAGAGTCAAATGATCTTCTCACCACGAGCAAGGAGAAGCTTCAAAGCTCATTGGAGGCACATGAGCAAAGGTTGGATGAAAGAGGAAATGACAAGGCCAAGGCGGAAATTGTATTGCAAGCAAGGTTCAACGAGAAGAACAAGAGATCGAAAGGCAAGTGAACTTCGAAGAGCAAGGAAAATTTTCGAATTCTAGTGGAAAAGATCCACAAAATTCAAGGGTTCCATGGCCCAAAGAGGAGAGAAAGAAGCAACTCGATTTTCAAAAATCATTTAAATGAATTTTCAAAACAATGAAATCGCCACCTAATTTTATTTGTTCTAGAAAGAACGGAAAATATAGATAAAACCCACAAAAATCGGATAAGGCGGTCTACAAGACCAAAAGCATGGATTCGGAGTCGGTTACGCAAGAGGAAGGTATTAGCACCTCTTACGTCCATCGTACTCGATGGGACCCATTTAGTTCAAAATGTGTTTGTGTGTGTAATCGCTAATTTCTAAGTTATGAATTAGAAATAAGAAAAGGCGTTTGTTTATTATTATTTTGAGTTTGACACGGTTTGAAACCGTGCCTACGTATTCCCTCGCAATGGGAAAGTCAAACTCCGTAGTTCTTGTTGAAAATGTCTTGGATTGTTTGTATTGATTTTAGAAGAAAATGTTTTTAATTTTGATGATCGCGTATGAGCGAAAAAGGATTTGAATGGGTTGAATTGATTTTAATGGTAGATGACAAGTACCAAAATGTCGGGATATCCTCTAACGATTCGATACTCGAGATTGGTGATTGAGGTCAACCGATCTTCTCTCATCCAAAATCTTTATTATGAAAAGGGTGAGGTGAAACAAAGTTCACTTTTTATTAAGTGTTATGGAATAAAGTATTCAAGTCATTGGGTTACCCTCTAATGGCCCAAATACTTTACATTTTAATTAAATCGTTGGGCGAACCTCTAACAATTTAATTAAGTACCATAACACTATGTTTTTTGTTTTGTGGAAAAATTGATTTAAAGAAGACAAATTCAATTAATTAATTTAATATGAAAGTGTTTTAAATATTTAAGTGTATGGAATAAAGTATTCAAGTCATTGGGTTACCCTCTAATGGCCCAAATACTTTACATTTTAATTAAATCGTTGGGCGAACCTCTAACAATTCAATTAAGTACCATAACACTTTTTTTGTTTTGGAGAAAAAATTGATTTTGGAAATAACAAGTTCAATTAATTAATTTAATATGAAAGTGTTTTAAGGGTTTGGTTGTGGATGACAAGTACCAAAACGTTGGGATATCCTCTAACGATTCAATACTCGAGATTGGTGATTGAGGTCAACCGATCATCTCTCATCCAAAAAATCTTTATTATGAAAAGAGTGAGGTGAAACAAAGTTCACTTTTATTAAGTGTATGGAGTAAAATATTTAAGTCATTGGGTTACCCTCTAATGGCCCAAATACTTTACATTTTAACTAAATCGTCGGGCGAACCTCTAACAATTTAATTAAATACCATATCACTATGTTTTTTTGTTTTTTTTTTGAAAAATTGATTTTGAAATAACGAGTTCAATTGATTATTTTTGACTTGAAAGTGTTTTAGGAAAACAAGCGAGCCCATACAAGGTGGCTTTATGTGTGCTCCTAAAAGTGGGACTAGCGTGACACTAGTATTCTAAACGACCGATTGGAACAATCGATCGAATAGTTGTCGCTGTAGAAAAGCCCAGGACCAAACTATGAATGTGTGCAAGTGTGCATTGTGTATGTTTACCTGCTTCTTGATGAAGAGCCCAAGGGGAGGCTATGTGTTCTAATATGATAAACGCATAATTAAATGATAATTAGAATACACAAGGAAATAAATCCTAAGCTATTACAACCAAATCGAATTAGTTTGAATAATTGAATATCTTCTATGCGGTGCAAGAATTGAGCTCCAAGTAGTCTTCGAGATCGGATAAGGCTTGACGCATCGGATGGATACCAAATGAAGATCCCTACATCACTCAAAATACAAACAAAAACTATGCAAAGAATAGATATATTTGCATTCAAAATCATTCAAAGGTTGAATTAAATTCCAAATTCGAAATCATAACACAAGGATCATTACAATATGATTTTATTTACAAAATGAACCAAATAAAATATATGAATAAAGTAGTATAATTGTATTTACAATATTAAATATAAAATAGAAATACTATATAATTATATTCGCAATATTAAATATAAAATAAAAATACTATATAGTTGTATTTACAATATTAAAAATACATAACTAAATATTATATTGAAGTAGTAGAATAGCTATAATAAAAAGGTAAATGGAGAAAGGTATATATATATATATATATATATATATATATATATATATATATATATATATATATATATATATATATATATATATATATATATATATATATTATGATGAAATGATGTTTGAACCATTCTTGAATGCCTTCACAAGTAACAAACATGTTAGTAGCATAGTGTGGAATAAAATCGAAATGAAATGGCAATAAGATAAACATGGTTAATAAGCAAGATGCTAAAATCGAATGCAACTTATATGAATGAATGAACAATTCAAAATCAAGAATTTATTCATGATTATCAATTCACAAATGAAGACAAATGACAATGGTTCATGTTATTACTCGATTCAAGTTTAAAACATGACAAATCATATTCAATGCAAGCTTAAATCAACCAAAACAAAACATCGGGCAGCAGCTATGCTATCTCAAGAAACACTCTAAATATCGATCAAAGACCACACGAACTCAAAGGCAAATACAAATAAGTGTTAACACAAACTAAATTAACCACAGATCACCGACTAAACTTGCATTATCAACCACTTACTAACCCGGGCAGCAACTCTACATGCATCATTATACCCCAAAATTCAAACCAAACATGTTTAGCATCAAAAGGAAATAGCCGAATTAATCTTCAAGAATCGATTCAAAACAAAATACCACAACTCAATGATGATACAAACAGAAACATTAGCATAGCATGTATTGTTATTGTTCTAAACAAACTCGAAACATAGAAGAATGAATTTAACAAAAATCAATGACATGAAATCTGGGCAGCAGTTATGGAATCATGATTATGCTCAAAAAACTTCAACTCGGAGGTGTTTAAAACCATAAGAAATAAACGATAAAGTCATAACCAAGTTGATCTTTCGTGATCAAATCAAATATCACAACAAAAGGTCATTCAAACATCGATTATTATAGTTTCAAACAAGAATCAGAACTTCACACTAATATTCAAGACTTATTCGAAAATTGACATAACATGTATTCCAAATGTCCTCAACAAATTCAAACAATTAAATTCAATGAATATCTGAATATTTCAAACCAAATATGAAAAACAAAACCTTAAGCTCATGGCATACTAAAACGAATCGCATTAGATACTAAATTATTCACAGATTCTAGTGCAAAATTGACTCGGAATTAAACATAATACATAAGTTTAAGTTAGACTTCATTGGAGCAGTTTGTCACAGGGCATATTGATAGAAATTCATCCGTGTTGGATCGAACAGAAATTATCACATAATTATTCATAACAGATCTCAACGTTACCATGAACATGAAAACACAACACAACAAGATCAGGCCGTTTTATTCAGAATTCATCACAATATCAAACCAATATTCAACACATACATCGTGAATAATGTGACCATTTCAATATTGAGATTTAACAAAACGACACAGTATCGATGCATATATGTTTCAGTAGAATTTGAAACTAGACAGCATAACATTTTAACAGAGATCACATCAAAACTCAAACAAGCCAAGGAATGGAAAGTTACCCATATGTCGAAGTTAAACTGCTGCTACGAGATGCTGCTGTTGTTCCCTGTGATGCATTTAACAGGAGGTGCGCTAAAGATGGAGTTTAGGTTGTGAGACAGAGGGGTTGCTGGGCAGAGCGGAAGTAGCGAGAGTGGAGATGGAGAGGAAGATGAAGCTGAAGGTCGATGTGAGAGGGAGAGAGAGATATCGAAGGCGAATGGGGTTTGCGGGTTGATGGAGGGTTTACGGTTGGAAATGAAATCGAGAGAGATGGCTGTTGGAATCGTGTTGGTACGGTGAGAGCGGTTGAGGGTTTAAGGCGGAAGTGAAGAGGAAGATGAAGTGTTACGGTGAGTTGGAGGGTGGTTCGGTAACAGGAGGGGTGAGACGGCAGCGATGGCTGATGGAGGCAATCGAAGAGTGTTTTGGGAGAAAGGAGGTGACCGTGAGAGACAGAGTTTGGGTGAACTGTGAGTAGCAGCGGAAGGAGGTTCACGGCGGCTGGGATTGGATCGGCGACGGTGAAGGAGTGAAGGGGACGACGGTAAGGGAGAGAAGGTTTACGGTTTGGAGGTTTGGAAGGAGATACGGTGGGAGTATAATGGAGGAAATGGAGGTGTATGAAGCTGTGATGATTGTCGCGGCTGGGTGAGAAACGGATGGGAGTTTCGGTGGTACAAGGTTATAGTTGGGAACAGTGTTGAGGATGTAGGTGTGAAGAAGATGTATGGATGATGTGAGGAAACAGAATGGAGCTGTGAGATGAGGGTGTGGCGGAGAGTTGAAGGGAAACGATGGGGATGGAGGAGTTGAAGATGACTTATGCTTTCTGCCGTTTCGTTCTTTCTTTGTTTTTCAATTTTGGCCCCCCCTTCAACAGTAAATATAACACACATATATATACTCAACAAATTAGGTTTAGCAATTTTTTAAAATGTCAATAATGCCCTTAATTATAAATTGGGCCATAAAGCCCAAAAGAGTAAAAATTAACTTATCCAATAACATTTTTCTTTTCATTTATAGAGATAAAAATTAAACATCTAAATTGTCAAAATTGATAAAAGTTTGGACAATAAATTATCCGAAAAATAAAATAAGCATATTAAAATAAACTACGGGTTTCATAGATTAAAGAAAAATTATCGACATAATTAAAATTGAAATAAAACGATAATAAAAAATACCTGATTTTAAAACACTTACGGTTAAAAACAAAACTTCGAAATGTATCGAAAAATTAGAGAGAGCAAATTTTCATGATCTTCGTGACACGTAGATTCATAAAGCAGTGAGTAAAAGGCGAAAGTTTGAAATATTTTCCGCTAATTTTCCGCACTATGTCGAATTATTTTTAACCGTCTATTTATAAAACCAAAATATCGATATCATCGACATATAATCAACTTAAAACAATACAATAGATAGGTAAGAAGATAAAAATGAATGAAGTGAAATATCGGGTATTTTATAACTGTAAAACGATGCAAATATCGATTTAAACTAAATTTTGGTCAATTTAAATACGACGAAATGATGCATATGCAGTGAATGAATGATTGTTTAATGCAATGACCTAATGGAAGCGTATGCAGATGAATGCAAAACCTAAGCCAGTTAAAATTGATATAGGAGGGCAAATTTTGGGGTGCAACAGTTGCCCCTATTTAATCGTCTTAAACCTGAAAGTGAGATTGGCGATAGCCTTTCGAGCTTTCAAGGTAGAAGAAGATTAAATACTACAAGAACCCAAAAATTTGCGCTCCGAAGAACAAATATTTATGCTTTTTGATATTATTATTTTTTTAACCTTTTTTTTTGCAAAGGATTTTGGTATATCGAGAAACGAATGCGCTTAAATAAGCGACTTCGCAGACTAGAAATGAAAACTGATAGATCTTTGGAACGAGCATACTTCAATAAGTTGCTTCGCAGATCAGAAATGAAACCAGACAGACCTTTGGAACGAGCATACTTCAATAAGTTGCTTCGCAGATCAGAAAGGTAAGAACTCATAGATCTTTGGAACGAGCATACTTCAATAAGTTGCATCGCAGATCAAAAATGAGAACAGGCAGATCTTTGGAACGAGCATACTTCAATAAGTTGCTTCGCATATCAGAAACGAAACCAGACAGACCTTTGGAACGAGCATACTTCAATAAGTTGCTTCGCAGATCAGAAAGGTAAGAACTCATAGATCTTTGGAACGAGCATACTTCAATAAGTTGCTTCGCAGATCAAAAATGAGAACAGCAGATCTTTGGAACGAGCATACTTCAATAAGTTGCTTCGCAGATCAGAAACGAAACCAGACAGACCTTTGGAACGAGCATACTTCAATAAGTTGCTTCGCAGATCAGAAAGGTAAGAACTCATAGATCTTTGGAACGAGCATACTTCAATAAGTTGCATCGCAGATCAAAAATGAGAACAGACAGATCTTTGGAACGAGCATACTTCAATAAGTTGCTTCGCAGATCAGAAACGAAACCAGACAGACCTTTGGAACGAGCATACTTCAATAAGTTGCTTCGCAGATCAGAAAGGTAAGAACTCATAGATCTTTGGAACGAGCATACTTCAATAAGTTGCTTCGCAGATCAAAATGAGAACAGGCAGATCTTTGGAACGAGCATACTTCAATAAGTTGCTTCGCAGATCAGAAACGAAACCAGACAGACCTTTGGAACGAGCATACTTGAATAAGTTGCTTCGCAGATCAGAAAGGTAAGAACTCATAGATCTTTGGAACGAGCATACTTCAATAAGTTGCTTCGCAGATCAAAATGAGAACAGGCAGATCTTTGGAACGAGCATACTTCAATAAGTTGCTTCGCAGATCAGAAACGAAACCAGATAGACCTTTGGAACGAGCATACTTCAATAAGTTGCTTCGCAGATCAGAAAGGTAAGAACTCATAGATCTTTGGAACGAGCATACTTCAATAAGTTGCTTCGCAGATCAAAAATGAGAACAGGCAGATCTTTGGAACGAGCATACTTCAATAAGTTGCTTCGCAGATCAGAAACGAAACCAGACAGACCTTTGGAACGAGCATACTTCAATAAGTTGCTTCGCAGATCAGAAAGGTAAGAACTCATAGATCTTTGGAACGAGCATACTTCAATAAGTTGCTCGCAGATCAAAAATGAGAACAGCAGATCTTTGAACGCAGCATACTTCAATAAGTTGCATCGCAGATCAAAACGAAACCCGACGGACCTTTGGAACGAGCATACTTCAATAAGTTGCTCGCAGATCGAAGGTAAGAACTCATAGATCTTTGGAACGAGCATACTTGAATAAGTTGCTTCGCAGATCAAAAATGAGAACAGATGGAGTATATGTCAGGTAAAGATATTAGACACACACAAGAAGGAGACCGACTGGAGCAGACTCACTGGGGAGAAAATATATGGAATGGTAAAAACGTCGATCGAAGACGGATTCACGGGGAAAGAGGCCAACCAAAAGAGACTCTAGCGAGGATTGCTAGGCTATGTTGGACTTTGAAAGTTTGCAAATATGCAAGAAATACAATATCCCTCAGGCCAAAGGCGGGGTGTAATTCTTCAAGAGTGGCAATTATATGAATTTCCACACACCAAGTATGGATACTCAAACAATTGAGAAGCAAGAAAGGTTAGACACCGACTCTTACTCGCACTCTAACGATAGAGGCAAACACGGGTAAGAATACCAAAATAAAAAAATTTGCAAAAGAAAAGCAAGACGCTTGGTAAATGAATTGAATTTGAATGATGTAAGAGACCGACACGGGGTCAAAAATGCAGATGACAAAAACAAGAAGAATTTCTTGAGGGAACTCTGACTTGGAATACCACTTGGGGATTTTTAAGGATTGACTTTCTCTTTGGAGACGCAAACGGTTCTCGAGAAACACTTTAATCTGGCTTATGCTTAGATGCATGTTTGAGATTATTATTTTTTAGCGTAATGCTCCATATCAATGGAAATGCTACGCGTTTTTTGGATGCTATGCAATGCAATGATGCATGTTTTAATATTTCATCTGGGACTATAGGCAATTGTGAGCTGCCGAGGAAACATCAACCATTCATGAATTGAATATAAATCATCTGGTCTTCATCGAAGAGATGATAGTCTGGTCCCTGACAAGGGTATTGCAGAATAGAAGTATCAACTTTCAATGATCAACATCACTGGGGAAGTAACTCTTAGAGATTAACATTCATCTGGGATGACAATCATGTTGCATAGAGTTCCTGATTTCAATTAACTCTAGATTACGAGCTCTTGCATAAGAGGGGTCGACGACATCTTCTGGTACAGGTGAGCCTCTGAAAATGATCTTGCTGGTGAAAGCCGCTCTTTGCGATCTTCCGCGACGACGAAAGAGTGATAACGTCCAAGGGCACACATATGCCACAGATAACTCTTGTTGGAGAGAAAGAAACTTTGTCGGTGACCAAAGCTCAGGCGTATCACGCTCTCATTCTAAAATCTTTGGATAACAAAATCTGCAAAAATGCGAAACACTGCAATATTGATTACTATATGCATTGTGTCGAAGCAAAGACATCTGTTGGAACTCAATGGATAGAATCCTATCTTCTGACTTTCGTTGAAGGAAGCCAATAACCAGGAATTAAATCCCGATCTCTGATGAGCTTAGGATAATGATCCTGACTTGAATTGGAGATAATGATCCTTGGTTTCTGATGGAGAAAATGCCTACACAGACTTAGATCTCTGATGAGCTGAGGATAACAATCCTGACTTCCTGACTTCCTGATATGCCATTCAAACTCAACAGTTGTTTAGCTTGCGCCTGGACTTGACCTGATTAATTATGAGGTGGAGGAATGCCCCTGCATAGTGCTTTGCCCCACTCTGTAGGACTTTGAAGAAATTAGCCTCGAGAAAGCTTCCTGAGATCTGGACCATCAAGATAATATGCCCCAATATTATAAACTTGGAAATATTGCCCCTGACTAACCAAAAGGTAAAGATGGTTTCAACCATGCTTGGATGAATGCCCCTGATTACTCAGCACTTTGAGAGATTCTTCGAATCTCGACATAAATGCCCCAGATTGACTGAAAATAGAAGACATCACCTGCTCAGGGTGGTTTTCATCTTGAAAGTAGGCTACTTCACAACCTCACTTCTCAACTCGAGCTGCTTTGTGCTCAATCAGATACTTGAAGAAAAATGTCCTTCAGGACAATCAAATTATCCGTCTAATGCTCAATATGCAAGCTCACTTGATGTTTAAGCACTTATCTATATGCAAAGAATGTTTTATTCTATGAATGATAATTCTAATGCAAAGCTCATGTTTGTCTTGAAGTTAAAGAAACTTTTATTGAAAAGAAATATCAAAATATTGATTTTTTTTTGTAAAAGGTTGAGTGATACCAACTCAAATGTTTAGCAAGCCTCCTAGGAGTCAGGTTACCGTATTCTTGTAACAGTTTTGCTCTCGAATTAACCCATGCTTCAATTAGGACTTTTAAGGGTTGTAACGTGGTCTGGTTCGCGGGTTTTTAGAAAAAAGATTTTTAGGCTCAAAATATTTGGTGCCCTCCCAATCTCCGTGATGTTCTCCACTCCTAGGTTCAGATAACCTGATGCGAGCATTCATCTCTTGAGAAAAATTTATAATGATGCGGTTGAGGAACCACTGAGGTTTATTGGACACAACAGTCACTCACCTTTTTCTTTTGGGTGTCTGATCACACGCCTTTGTTCTTTTGTTGAGGATTTATTTTGTTTTGTAATCCTTTTCCTTTTTTATTTTCTTTTGCCATTTTTGCCTAAGCGACTTATTATGAAGTTTCGACTTAGCGGGCTTTTTGTCATTGTTTTATATCACCTTTCTTTTGAACAAGTCGTGTGATCTTGCACCCTTGTTTGATTTGAGGTGACTATGACTGCTTGAATCCTTGGCGGATGAGAGATAACAATTATGGTGTCATCATTTGTTGATTTCTTGATGTGCGAGAGTTAACTATTATGGTATCATTCTCCTTTGATGCACATTGTTGATAGACGAAGGTTGACCATTGTGGTTTTGACTTTCCTCAATCTCTTGAAAGATAACCATTGTTGTATCCTTGGACGCGCACTCTTGATGAGTTTTGAACGCTCGATCGGGTTAACTGAACAACACTACCCTGTGTTTAAAAATGAGGGTTTTTCGAATGAAAATAAACTCCTACTTCGAGGCTCGAAAGGGGTTAACGAGGGTTTCACTCCCTTATATCTCCGGTGTTTGGGAATTTGAAACAAGACCTGTACATCGTTAGCAGGGTTTTTACTCAAAAGCATAACGTTTGAGATTCTTAGTAAATTATTCGTCATCCTCCCTCCAGAGGTGTTGCTTTATTAATAAGAGTTGAATATCAAAAGCATAGTAAAACAAATCAGAGTGAATACGAATGGATCAATTCAAGACAAACATATTCAATGCATTATGATTAGTATTCAGAAATGAGCACGTTTTGCATACAAGAAAGTACTGAACAAAACAAGAAAAATCACAAATGAGCATGCAAGATAAAACTAGAAATCTCCATGTTGAGGAGACTGGTCTTCGTATGGATTTCTTGCTTCAGAAGATGCACTTCGTAGTCCTGGCGTTTACTGAGTCAAAAGAGAGTTCAATTAATGCGTAGGCCCTCTGGAGTGAATGTGATTGCTTTGGAATCAATGAGTTTCTGAACTGTGCCTTTGAAAATATTACATCCTTCAATTGTATGGCCAGGTGCCCCAGAATGGAACTCACAGTAGGCATCAGGATCATATCCCAAAGGATAAGGAAAAGGAGGTGTCACGAGCTCCTTTAACTCCACCAAAGAATGTTGGAGTAGTTGAGTTAGCAACTCACTATGAGGCATATGGATTGGATCATGCACTTTTCTTGGCCTTATCAGATTCTTCCCACCTCGCTGTTGATGATTTTGTCGATAAGTTTGCTGTCGAGGAGTATTCTGTTGCTGGAGAGCATACTGAACAGGTGTTTGACAGACAGTTGCAACACAGATTTGTGGAGCATACTGATTAGAAGTAGCTTTTGTCACTTGATTAGGAATTTGAAATTGAGGGTAAGCAGGAGCTTCTTCCTCGTCCTCGAAAATTGTACTTGCCTCTTCATCAATTTGTTCTGGAAATTCAGAAGCAATAGCAACATCCTGAATGTTACCCATCTTGAGACCACGCTCAATTTGTTCCCCTTCAACAACCAGGTGTGAAAATTTAGAAGTATATCTAACAATCAGATAGGGACCTTGCGAGGTATTGAAGAACATCTCAATGAGTTCTCGTTCCAAAAGAGGAGGTTGAACTCTAGCAGCTAATTCTCTCCATCTCTGTGCATACTCTTTGAAAGATTCTTCAGTCTTTTGAGTTAAACCTTGGAGTTGAATTCTGGTGGGAGCCATGTCCCTATTATAGTCGTAGTGATTGACAAAGGCTTCAGCCAATT
Organism: Vicia sativa; assembly: GCA_021764765.1. NCBI lineage: Eukaryota > Viridiplantae > Streptophyta > Magnoliopsida > Fabales > Fabaceae > Vicia > Vicia sativa. Next base: position 150,311,742 of record CM038793.1, on the reverse strand, counting down.
CCCTCCAAGTTTGGATGTGAGTTCGTTCAAGCTGAGTGTACCATTCGAGAGATGCTCCACTGAGGCTATCTTGAAAAACGTGCATGAGGAGCTTGTCATTTTCCGCATAGGGAGCCATCTTATTGCAATAGGCTTTAATGTGATTAATCGGACAAGAGGTACCCTTATATTTCTCAAAAATGGGGACTTTGAACTTTGCAGGAATTTTGATATCAGGCACCAAGCACAAACTAGGAGCGTCTAAACCAAGGGAATCACGACCCTCAATAGCTTTCATCCTTTTCTCAAGGAGATGAAGCTTTTTCTCAGATTCAGTCTCTTCGATCGGAAACCTGAAGGTGTCAAACGAAGACTCGAAGATGTCCTCATAGTGAGGAGTTCCATTGACGTGCATTTGAACAGTGTTTCTAACATTTTGATCTGAAAGGACCTCCATGTGGTTAAGACTAACACCTGGTGGATTAACATGATCAGTAGTAACAACTTTGGACCTCTGAACAACTTGCTTCAACTCTTCTTGTCCAATGGCGAGGTTCTGGATAATCTCCATGAATTGATCCAACTGGGTATCTATGTGAGTATTCATCGCAGCCACACTTGCATGAAGTTGATCCATGATGACGACGATATCAGGAAATCAGTATTGCAGTCTTGAGATTCTGAATAAGAAGCCAGGTTGAAATGAGTCCTTTGATTGAAATGAATGAAATGCATGATGATGCATGGATGATAAGAGAAATAAACTCTTTTTTATGATTGATGCAAATGTAATGCAACATGATGATAATAACAAGTTCACATAGCCGTGAATCAGGGATGATATCAAAACAACTTATTTAGGTGGGCTCCTACTATTAACTCCCTCTAACATCTGGCATCAAGAGAATTGGTTCTGATCCATTAATCCGCTGCAAACATGACAACCACCGATTGAATTCCTACCAACCTCCCAATTCTTGATTCCAAGAACTATGACAAATGGTGCAAACAAATGAAAGTTTTGTTTGAGTATCAAGAAGTCCTTGAAGTGGTGAATGATGGAGTCACACCACTCGTTGCAGAGGCTACAGCTGCACAACAAGCCACATTCAAGGAAGAAAATAAGAAAGACTACAAATCCCTCTTCTTGATACACTCTTGCGTCGACAACGACAACTTTGAGAAAGTTGGTGATTGTACGTCGGCAAAGCAAGCTTGGGAGATCTTGAAGAAAACGTATAAAGGTGCCGACAAAGCGAAGGTGGTGAGGATACAAACTCACAAGAGGCAGTTCGAGTTGATACAAATGGAAGAGATGGAATCGATCAACAACTACATTACGCGTATAACGCGTTTGGTGAATCAAATGAAGGCTTGCGGTGAAACCGTTATGGTACCAAATGTAGTAGCTAAAATCTCGCGTTCTTTAACGTCAAGATTCGATAATATTGTGGTATCCATAGAAGAGTCAAATGATCTTCTCACCACGAGCAAGGAGAAGCTTCAAAGCTCATTGGAGGCACATGAGCAAAGGTTGGATGAAAGAGGAAATGACAAGGCCAAGGCGGAAATTGTATTGCAAGCAAGGTTCAACGAGAAGAACAAGAGATCGAAAGGCAAGTGAACTTCGAAGAGCAAGGAAAATTTTCAGAATTCTAGTGGAAAAGATCCACAAAATTCAAGGGGTTCCATGGCCCAAAGAGGAGAGAGCAGTGAAGCAACTCGATTTTCAAAAATCATTTAAATGAATTTTCAAAACAATGAAATCGCCACCTAATTTTATTTGTTCTAGAAAGAACGGGAAAATATAGATAAAACCCACAAAAATCGGATAAGGCGGTCTACAAGACCAAAAAGCATGGATTCGGGAGTCGGTTACGCAAGAGGAAGGTATTAGCACCTCTTACGTCCATCGTACTCGATGGGACCCATTTAGTTCAAAATGTGTTTGTGTGTGTAATCGCTAATTTCTAAGTTATGAATTAGAAATAAGAAAAGGCGTTTGTTTATTATTATTTTGAGTTTGACACGGTTTCGAAACCGCGTGCCTACGTATTCCCTCGTGCAATGGGAAAGTCAAAACTCCGTAGTTCTTGTTGAAAATGTCTTGGATTGTTTGTATTGATTTTAGAAGAAAATGTTTTTAATTTTGATGATCGCGTATGAGCGAAAAAGGATTTGAATGGGTTGAATTGATTTTAATGGTAGATGACAAGTACCAAAATGTCGGGATATCCTCTAACGATTCGATACTCGAGATTGGTGATTGAGGTCAACCGATCTTCTCTCATCCAAAATCTTTATTATGAAAAGGGTGAGGTGAAACAAAGTTCACTTTTTATTAAGTGTTATGGAATAAAGTATTCAAGTCATTGGGTTACCCTCTAATGGCCCAAATACTTTACATTTTAATTAAATCGTTGGGCGAACCTCTAACAATTTAATTAAGTACCATAACACTATGTTTTTTGTTTTGTGGAAAAATTGATTTAAAGAAGACAAATTCAATTAATTAATTTAATATGAAAGTGTTTTAAATATTTAAGTGTATGGAATAAAGTATTCAAGTCATTGGGTTACCCTCTAATGGCCCAAATACTTTACATTTTAATTAAATCGTTGGGCGAACCTCTAACAATTCAATTAAGTACCATAACACTTTTTTTGTTTTGGAGAAAAAATTGATTTTGGAAATAACAAGTTCAATTAATTAATTTAATATGAAAGTGTTTTAAGGGTTTGGTTGTGGATGACAAGTACCAAAACGTTGGGATATCCTCTAACGATTCAATACTCGAGATTGGTGATTGAGGTCAACCGATCATCTCTCATCCAAAAAATCTTTATTATGAAAAGAGTGAGGTGAAACAAAGTTCACTTTTATTAAGTGTATGGAGTAAAATATTTAAGTCATTGGGTTACCCTCTAATGGCCCAAATACTTTACATTTTAACTAAATCGTCGGGCGAACCTCTAACAATTTAATTAAATACCATATCACTATGTTTTTTTTTTTTTTGCAGAAAAATTGATTTTGAAATAACGAGTTCAATTGATTATTTTTGACTTGAAAGTGTTTTAGGAAAACAAGCGAGCCCATACAAGGTGGCTTTATGTGTGCTCCTAAAAGTGGGACTAGCGTGACACTAGTATTCTAAACGACCGATTGGAACAATCGATCGAATAGTTGTCATTAGAAAAGCCCAGACCAAACTATGAATGTGTGCAAGTGTGCATTGTGTATGTTTACCGCTTGATGAAGAGCCCAAGGGGAGGCTATGTGTTCTAATATGATAAACGCATAATTAAATGATAATTAGAATACACAAGGAAATAAATCCTAAGCTATTACAACCAAATCGAATTAGTTTGAATAATTGAATATCTTCTATGCGGTGCAAGAATTGAGCTCCAAGTAGTCTTCGAGATCGGATAAGGCTTGACGCATCGGATGGATACCAAATGAAGATCTCTACATCACTCAAAATACAAACAAAAACTATGCAAAGAATAGATATATTTGCATTCAAAATCATTCAAAGGTTGAATTAAATTCCAAATTCGAAATCATAACACAAGGATCATTACAATATGATTTTATTTACAAAATGAACCAAATAAAATATATGAATAAAGTAGTATAATTGTATTTACAATATTAAATATAAAATAGAAATACTATATAATTATATTCGCAATATTAAATATAAAATAAAAATACTATATAGTTGTATTTACAATATTAAAAATACATAACTAAATATTATATTGAAGTAGTAGAATAGCTATAATAAAAGGTAAATGGAGAAAGGTATATATATATATATATATATATATATATATATATATATATATATATATATATATATATATATATATATATATATTCTATGATGAAATGATGTTTGAACCATTCTTGAATGCCTTCACAAGTAACAAACATGTTAGTAGCATAGTGTGGAATAAAATCGAAATGAAATGGCAATAAGATAAACATGGTTAATAAGCAAGATGCTAAAATCGAATGCAACTTATATGAATGAATGAACAATTCAAAATCAAGAATTTATTCATGATTATCAATTCACAAATGAAGACAAATGACAATGGTTCATGTTATTACTCGATTCAAGTTTAAAACATGACAAATCATATTCAATGCAAGCTTAAATCAACCAAAACAAAACATCGGGCAGCAGCTATGCTATCTCAAGAAACACTCTAAATATCGATCAAAGACCACACGAACTCAAAGGCAAATACAAATAAGTGTTAACACAAACTAAATTAACCACAGATCACCGACTAAACTTGCATTATCAACCACTTACTAACCCGGGCAGCAACTCTACATGCATCATTATACCCCAAAATTCAAACCAAACATGTTTAGCATCAAAAGGAAATAGCCGAATTAATCTTCAAGAATCGATTCAAAACAAAATACCACAACTCAATGATGATACAAACAGAAACATTAGCATAGCATGTATTGTTATTGTTCTAAACAAACTCGAAACATAGAAGAATGAATTTAACAAAAATCAATGACATGAAATCTGGGCAGCAGTTATGGAATCATGATTATGCTCAAAAAACTTCAACTCGGAGGTGTTTAAAACCATAAGAAATAAACGATAAAGTCATAACCAAGTTGATCTTTCGTGATCAAATCAAATATCACAACAAAAGGTCATTCAAACATCGATTATTATAGTTTCAAACAAGAATCAGAACTTCACACTAATATTCAAGACTTATTCGAAAATTGACATAACATGTATTCCAAATGTCCTCAACAAATTCAAACAATTAAATTCAATGAATATCTGAATATTTCAAACCAAATATGAAAAACAAAACCTTAAGCTCATGGCATACTAAAACGAATCGCATTAGATACTAAATTATTCACAGATTCTAGTGCAAAATTGACTCGGAATTAAACATAATACATAAGTTTAAGTTAGACTTCATTGGAGCAGTTTGTCACAGGGCATATTGATAGAAATTCATCCGTGTTGGATCGAACAGAAATTATCACATAATTATTCATAACAGATCTCAACGTTACCATGAACATGAAAACACAACACAACAAGATCAGGCCGTTTTATTCAGAATTCATCACAATATCAAACCAATATTCAACACATACATCGTGAATAATGTGACCATTTCAATATTGAGATTTAACAAAACGACACAGTATCGATGCATATATGTTTCAGTAGAATTTGAAACTAGACAGCATAACATTTTAACAGAGATCACATCAAAACTCAAACAAGCCAAGGAATGGAAAGTTACCCATATGTCGAAGTTAAACTGCTGCTACGAGATGCTGCTGTTGTTCCCTGTGATGCATTTGACAGGAGGTGCGCTAAATATGGAGTTTAGGTTGTGAGACAGAGGGGTTGCTGGGCAGAGCGGAAGTAGCGAGAGTGGAGATGGAGAGGAAGATGAAGCTGAAGGTCGATGTGAGAGGGAGAGAGAGATATCGAAGGCGAATGGGGTTTGCGGGTTGATGGAGGGTTTACGGTTGGAAATGAAATCGAGAGAGATGGCTGTTGGAATCGTGTTGGTACGGTGAGAGCGGTTGAGGGTTTACGGCGGAAGTGAAGAGGAAGATGAAGTGTTACGGTGAGTTGGAGGGTGGTTCGGTAACAGGAGGGGTGAGACGGCAGCGATGGCTGATGGAGGCAATCGGAGAGTGTTTTGGGAGAAAGGAGGTGAACGTTGTGATACGGTGAACTGACTTTGTAGGATTTTTGTATCCAAATGTGCGGATAGCAAGAGTCGCCACCGACTTTTATTTTTATCCAATTAAGGGAAGGTAAAAGTAACAGAAAAAGACCTTCGTTAGATTCTGAGTTCGGGAGAATGGTTATGAAAAGGGAAGGTATTAGCACCCCTTTCCATCCGTAGTTATCTACGGGCTCTTAGTTGCTCTAGATCACTTTTTAAAAATTGCTTTCTGTGTGTTTGACAAAAATGTTTTGAAAAAGGCATTTCGCTTTGACTTTGTAATGACTCATGTAGGAGTGTATACAAAGTGTTCGGAAATGTTTTTGTTTTGAAAAGAATTTGATCTTTGAAAAAGAGTGTGTGGTGTGAAAAGCATTTTGGTAGAGCGAGCAACTAAAAGTCTTGTTTACCCACTCAGAATTTGGTCGTTTTGTTGTACTTCTACATTCCTTTAGAATAGCGCTAGCCATACCATTAGTTAGTAGGTAGCTCCATTCGTTGGATGTAAGCGGGACATTCGAAGGGACATCGGATGGTCATAGAAAGCAACTTGTAGGAAGTATCCTAGCACATTCGAAGGGACTATCATCATTTTTCGTAGGCGACAATCGAGGGTCAAGATCATGTATTCGGAGGCGACGTCGTGAGTCTATGATCTTTGTATCGAAGGGACTATGATGATTTGTTTGAAAGGCAACGGTGCTAGAATACCTCTACGTTCGAGGGACATGACCATTTTGAAATCGAAAGGCAACGAGAGAGAATTCCCCTAAGGGGTGCGTGTGTGAAAGAAGTGTGTCAAATTCAGATATTTTATCTTGAAATTAGTGTGAGCTATGTCCAATTATTATCTTGCCATACACGCCTAATTACTAGCAATTGATAAGGGTGCGGAAAGTAAAATGCGGAATGTGAAGTGCGGAAAGGTAAATCATACGCTATTACATGGCTTTGGGGCAGATACATAATTTAAACTTGCGGAAAATAAAAGCCTAAATTAAACTATTACAACCCATGAGCAATTACATTATTGGAAAAATAGAACGATAAAAAGAAAACGTCCGAATCGGAGCAACCTGTGAAAGAATAAGAAAATCGGAAAATGCGATATGAATCGAATAAGAGAAAAAATGTTAGAAAAATGCAAGTTTTAATATGAGAAAATTAATATATGCTGGAAATAAGATAAATAGATTAAAATAATTTTTGGGATTTTTTGGAAAAGATTTAATAATTAAAATGCAATTTATAATGATTTAAATGCTAAAATAAAAATAAAAATAAATATGCATGCAAAAATTATATTTTTTAATTTATTAAATTAAATAAAAGTTTTTATGAAAATAATGTAAAAAGAAAAAATGTTTTTGGTAATTTTTTAATGCAAAAATAAAATATAGAAAAGAAATTAAAATGAATGGAAAATATTAAATAATAAGAAAATAGGAAAATAGAGTTTTGTAAAAGTGAAAAAAGGGATTGTCTGAACCAGGAATCGAACTGGAGACATCCCTTTCAAACCTTGAAAACCACATGCTTGACCAACTGAGCTGGCGTGTTGCACTGTTTGGAAACGGAGTTAGTGGATTATACGCGTCGCCTTCCCATTGTCTCCTCCTTCGCGCCAACGATCGTCTTCTCCGATTTGAATTTTTAAAAGATAGCGTCGGCTTTGGTTCGACGCTACAGACCCTGGCAAAATCAAAAATGCAACACACATAATATAAATGAAATCTAAGGCCATGGTTCGATTCCTTGGAGCATTCCGAACACGATGGTACAGGTCCTATTGTCCAATTTTTCCATTTAATCAAAACCCCAATTCGAGCTCAGGAACCCTAGATATGGTATATATCGATTCAGGCCATGGAAACACGATTGGCTTGCCCAGATCGCTTGCAAACTTGATTCTAATCACAAACAAACAATCAAAACAGATTAATAATGCATGAATGTTAGAAATCGAATTTTGAAATTTCAAGAACAAACCAAATTCGGTTTTCACGATTTTTGATGGATTCGAGCAATGTGAAGGTCTGGATTCACTCTGGAGGTATCAAGTAATGTGTTGGACACCTCACAAACGATTGAAAACGGCTGGAAGTAGGGTTACCACTTGCTTCAAGAACACGATTTCTTTGAGTTTGGATTAGGGTTTCTGAGCCAATTTTTTCGTTCTTTCTTGATAGGTATGCATCATATATTTATACTGGATGGATTTGGAATGGTTTTTGGAAAGAATTGATCAACATTCAATGGAAATCAAATTTTGATATTCTCATGAAATCAAATTTTCAAATTTGTCCAATTTCAATCCAATCTTGCCAAATTTGATCCAATTTCGAAATTGCTGGCATTTGTGAGTTAATTGGACCTTAAGGAAAGAATAAAATCAATCTTTGCCATTAATTTCAATTTTATAATTTATTTTAAGATTTAATTTGCATTTAAATGAATAAATTACAAATTAAATAGAAAAATAAATCAAAAATTCGTGGCTTTGGGCTTGGACACTCCTAATTGCTTGAGGAACAAGTTAGGATGAAGAAAAAGTAGGCCCATTTGCAAAAGATTTGATTTTTTGAAGTATCTCTCTTTGTGCATTCTTCCAAAATTGCCCAACTTGTAGATGGTGTAGCTTGCTCAATTTTCCACATTTTTGAGTGTTCTTGGACTTTTTGGAAATCTCTAAGAGTCCTCTAACCAATGTCTTTGGTCTCATCTCAATTGGAGTTACCATGCTCAAAATATCTTCAAAACAAAAAGTTGACTTTTTGTTGACTTTGAAAATGACCTGTAATGTTTTGAGCTATACCTCTCAAATGAAGCATTTTTTGGACATTCTTGTGAGACATGAAGTTGTGGAGAATTGAATTTCCTTCAAAACAAGAGGTGGTGGAGAAATTTCTGAGAAAGTATGAGAAAGTTATGATCAGTCAAAGTTCAGTTGACTTTTCATCTAGAAACCCTAATTTAGAAAGTTTGACTTTTGGGCAAATCTTGAGTTTTCTTGATGAATCATGATCAACCCTTGATCAAATGATGAATGTAACTTCAAAATGAGGATGTTGACCAAAAATCAGAAGTTTTGACTGTATGTTGACCACAGTTGACTTTTTGTCCAATACACCCGATTTTCAACCATCTGAGCAATTGTCTGAGGAAACTTGACTTGTGAGGCTTGAAACTTGACATGGAGAATCTTTGAAGCATATGAGGAGGCATGAAGACCATTGGAGATGTTGGAAATCCACCTTGGCTTGAGAGATACCAAACCCTAGTTTGGGTTGATTGTCTAGGAGAGAGTTTGTCTGATCAACTCTTGAGGAATCCTTGAGTATGGATGTATGAAATCTCTTGAGTAGATGGAGGGCAAATTTTGGGGTATGACAGCTGCCCTGTTCAATCTTCTTGTCTTGGAAGGGTTAGATTGACATGCTTGTCTTCGTGACCGGAGGTAGAAGATGATTGAACAAGTACAAAATTTGCACTCATTGGTGGATGATGCGGAATGGGCTTACAGATGCCATTTGGAGAAGTTGGAGACTTATGGGGAACGAGTCGACGCTAGACTCGAGGTTGTTAATAGGAGAGCCGATGAGATGGGCTTAAGATGCCATCTGGAAAGGTCGATCTTTGGGGGTGAGTCGCATGTTTAGACTCTGTAGATGTTCCTGGAACGGAGAGGAGATGGGCTTAAAATGCCCACCGGAGGGAGTCGTACGTTAGACTTCGTGTTCACTTTGAATAAGGTTATTGGTTTGTATTGATTTTTAACCATATATGCAGCATTCTGAAAGTGAAGAAATGTTGATAAGTAGTCGGAGATGGGCTTAAGATGCCATCCAAGGCAACCGAGTCGACGCTAGACTCTGAGTTCTTTTGATAATAAGGAATCGAATAAATCTTCGTCCGATTACTCGGGAGATTTTAATTGGCAAAATGTGGATAGCTTCCGTTGTGCATCGGTGTTGATCCATTGCATTATCGGAGGATAACCGAGGTGGTCTTTCGGATAGTTTTCCGTCGGTTCGGGCTTAATCTGGACCGATCGGAGGCGTCTTCGAGATAGTTTTCCCGGCTCGGGGCTTAATCTGGACCTTTGGGCGGTCTTCGATAGTTTTCCGTCGGCTCGGGCTTAATCTGGACTGTTTGCGTCGAGTATATTACTTTGGAGAAAACAAGAGAAACTTTGATAGAATATTCGTTAGTTTTATGCAAAGTATGATGCATGACAGTGTATATGAATGACATGTGCATGAATTATGACTTTATGAGAAATGTATGAATGATGAATGTTGTGATATTTCAAAATATATCCGTCTTGAAGAAGATGCGGATACTCTGTTTGAAGATTTCTGACTCCTGCCTGGGGAACTGAGTAGGTGAGAACCCTGCTTTTGAAGTAGAAGAAAGATATCTTGGATTCCTCCGATGCACTATCTGACCCAGTCCTGGACCTAGACATTGTTGAGGAAAGTAGAGATTTGAGAAGCTCGTTGTTTGGAGATCTCATGTATAGACCCTGCTGAGGAGAGTCTGGGAGGCGATCTGTTGAGGACCTTGTATGTAGATCCTGCTGAGGAAATTTAGGAGGTGCTCTACTGGGGATTTCGAGTGTAGATCTCGCTGGAGAGCATTTGATGGTTGTTGAGAGACCGGGCTTGAAGAGTCTGGAGTCCGTTGTAATCTCTGGCTGGGGAATAAAAGGTGTATGCTTTCTCCGATGCACTATCTGACCAAGTTTTGAGTCTGGATACCGCTGCCGGGGAGAAGGGGGAGGATTGAGAAATATCACTGGGATGAAGTGTTCCGCTGAGACCGATGTACGTTGCTCGGTTGAGTGGAATCACCGTGGATTATACTCCGTTTGGGAAGGTGTGTTGTGAGTGACACCTTTATGCTCTGTGGGGAACTATTTGTTGACTTTCGTCGTCATCCCAATTCCCGGAACCTGTAGTAAGTACTTTTGAATGTTCACTTTTCGTATGTTTGTGATTAGATTTTTATTGTCAAATGCGTATAGTCATTCAAAGCAAACGTTGGACTTATTGCAAATAACAACAACAGAAATTGTAAAGAGAAAGAAGCTGTATTTATTTGAAAGGTGGCGTATGGCCAAGTAGTTTGTACACTAGAAAGGTAAAAAGCTATGCGGAAACAATCTCGTTAGGTTCCAATTATGCTAGTACTCATATATTTCAACTATCTCATCTCCTTGCTGTCAGTAGAAAGTGAGTAGACTGATCTTCGCCATTTGAACCTTGAATGCTGATAGTAGTCTAGAAGCGGGATCCGAAGAGACATAGTCGACGCTTAAATCCCTAACTTTTGCCTAGACCGCCCTTTCGGTTTTCGCTCAAGGATACCCTTTTTTGCCCAAGCCGCCTTTTCAGGTTTTCGACTTGCCGGGTGTACATCTTTTGCATATATCCTTAATTTTTGCCCGAACCTTTTGGTTCGCCAGGATGCCCTTATTTTTGTCTAGGTTCGTCGACCTAGCGGGTCTCTTTATGCGTAGTATTTTTTGACTATGTCTGCGTTCACAGGGTGTGGGAAGTCTTCACCATCCATGGTGCTAAGTATCATAGCTCCGGAAAATATCTTGACTACAAACGGTCCCTCATAAGTGGGAGTCCATTTGCCCCTGGGATCACCTTGTGGAAGAATGATGCGCTTGACTACTAGATCACCGACTTGGTAGACTCGGTGCTTGACCTTCTTATTAAATGCTCTGATCATTCGTTTCGATAAATCATCCATGGCGGATGGACGCGAGTCGTTCTCATCAATCAAATTAATGGTCAAGGCGATGGACCCAATCGTGTTCCTACCTCCGCTTCGGAGGACTCGGTTGAGGGTATCCGAACTCGATGGGTAAGACGGCTTCCATACCGTAGACAAGAGAAGGGGTTGCCCTGTTGATGTTCGTCCTGTAGTGCGATAACCATGAAGAGCAAATGGTAACATCTCATGCCAATCTTTATAAGTCACTGTCATTTTCTGTATAATCTTCTTAATGTTCTTGTTGGCGGCTTCCACTGCGCCATTCATCTTAGGCCGATAAGGAGATGAATTGTGATGCTTGATCTTGAACTGCGTGCAGAGTTCGGTGATCATCTTGTTGTTGAGATTGGAGCCGTTATCTGTGATAATCCTTTCGGGAGTGCCATACCGACAGATAAGATTATGTTTGATGAATCGAGCCACAACATTCTTGGTAACAGATGCATACGAGGCTGCTTCTACCCACTTGGTGAAATAGTCAATTGCCACAAGGATGAAACGATGTCCATTGGAAGCTGTGGGTTTAATCTCTCCAATCATGTCAATGCCCCACATTGCAAAAGGCCACGGGGAAGTTAAAACATTCAGAGGTACTGGAGGTATGTGCACTTTGTCTGCATAAATCTGGCATTTGTGACAAGATCGAGCATAGCGGTGACAATCAGCTTCCATGGTGGACCAATAGTAACCTGTTCTCAAAATCTTCTTAGCCATGGTGTGTCCTGAGTGGGTACCAAATGCGCCTGTAACTCTTCCATGATACGCATTCTGTTTCGGTCTACACGGTAGAAGCACAAATCGTGGTTGCGCTTGTATAAGATGTCGTTCTTGAGGAAGAATTTAGATGCAAATCTTCTCATGAACTTCTTATCATTAAGATGCCCTCGGATATTCCCGAGTCTCAAGATACCTCTTCACGCCATGGTACCAAGGTCTCTCTTTGCGTCGAGCTCATAACAATACGTTCGTCGAACCTCTCAATGATGATCGGGAGCCTCGTTGTCCCATCTAACCTTGAACATAGATGACATAGTAGCCAATGCGTCCAACCGATTCTCTTCTCGGAATATGGTTGAAAGTGATCTCTTCAAAGTAGGGAATCAAACTCGAACATGCTCTCGATCGGAATGAGATTCGGATGCGTATCCCACTCTTATGTCGGTGATCACTAAAGTGAGTCTCCATACACTCGTAAGAACTTGATTCTTAAGTCAATAGTAGCTTTAAGACCCATGATGCACGCCGACTCGCCATGTTGTTAGTGCAACGAAACATAATCTGGCGGAAAGGCGATGTCCATGGGGATGTAATGATGGCGCCAATGCCATTGCCAAGTCGTTTGAGGCTCCATCAAAACCATGGTCCATCGGGATCCTTGTTCGGTCCTTCGTGGCCCGGTTCTTCGCAATCTGTAACTAGTAAAACATCTTCATCTGGAAATTGAACTGCATAGGCGATAGTCATCTACGGCTTGATGAGCCAAATGATCGGCTACTACACTTCCTTTGATCGCTCGAGAAGTGTCTGGATGTCATACTCGGTCAAGATCATTTGCCATCTTGCTATTCTTCCGAGAGAGCTGGTTTCTCAAAGATGTATTTTATTGGATCCATCTTGAAATCAACAAGGTAGTGTGAGTCAACATATACTGCCTTAGTCGGCGCCCAAGCCAAAGCGTTGCAAGTTTTCTCAAGTGTGAGTATCTTGTTTCACGCGGTAAACTTTTGCTAAGGTAGTATATTGCATGCTCTTTTCGACCTGACTCGCCATGTTGCCCCACACACCCCATTGAGTTCTCTAACACCGTCAAGTACATGATAAGAGGTCTTCCTTGGCATCGGGATAGGAGGATTCAGGTACTCCTTGATTTTGTCAAAAGCGATCCGCAATCGTTCCATTCCACTACTTGATCTTTCTTAAGTAACTTGAAGATTGGCTCACAAGTAGCGTTAGGTGTGCAATGAATCGGCAATGTAGTTCAATCGCCCAAGAAACCTCGACCTCCTTCTCTGTGGGGGTGGCATCTCTTGAATAGCTTTGACCTTGGCGGGATCAACTTCAATACCTTTACCATCGACAACAAACCCTAGGAGTTTTCGGATCGACTCCAAAGGTGCACTTGTTAGGATTAAGTCTCGTCAACTTCTTCAATCTATCAAATAGTTTCGCAAATGATCTAGATGTTCTTCTTGATCGTGATCGAGCTATCATGTCGCCAACGAGACCTCTCTCGTGATGAATCATGTCATGAAACAATGTCACCATAGCATCGATAAGTGGCACTGCATTCTTCAATCCGAACGGCATAACCTTGTAGCAGTGCCCCATTAACAAAGTAGTCTTCTCCATGTCTTCGGGAGCCATTTTGATCTGATTGTAACCGGAGAAACCATCCATGAAGGAGAAAACCTTATGCTGAGCGGTATTGTCAACCAGAACATCAATATGAGGAAGTGGGAAATCGTCTTTCGGACTCGCTTTGTTCAGGTCTCTGTAATCCACACACATTCGTACCTTGCCATCCTTCTTAGGTACGGGTACCACATTTGCAACCCACTGGGGATAAGAGGTGACAACTAAGAAGCCAGCATTGAACTGCTTCATAACTTCGGCTTTGATTTTCTCTGACATCTCAGGACGCATGCGACGAACCTTCTGTTTCACTGGGAGAAAACCTTCTTTTGTCGGCAATCGGTGTACCACAATATCAATGTCTAAACCGGCATGTCTTCGTATGACCAAGCAAAACCTCAATGTAGTCTCGTAGCATTTGAACCAACCTTTCTTTAACATCTCGAACCCGCTCCTATCTTGATCTCTTTTGTCTTCGCACCAAATTCACAACCTCAACTGTCTCTTCGTGTGGTCAGATAACTCGCTCTTCTTGCAGTAGCGGCAAGTTCTCCGGCACTTCACAATCTTCCTCACTTTCGTCTTGGCTTGGTAGATCGGATTATCAAAGTCATATTTAGCACTAGCATAGTATTAACGAGATTCGGAGTGATTCTGCGTGTATCACGTGGGTGTGTAAGAAACACATAGCTTTTGAAGGGGTGATAAAGTAAAGAAAGAGAACAAACAATTGAATGCAAAAGTCCAACGAATTTATTGAATGAAAATCAAACGATAATAACCCTCGAACGAGCCATGATGCCGGGCAAGGCACTGGCTTTCAAAGTTTATTGTTCAAACATAAAGAAATACGAAAAGCAAAACAAAACAAGAGCAATTACTCGACTAAAGGAGATTGGTATGACGTCTTCAGTCTTCCAATTGTTGAGCCCTTGATCTGGAGTTGGGAAGATCCACTTGCTGATGTCGAAGTCGTTGTCGTCGTCTTCTATAGCATGGATTCCACTCTGACTGATGCGGAAAGGAAGTTGGCCGGCACGTTCGTGGCGTATCATCTTCTGACCCTTGATAGTGAAGCCTAAACCAGTCTTGTCAAATTTGAACGGAAGATCAGGGAGCTGTCCCCAAATAGAACTACCTTCTTCAACAGCAGCTTGACCATCTTTCAATGAGGCCATCCTAGGCAAAACTTTAGCGTCTTCAGGAGTGACGGGAGAGCCAACAGGCACGACTCTGGGTATTGTTTCAAAAGCTTGACAGGGAGTCTCGAAGAATTCACCCTCCATCTCGAGATAGCGGAATGACTGTAGATGACTGACCATATACTCTTCTTCACCACATACTGTGACAACTTTCCCTTTCATCGGGTACTTCAGTTTCTGATGCAAAGTAGAGGTATGCCGCCCCATGTATCCAAGGCGCCAAGCAGCAAGAATAGGCGGGACGGATGTCCATGACAAAGAAAGTAGAATCAAAAGTCTGGGAACCGACTTTAACAGGCAGAGTGAGCTCTCCAAGCACTGTTCGCTTAGAACCATCAAAAGCCCTCACAATAATGTCACTGGGTCTCAGAACCAACCCTTCGACATCAAGCCGATCAAAAGCAGTCTTCGGTAGGATATTCAGAGCAGAACCGGTATCCACCAAAACATGAGATAGTGTAGTGCCCTTGCATTCGACAGAGATGTGCAAGGCTTTGTTGTGTTTCTTTCCGCAGAGTCAAATCAAGATCGAAGCCTAGGCCGTTGTTGGCAGCCAGCTAGCAATACAAACTTCGAACTGGTCGGTGGTAGTGTCTTGCGGTACATGAGCATTCTTCAGAAACTTCACCAAGGCATTAGCATGAGCCTCGGAGCATAAGAGCAGAGCAAGCATGGAGATCTTGGACGGAGTCTGTCCCAACTGTTCCACAACATTGTAGTCACTCTTCTTGATAATCTTCAGAATTTCCTCCATTTCTTGTTTGGAGGTATCTTGAGAACCTTTGGTACTTCGGATGAGCAGGACGAGTCATGGTTCTTTCCTCTAGCTGGGGATATTGATTGAGTAGCTGGAATGCGAGTGAGTCGTGTCTTCGGAGGAGAGATCTCGAGAGAATACCCTTTTCGGTCACCTTCGGATCCGGTGATGTTGTCAATGTCGAATAGAAACTTCAGCGATAAGATCTTCAATAGTCGAGGTCTTGCTTGACGCCATGGTAAACGTCGACTCCATAGTTCCAAGGGATAGCCTTGTCGAGGAATATGGAACGGCCTTGGAGAAGTGATAATGAGAGGTGCCACTCTAGGCAGGATCGCAGAGGAAATCCTTATTGTGTTAACGTCGGCATAGTCTTTTGGGAAATCGTCACCCCATCCGGTCGCTTTAACATCTTCAATAGGAATCTTGTAACTATCGGACTGTACTTCACCATGTAATCATATTTTCCACTTGGCTGCCCCAAGGTATCCCACAGATGGCAGTTTCGTTCGCATTGTCGATCTTCAACTTAGACATTTCTTCACGACTTCGCACGGTGGTTTGAAATAGTATCTCACGGTTGTCCATCATGCACCGAACACGTCTTCTCAACCAAGCACAACCATCAGTGCGATGGGCACCACAATTCTGGGCATCTGGATTGACACCGCTTGCAACAAATTCTTCTTAATCATCGAGGAATGGTCAAGTCATCTATGTTGAAAACATAAGTATCATCACCAACAACATTGGAACCCTTGTCATGGTTAGGCATAGGCGCGTTGATCACATTTGGAGTCTCAACAGGAGGATCAAATTCAATCTGCTTATCTTCAATCATATCTTGAATCTTGTTCTTCAGAGCCCAACAATTGTCAGTGTCGTGCCCTGGGCTATTGGAATGGTAAGCACACTTAGCATTAGGATTGTACTTCGGAGAGGAAGTGTTGACATTCTGAGGAGGATCTCTCAAGGTTATCAGCTCTGCTTTCAACATGTGTTGCAAGGCTTGCGACAATGGCATGTTGATCTTCGAACTTCTTCGTGGCGCGTTGCTCGCGTTGTCTCACGAGGTTGTCTTGATGTAGGATTGGAGATCACGCCCACAGTTAGAGCGGTCGGTCTTGGCTCGGCTTTTCGACCATACACATTAGCGTTCTTACCACCAAAGGATCTCTTTGCGCATTTGAAGATGACTCTCACAATCTTCCCACTCTTGATACCGACTTCAATCGCTCGCTTTGTCAATATCATCGGTGAATCCGGATGAAGAATTTCCAATCGATGATTGAAGAATGGGCTGTCGGTGTTCCCATAAACATATCAACCAACTCCCTATTGGACAAGGGTGGTTGAACTCGCTAGATCTCTCCACTTAGCATACTCCTTGAACTTCTCGTCACGACCCATAGACATGCTTTGTAGTTGCATGCGAGTGGGTGTCAATTCAAGATTGTACTCATACTGTCAGAAAGCATCACCAAATCACTCCAAGTACGGATACGGTCATTCTCTAGTTGATAGTACCATTCCAACGGGTTCGGACAAACTCTCTTGAAAATAGTGCATCCACAACTTTACATCATCATGTGGGGATTGATCTTCGGACATAGGACTTCAAATGCAGCTTAGGGCAAGACATGCCATCATACTTGGCAAAAGTAGGAACTTTGAATTTGGGAGGAATCACAACACCAGGAACAATACTCAGTTCAGCCCGGACATCTTCAGGTTTTCCACAGCGTTCAGGCGATCTTCAAGTTGCTTGTACTTGTCATCTTCCTCAGAGTACTGGCCATAATCAGAATGATCCTCTCCTCCTTTCTTTGACTCACGCTGCTCACCTTCATCACCCTTGGTACTCCCCTCGGTATGGACACTTCCTTCAGAGAGTTCAATACGGCTGACCACTTTTGGACCCCCTTTGTAGCGTCTACCCATGTTGAGGAGACCAACAACCTTCTTCTTCTTGTTGAGGAGCTTCTTCAGATCTTCTTGGCCTTGGACCAAGTTGGTGAACATCTCTGAACCGAGCATTCGAGCCGGAGATCTTTGATCTGTTCAAGAGCCATTTCTGCTAAAATAAATAGCGAGCAAATGAGAAAACCAATCTCCAATGTACCTGTGATGCAATGTTATGCTATGCTATGCGATGTTTATGCGAATGCAATGCAATGTTTTCAAGGACCTAAGAGATTTAAATTTGTTAAACAAGCAATGAACAAACATTCATTAGTACTCTTCTCATTATTCTTTTTTCTTTTTCAAGTACAAGAGATAGTTCAAAATAATAAAAGAAAACAAAAACATCCTAAAGCTCTAAGTCTCCCATGGGCGCTTCCTCTTGGTGCCGATGTAGGCGTTGATGTTTCGCTCCTCGTGAAGTAGCTTGGTCAACTCTAGCACTTTCTTCTCACTTGCATAGCACTGAGCTTCAAAGGTATCCCTTTCTTCTTTAAGTTGAATCCAGGATCTCTTCAAGTCTTCAAAATCAGTAGGCATGTCAGGATGGAGAACAGTATAGGATACATCACCTATAGCAACAGTTCCATGATTCTGGTAGAACAGTGAATGGCATCATGAGGTTTTGAGCTCGAGCTCGCACCCATTTGAGGTAAGGTTCCCAAGGAATGGATTTTGGTGCCCCAAAGTCTTGGTATCGTCTTCTTTACCATGCCCCAAGCGTATAAACCTTCGGTAATTCTAGAGATCGTGATTGTAATCGAACACAATATCTTGGAGAAGCATATCATGTGGACCATCTTTTCGAGCAAAACCAAACTGACGTAGAGCTAGAGAAGGGTTGTAAGTAATACCTCCCCTTATACCAAGTAGTGGTACATTAGGGAATTCTCCACAACGCTCAATGAATGTGAAGTCCTTTTGAGAGAAAAGACTCCAACGGATATCTGAATGGGAGAGTGACATTAGCCTTTGAGACCATCTCAACCTTTGTTCGTTCTTCAAAACTGATGGAGGAAGGTGCGAAATAAACCACCTTGAAAGTAACGGTATACAACACATGAGAGTTCCTTGTCGCTTAGTAGTACGAGTGTGGAGAGAATGTAGGATGTCTCCAAGTAAGGTAGGCACTGGATTACGGGTAAGAAACAACTTGATGGCATTGACATCTATGAATTGACCCGAGTTAGGAAATAGAATCAAACCATAAATTAGCAAGGCAACAATGTCTTCAAATGCGTGGAAACTCATAACTTTGAGGAATTCTCGGGCTTTCTTAATTAGGAACTTGGCAAGTAAACCCTTAACTCCACTTCTGGTTTCCCAATTGGCTTCAATGTCTGAGCGCTTAAGATGTAAGGCTGATGCAATGTCTTCAAACTTAGGAACCTTTTCCAAACCGGTGAATGGCATTTGGTCAAGAATAGGTATCCCAAGTAGCTTAGAGAACTCTTCCAAGGTAGGAACTAACTGATAATCTGGAAATGTAAAGCAATGGTGTTTCGGATCAAAGAACTGGAATAGGACATGCATCATATCTTCTTCAAAACCGGAGATAACCAAATCAAGTAGATAACCGTGTCTTTTGATGAACCGAGCATGGTCGGGAATCTCAAACCAATTCTTTGAGTTGAGAAGGATACCCATGAAGTTGATTCGGATAGTCTTTCTAGAAGCCATAATCCCTACAAAACAGAGCAAAGATAAATCCCTAGGTCCTTGAAATAGTTAGAAATGATATGCAATGCGAATGATGTCATGATGTCATGTTTAGCACACAAACAATTCACACAATGAGCCTAGGGTTAAGGCTTGCATGAGGTATAGGTGATTACCCTACCAAAAGTTTGAGTTGGTTCATCCTGTCCTATAATAGTAACCGGTTCTAGGAATCTCATATCATCTTTCTCGTAGGCGCTTATTTCAATACGACGGCCAAGTGGTCGATCGAAAATGTCCCAAAAGTCTAATCTCAATGAGCGTAGCATCGAGTATCAACCAACCTCGGTCTACACCAAAGCCGGCCATCTCACTACCTTCTAATGGCCAAGATGGGTCAATTAAGGTTCTAAAAGTTTAGTTAGCGCTTGATGACACCACGCAGAAGCCAAATACTTTCTTCAACTTGGGAATGAAGAGTATCGGGGCAACCAAAGTGTCACGCTAACGTAGCCATCATGTTGACCGTTTAGTTATACGTCTAGCGGTCGCGATGATTTAATGCCACTTACCTAAAAGGAAACCCGGATCCGGGTGTAGGATCCCCCAACAATATAGTACCCAAGCAACCCTTAAAGATAAAGCATACAAGTCAAACAAAAAGCAGTAAAACTGATCTAGGAATCCCTAAGGCAATTCTCTCTTTTGGATCTTCCCTAGCAGAGTCGCCAGTTCTGTGATACGGTGAACTGACTTTGTAGGATTTTTGTATCCAAATGTGCGGATAGCAAGAGTCGCCACCGACTTTTATTTTTATCCAATTAAGGGAAGGTAAAAGTGTAACAGAAAAAGACCTTCGTTAGATTCTGAGTTCGGGAGAATGGTTATGAAAAGGGAAGGTATTAGCACCCCTTTCCATCCGTAGTTATCTACGGGCTCTTAGTTGCTCTAGATCACTTTTTAAAAATTGCTTTCTGTGTGTTTGACAAAAATGTTTTGAAAAAGGCATTTCGCTTTGACTTTGTAATGACTCATGTAGGAGTGTATACAAAGTGTTCGGAAATGTTTTTGTTTTGAAAAGAATTTGATCTTTGAAAAAGAGTGTGTGGTGTGAAAAGCATTTTGGTAGAGCGAGCAACTAAAAGTCTTGTTTACCCACTCAGAATTTGGTCGTTTTGTTGTACTTCTACATTCCTTTAGAATAGCGCTAGCCATACCATTAGTTAGTAGGTAGCTCCATTCGTTGGATGTAAGCGGGACATTCGAAGGGACATCGGATGGTCATAGAAAGCAACTTGTAGGAAGTATCCTAGCACATTCGAAGGGACTATCATCATTTTTCGTAGGCGACAATCGAGGGTCAAGATCATGTATTCGGAGGCGACGTCGTGAGTCTATGATCTTTGTATCGAAGGGACTATGATGATTTGTTTGAAAGGCAACGGTGCTAGAATACCTCTACGTTCGAGGGACATGACCATTTTGAAATCGAAAGGCAACGAGAGAGAGAATTCCCCTAAGGGGTGCGTGTGTGAAAGAAGTGTGTCAAATTCAGATATTTTATCTTGAAATTAGTGTGAGCTATGTCCAATTATTATCTTGCCATACACGCCTAATTACTAGCAATTGATAAGGGTGCGGAAAGTAAAATGCGGAATGTGAAGTGCGGAAAGGTAAATCATACGCTATTACATGGCTTTGGGGCAGATACATAATTTAAACTTGCGGAAAATAAAAGCCTAAATTAAACTATTACAACCCATGAGCAATTACATTATTGGAAAAATAGAACGATAAAAAGAAAACGTCCGAATCGGAGCAACCTGTGAAAGAATAAGAAAATCGGAAAATGCGATATGAATCGAATAAGAGAAAAAATGTTAGAAAAATGCAAGTTTTAATATGAGAAAATTAATATATGCTGGAAATAAGATAAATAGATTAAAATAATTTTTTGGGATTTTTTGGAAAAGATTTAATAATTAAAATGCAATTTATAATGATTTAAATGCTAAAATAAAAATAAAAATAAATATGCATGCAAAAATTATATTTTTTAATTTATTAAATTAAATAAAAGTTTTTATGAAAATAATGTAAAAAGAAAAAATGTTTTTGGTAATTTTTTAATGCAAAAATAAAATATAGAAAAGAAATTAAAATGAATGGAAAATATTAAATAATAAGAAAATAGGAAAATAGAGTTTTGTAAAAGTGAAAAAAGGGATTGTCTGAACCAGGAATCGAACTGGAGACATCCCTTTCAAACCTTGAAAACCACATGCTTGACCAATCGTGGCGTGTTATGTTTGGAAAGCGAGTTAGTGGATTATACCGCCTTCCCATTGTCTCCTCCTTCGCGCCAACGATCGTCTTCTCGATTTGAATTTTAAAAGATAGTGTCGGCTTTGGTTCGGCTGAGACCTCGCAAAATCAAAATGCAACACACATAATATAAATGAAATCTAAGGCCATGGTTCGATTCCTTGGAGCATTCCGAACACGATGGTACAGGTCCTATTGTCCAATTTTTCCATTTAATCAAAACCCCAATTCGAGCTCAGGAACCCTAGATATGGTATATATCGATTCAGGCCATGGAAACACGATTGGCTTGCCGAGATCGCTTGCAAACTTGATTCTAATCACAAACAAACAATCAAAACAGATTAATAATGCATGAATGTTAGAAATCGAATTTTGAAATTTCAAGAACAAACCAAATTCGGTTTTCACGATTTTTGATGGATTCGAGCAATGTGAAGGTCTGGATTCACTCTGGAGGTATCAAGTAATGTGTTGGACACCTCACAAACGATTGAAAACGGCTGGAAGTAGGGTTACCACTTGCTTCAAGAACACGATTTCTTTGAGTTTGGATTAGGGTTTCTGAGCCAATTTTTTCGTTCTTTCTTGATAGGTATGCATCATATATTTATCTTTGGATGGATTTGGAATGGTTTTGGAAAGAATTGATCAACATTCAATGGAAATCAAATTTTGATATTCTCATGAAATCAAATTTTCAAATTTGTCCAATTTCAATCCAATCTTGCCAAATTTGATCCAATTTGAAATTTGGCATTTGTGAGTTAATTGGACCTTAAGGAAAGAATAAAATCAATCTTTGCCATTAATTTCAATTTTATAATTTATTTTAAGATTTAATTTGCATTTAAATGAATAAATTACAAATTAAATAGAAAAATAAATCAAAAATTCGTGGCTTTGGGCTTGGACACTCCTAATTGCTTGAGGAACAAGTTAGGATGAAGAAAAAGTAGGCCCATTTGCAAAAGATTTGATTTTTTGAAGTATCTCTCTTTGTGCATTCTTCCAAAATTGCCCAACTTGTAGATGGTGTAGCTTGCTCAATTTTCCACATTTTTGAGTGTTCTTGGACTTTTTGGAAATCTCTAAGAGTCCTCTAACCAATGTCTTTGGTCTCATCTCAATTGGAGTTACCATGCTCAAAATATCTTCAAAACAAAAAGTTGACTTTTTGTTGACTTTGAAAATGACCTGTAATGTTTTGAGCTATACCTCTCAAATGAAGCATTTTTTGGACATTCTTGTGAGACATGAAGTTGTGGAGAATTGAATTTCCTTCAAAACAAGAGGTGGTGGAGAAATTTCTGAGAAAGTATGAGAAAGTTATGATCAGTCAAAGTTCAGTTGACTTTTCATCTAGAAACCCTAATTTAGAAAGTTTGACTTTTGGGCAAATCTTGAGTTTTCTTGATGAATCATGATCAACCCTTGATCAAATGATGAATGTAACTTCAAAATGAGGATGTTGACCAAAAATCGAAGTTTTGAGTATGTTGACCACGTTGACTTTTGTCCAATACACCCGATTTTCAACCATCTGAGCAATTGTCTGAGGAAACTTGACTTGTGAGGCTTGAAACTTGACATGGAGAATCTTTGAAGCATATGAGGAGGCATGAAGACCATTGGAGATGTTGGAAATCCACCTTGGCTTGAGAGATACCAAACCCTAGTTTGGGTTGATTGTCTAGGAGAGAGTTTGTCTGATCAACTCTTGAGGAATCCTTGAGTATGGATGTATGAAATCTCTTGAGTAGATGGAGGGCAAATTTTGGGGTATGACAACCGTGAGAGACAGAGTTTGGGTGAACTGTGAGTAGCAGCGGAAGGAGGTTCACGGCGGCTGGGATTGGATCGGCGACGGTGAAGGAGTGAAGGGGACGACTGTGAGGGAGAGAAGGTTTACGGTTTGGAGGTTTGGAAGGAGATACGGTGGGAGTATAATGGAGGAAATGGAGGTGTATGAAGCTGTGATGATTGTCGCGGCTGGGTGAGAAACGGATGGGAGTTTCGGTGGTACAAGGTTATAGTTGGGAACAGTGTTGAGGATGTAGGTGTGAAGAAGATGTATGGATGATGTGAGGAAGCAGAATGGGCGTGAGATGAGGTGTGGCGGAGAGTTGAAGGAAACGATGGGGATGGAGGAGTTGAAGATGACTTATGCTTTACGCGTTTCGTTCTTTCTTTGTTTTTCAATTCCCCCTTCAATATAACACACATATATATACTCAACAAATTAGGTTTAGCAATTTTTAAAATGTCAATAATGCCCTTAATTATAAATTGGGCCATAAAGCCCAAAAGAGTAAAATTAACTTATCCAATAACATTTTTCTTTTCATTTTTAGAGATAAAAATTAAACATCTAAATTGTCAAAATTGATAAAAGTTTGGACAATAAATTATCCGAAAAATAAAATAAGCATATTAAAATAAACTACGGGTTTCATAGATTAAAGAAAAATTATCGACATAATTAAAATTGAAATAAAACGATAATAAAAAATACCTGATTTTAAAACACTTACGGTTAAAAACAAAACTTCGAAATGTATCGAAAAATTAGAGAGAGCACATTTTCATGATCTACGTGACACGTAGATTCATAAAGCAGTGAGTAAAAGGCGAAAGTTTGAAATATTTTCCGCTAATTTTCCGCACTGTGTCGAATTATTTTTAACCGTCTATTTATAAAACCAAAATATCGATATCATCGACATATAATCAACTTAAAACGATACAATAGATAGGTAAGAAGATAAAAATGAATGAAGTGAAATATCGGGTATTTTATAACTGTAAAACGATGCAAATATCGATTTAAACTAACTTTTGGTCAATTTAAATACGACGAAATGATGCATATGCAGTGAATGAATGATTGCTTAATGCAATGACCTAATGGAAGCGTATGCAGATGAATGCAAAACCTAAGCCAATTAAAATTGATATAGGAGGGCAAATTTTGGGGTGCAACAAGCAGATCCAAAGGTGGTGGTCAACGCAACAACTACAAGAGAGGTGACAAAAGTAATGTGAAGTGTTTCAATTGTCAAAAGCTTGACCATTTCATAAGAGATTGTAATGCGAAATCGAAAGAAAATCATGGAGATGAGGCCAAGGTTGCTAGGCAAGAGGTAGATGATGATGCTACGCTTCTTGTCATGATCACGGAGGAGAATAATGGTTGCAAAGAGGGGCTGGACAACAACTCAGTAGTGTGTCGAGGGCTGGAAAATAACTCTAACAGTGCAGAATTTTCTGCACAAACGCGTTCGAAGCGAAACACAATGGTTACCGTTCGAGGAGGAGTCCAAAGTAGTGATGAGTGGTACTTGGATTCAGTTTGTTCGACTCATATGACGGGTGTAACACCCCAATTCTACCCCTCGTATTTAATAGTAAAATCAGAGTTTCAAAATTTCATCCAAACATAAATTGAGGTATCACATATTCGTGTTTCCATCACTTTGCATTATAATGCACATCACAAAAATCAAAAGTCGGATATACCGATTCATATCATAAATCATCATATAAACATATGACTATTCACAACACATCGGATGTGTTCACAAAATATACATATCATCATGTTATCATCGATACATAAAGTTATAACATCATAAGATAGTATACATAAACTATCCTATCCAAAATAATAACGTCGCCCAAAACCCGAATGTTACTACTATCAGAGCAGAGCGACTCAAAATAAAGAGACTCGAGCTAATCCTCATCATCCTCGCGGATCACATGCACGTTACCAATATAAAGGCAACGGCGAAACAAGTAAAGGGTAAGATACTCCAAAACATATAATTAAAGGCATGATAAAATATATAAATAGTTTTTGGAATCATAAATGATATAAGTTAATAAGAGTATGTCAACATATATAAAAATCTTACATACTTTAAATTGGCATTTAGTGTATAAAATCAACACTTTAATTTCGTCAGTAATCATTATAATCGTATCAAAACAAAGTATCATATAACATCGCAATTCAACATAAGCCATCAATTAAAACCCAACGCCAAAAGACTCAAAAATAAACATAACCGACTCCATGAAACACGACTATGTTATGCATGTGGTACCCGTCGCTTTGTCCATAATTAGAGACATTGGCATAAAGCCCATCGTCGCTTGACATAAAAGCCCTCGTCGCCAATGCAATGTATGTGACACGACAACACGACACAACAAAAATATCATCATCGCACATCAAAATTGACATAAAGTCCATGTCGCCATATTTATCCACATCAAGATAAACATATCATCGCATCGCATATCATCAAGTATTCATTATAAATAAACCGTCGCAAACATCATGTTTAATCACACCACATCATTATCAAATAATTCATTAAATTCCAAACGCGGGAAAATAACTAAACATCAATAATTGTCACAAAAGTCATTCCTAATAACCGGCATTAATCATAATCATTAACACCGCAATCAGATTGTCCATACGTGACTTAAATCGACTAAAACACAACTCGATTCAATTTAACTGTAATTTGGCCTATTTCGGGTCGTTTTGTAAAAACTCAAAATTTCAAAAAACTAACCTCACCACGACGTTCTACACGTCGAAATTAGCTAGCACGTCAATTTTCGTTAAATTCGGAGCAACTTGCTTCGTCGCCGAAATTGCCGAAATCGGGAAATCAGAACATAATCTGGTTCCAAATTTAATCGGCTAACTTATGTTATAATTATATTTTATTAATATAAACTAGTAGTATATGAAATTAGGGAAAAGGAAGGAAACAAAAACTAATTCCAAAATTATGCAGGTAATAGAAAAATATGCAGAACACAGAATGAGCAAAAACGACATTTTTCATTTCCTCCTCCAGCACAAAGGGACGAACGTCCCAGGGAGTATAAGAGGGAGAGGCGGGCGCCTAAGGAGAGGGGGACGGTCTCCCTCCCTTGTGAGGTGGGCGCCTCCCTTGTACTTCTTCGTCCATTCTTCTTCTTCCTCAGTTTCCATTACAAGCAGTGTTTTTTCATGTTTTACAGTTTTCTGCATATTTTCATTTTTGCAACTTCTAATTCCTACTAGCCATAGCAATAAATCACCAACATCAATACTCCTAACTCAACTTTCCTAAGTTATTTCCACAATCACACAACAAAACTCATGAACCTAAATATCAATTTTTATCCCAAATCGAAAACATATCAATCAAACCCTAACTATAGGAAGTGGAAAATCAAACCTCTTACCTTAAATGCTTGGATGATCCTAGATGCTCCAAACAAATCAAACCCCTAGCTTTTCTCTTGCTCTTCTCTTCCTCCAAAACTCTCTCTAGTTTTCTCTCTAAGTATGTTTTGGTGTTGTAATGGAAGAAAATGAGAAAATGGTGGTTTTGTTGGTTTCTACTACAAGACAATAGGGTGTACACCCAATTCTCTCCAATTAGCACTCACACCCCCAACTTGTCTTACTATTAATTATAACATTAATAATATCTAATAATATTATTAACCCAATTAATTAAAATAACTTCGAGAAATTAAATATCGGGTCTGAATAATATTTTACCGAACCGAACGGAATAAAAACCGAACCGAACAAAACGTCGCCAAATATATTAACAGATATATTGATTAATGTAAATATTCTCGTCGAAAAATAATCGTCTAACGGTAACTCGAAAATATTAATATAATATAATATTAAATAAAACGGGGCGTTACAACTGGTAGAAAAGATTGGTTTGTAAAAATCAATCAAGCCACAAAGAATAGAGTAAGATTCACAAATGAAACCACTTTAGCGGCCGACGGTGTGGGTGATGTTTTGATCAAGAAGAAAGATGAAAGCCATTCTTTGATCAAATATGTGTTGTACATTCCTGGAATTAGGTATAATCTCTTGAGCATTGGCCAATTACTCGAGAAGAATTACACAATTCGGATGGAAAATAAGATTTTGTGCATTTTTGACCAAAAAGGCGTTTTAATCTTGAGATCACCCATGGCTGCAAATCGTACATTCAAAATAAAGTTGAAAGTAATGGAATAGAAATGTCTTGCTACAACGGTAATTCGTGATGAATGGTTGTGGCACTACCGTCTTGGACACCTCAATTTTAGAGACCTTGATGCGTTGCAAAAGCATGGTATGGTAATCAGGCTTCCCAATATAAATTTTCCAGCTGAGTTGTGTGAAGAGTGTATGCAAGGGAAGCAACACAAGAACAATTTTAGCAAGGATGTTGGTCATATGACCAAGGAACACCTTGAGGTGGTGTATTCCGATGTGTGCGGCCCAATGCAAGTCAACTCGTATGGTGGAAATAGGTACTTTATCACTTTCATTGATGATTTTAGTAGGAAGCTGTGGATTTACCTCATAAAGAGGAAGGATGAGGTGTTCGATATGTTCAAACGTTTTAAGTCCATGACGGAGCGACAAAGTGGTCACAAGGTAAAAATTCTCAAAATGGATGGTGGAGGTGAATATACCTCAAGTGAATTTGGGAATTATTGTGATGATGAGGGTATAGTATGTGAGGTTGTTCCACCCTATACGCCTCAACAAAATGGAATTTCTGAAAGGAGAAATCGCTCAATTATGAACATGGTTCGTAGCATGTTAAAAGGGAAGAACTTTCCGAAGAAACTATAGGGAGAAGCGATATCTACAACAGCCTATCTGTTGAATATGTGTCCTACTAAGAAGCTTTACAAAGTTACACCGGAAGAGGTATGGTCTGGCCATAAACCGAATTTGACGCATTTGAGAGTTTTCGATTCAATTGCATTTAGGCACATTCCGGGTCAACTTCAAAAGAAGTTGGATGATAAAAGTGAGGTAATGTTACTTGTCGGATATCACCCTAATGGTGGCTACAAATTGTTTGATGTGAGAAGCAAGAAGATTGTGATTAGTCGAGATGTGGTGGTAGAGGAACTGAGGCTGTTTGACAGCAGAATTTTTCAAAAACCAGTAGCAGAAACCGATTTCTCAACAGAAGGAAACCGATTTCCCTCGCGAAAATTGTAGTATGGAAGCTCTAGAATTGAATTTCTAGAAACAGAAACCGGTTCCCCTGATCCTGGAAACCAGTTTCCACCAGAAAATGCAGAAAACCAGCAACAACAGCAGAATACAGACAAGACGAAGAGGTCTACCTCAACGGATCCAAGATTGTGAAGTGTTCCATGATAATGAGATCAATAATGATGGTGATCTCATTCACTTTGCACTTATGGCTGAATCTGAATCGGTGAGTACATAAGAGGCATTGAGAAATGCAAAGTGGGTAAGTGCTATGAAAGAAGAATTGGAATCGATTAAGAAAAATAGTACTTGGGAGCTAGTTGATTTACCGGAAAGAAAAAAAGGCAATCAGAGTAAAGTGGGTCTATAAGGTGAGGGCAAATCCTAAAGGTGAAGTTGTCATAAGGCTCGACTAGTGGCAAAAGGATTCTTGTAGCGAGAAGGCATAGACTCTGATGAGGTGTTTGCTACGGTAGCTAGATTGGAGACCATACGGTTGGTTGTTGGTATCGCCAATAGAAAAAATTTGCGAATGTACCAAATGGATGTGAAATCCGCATTTTTGAATGGTCCATTTGAGGAGGAAGTCTATGTAGAGCAGCCCCTCGATTTTGTGATAGAGAACCAAGAGGGAAGAGTCTACAAGTTAAGGAAAGCACTCTATGGTTTGAAACAAGCACCTAGAGCTTGGAACAAACGCATAGGTACTTTTCTTATTGAAGTTGGCTTCAAGAAGTGTGTGTCCGAACATGGTGTTTATGTGAAGTCGGATGCAAGCAAAGGTGTGATTATACTTTGCTTATAAGTGGACGATCTTTTGATTATGGGCAACAATGGGGAGTTTATTTCCAAGTTCAAAGGTGAGCTTATGAAAGAATTTGAGATGAGCGATCTTGGTATCATGACATACTTCCTTGGTATAGAGTTTCACAAGTCAAAGTTGGGACTTCTCATGCACCAAAGAAATTATGCTTATGAGATATTGAAGAGGTGTGATATGGAGCATTGTAATGCTGCCAATTCACCAATGGAACCAAGGTTGCAGCTGTCCAAGAATGAGGATGAGGATGACGTTAATCCAACTCAATATAGAAGGTTGATTGGATCATTACGTTACTTATGCAATAAGCGGCCGAATTTGGCATTTAGTGGCGGTATTGTTAGTAGATTCATGGAGAGACCAAAGGTGTCTCATTTGGCAGCGGTCAAGAGGACCCTTCGTTACATCAAAGGTACTCTTGGCTGCAGAATTCTCTTTCTCGCGACTGATATGGGCAACATGTGTGAATTACTCGGTTATACGGATTCCAATTGGTGCGGAGATAAAGATGATCGAAAGTCTACGACCGGTTATGTCTTTATGTTCGGAGAAGATCCAATCTCTTGGTTCTCCAAAAAGGAACCCGTGGTGGCACTCTCTTCTTGTGAGGTCGAGTATATCGCATCGTCGATGTGTGCATGTCAAGTAGTATGGCTAATGAATCTACTTAAAGAGTTGGACATCATTGAGGTAAAAGTTGTCACACTTTTTGTTGACAACCTCTCAGCTATCAACCTTGCAAGGAATTCCTTTGCACATGGGAGGAGCAAGCACATAGAGATGAGGTTTCATTACTTGAAGGAGTTGGTGTGTGAAGGATATCTGAAGCTAGCTCATTGTCGAAGCGAAGAACAACTTGCGAATTTGTTGACAAAGGCGGTAACAAACGAAGTGTTCAAGAGGCTTGTGAAGAAATTGAACTTGAGGATTATGGAGCACTTGGCTTAAGGTGGTGTGTTGAATGTAGCATATAAGTCAAGTGAATTGTGGAGGCTTCAGAAGCTGTTTTGATAACAGCTTAAGTAAATAAGCTGTTCTGCCAATTATAGCAGAAAACTTAATTTCGAAGAGGAAACTAGTTTCCCAGTTTGGAGAAACCGGTTTCTACTGCGACTTTCAGTTTTTCTGGCTTGACAGTTTTCTATTTTGTTGTTGAGTTGTTTTGTTATGTTTTTTTTATGCTTATAAATAGAACTCTTTTGTAATGTAGAATGTAATGTCATTTAGGGAATAAACAATTTTCTCCTCAATTACTCTCTCTCTCTCTCTCTCTTTCTCTCTCTCTCTCGATTTTTCCATTTTCTCTCTAAAACTTCATTTTCTCCAATTCTACCTTCACCATTGATTCACCTCAATTGTGTATGTTCCAACAATATTGAGGATTTGAATTACCGTGTTGCTAAAGTATACACCAAAAATGGCCCGGGTTAAAAATATGTAGTCATTGTTAAGTTGAACAGCCTCAACAATTTGCTTCCATCAGTTATAGTAGTGGAGGTATATATTTATAGGAATTTCTTTGTACATCTAGTGGTGGTGGGTTACATCACCGAAAACCTAAAAATATCATTCGCAAGTGCATTGTGAATTCACCTCGCAGCAGGTTTCGCAAGTGCACTTGTGAAGACACCCTATTTTTCATACATATTTCTTTGCAAGTGCATTTGCGAAACCTTTTGCGAGGTGAATTCGCAAGTGCACTTGCGAAAATTTCTATATTTGTATATTTTTTGTTTAACTATTATTTGGTCCAATTATTAAAAAAATTCATTAACCGAAGAGTCACTCTTTTTTACTGATCTGATGTAGAAAATAAAAAAACGAAAAAAAAATTAAATGTCGTTAATTGAATCAATTATTTCAATAATATTTTTTTCTAATAAAAATATAAGTAACATGAAATAATTCAATAAATCATAGTCAATTATTAACCAGTGAATCAGTCTCCCAATGTAGAAAGGAAAATATTTATATTCAAATTTTTTAATTATTATAATTGATTAAGATTTATTGAATTATTTAATATTATTTATATTTTTAATTTGACGAAAATATTGTTAAAGTAATTGATGACATTTAATATTTTTTATTTTAGTTATTTTTTTTCATAAGATCAATAAAATATATTTTTTAATATTATTATAAAATTTTATTTTTATTAAGTAGATTAAATTCATTTATCGGGTTAATAATTGACTATAATCTATTGAATTATTTCATGTTACTTATATTTTTAAGTAGAAGGAAATATTATTGAAATATTTGATTTAATTAATGACATTTAATTTTTTTTCCATTTTAGTTATTTTCTACGTCAGATCCAAAAGAGTGACTCTTTGGTTAATGATTTTTTTTTTATAGTTGGACCAAATAATAGTTAAACAAAAAATTTTGCAAAGGCACTTGAGAATTTACCTCGCAGCAGGTTTCACAAATGCACTTGCGAAAAAAATTATAAATATAAAAAAAATAGTTTCTTCGCAAGTGTACTCGCAGAACCTGCTGAAAGGTGAATTTGTAAGTGCACTTGTAAATTCTGGGAGCATTTTGGATTTTTCAAAAAGAGTCTAAAAAAGACTACTATGCAGATAAAGAAATTCCTATATTTATTTTTGTATGTATATATATCTTTTACCTTTTTGATAGCGGATATAATGTTTTGTGTGCTTGTATGGATTTGTTTTGTGTTTTTTATGTCATGTTGCAAAGTCAGTTTTGTATAATTGTATGTAAGGGTGTTCAAATTATAGTTAATTGAATTGTATTTATGTATTGAATTGGATTGAATCATAAAAAATACAGAACCATTTATTCAAAACAATTTTAATGCAGTTTTAAACTATTTCAAAATCAGTTTTTATTATAAATTGATTTTATTATAAAAATTAGTATTTTATAAAA
Organism: Vicia sativa; assembly: GCA_021764765.1. NCBI lineage: Eukaryota > Viridiplantae > Streptophyta > Magnoliopsida > Fabales > Fabaceae > Vicia > Vicia sativa. Next base: position 150,279,211 of record CM038793.1, on the reverse strand, counting down.
AAAATCAAATAATTTTTTTTCTAAAAAATTTAAAAATTTATTTTTAAAAAATAGAAAAAAAATTAGATTTTGAAAAAAAAACTGAAAAAATTTGTTTTTTTTGAAAAATAAAAAAACTAAAATTATATTTTTCGAAAATATAAAAAACTGGAAAAAATTTCCAAAAAAAAACTGTAATATTTATTTTTAAAAAAAATAATAAAACTGAAATTGTTTTTCCGAAAAATATAAAAAAATGTGTATGTTTTTTTTGAAAAAAAAAACTGGAAAAAGTTTTCGGAAAAAAAACTGAAAATTCTTTTTTTGAAAAATAAAAAAATTGAAATTATTTTAACAAAAAATCTAGAAAAAAAATTTGAGAAATAAAAAAAAAAGAAATTTCAGAAAAAAAAACTGAAATTATTTTATCAAAAAATATAAAAAATTGGGATTTTTTTTGAAAAAAAAACTGAAATTTTGTTTTTTTTTTTTTAAAAAAATGGTTTTTGAAAATAAAAGAATTTGAAAATATTTTTTACAAAAAATTTCAAAAAAAACTGTAATAATATTTTTAAAATTTAAAAGAATTTTTTTTCAAATAAAAATATTTCAGAATTTTTTTCCAAATAAAAAATTTCAGAATTTTTTTTTTCCAAAATACAAAAAAATCTGGAAAAAAATATTTTATAAAAATTTATTTTAAAGAAATTATTTTTCGAAAAAATATATATATTTTTTAAAAATAAAAAAAACTGAAAAAAATATATAAAATTTTTTTTTCAAAACTAATTTAAAATTTAATTAAAAAAAAATTTAAGTTTTTCAACAAAACTAGTTTGAAACTAATTAAATTATATTAAACTTGTTTTTTACTATAAATTGATTTGAACTAGTTATAAACTGAATTGTAACTGGTTTTATAGATTAATTACTTTTTTTTTAAAAATAATTTTTAATAACTGAATTGAACCATTAATATGATTCGATTCAATTCAGTTCATAAACCACGCACTCCCTTAATTATATAGATCTAGATCTGTTTTGTGTTTTTTGCATTTACATTTAGTTTCGAATTAAGTGTTGTTTTGTTTCGACATTGGTTTTTATTGCAGTACATTACAACATTTGGATTTAGTTCAGAATTAAGTTACAACATTTGGATTTAGTTTAGAATTAAACAGTAAACTTTATTTTTGCGGTTTCGACATAATTACGGTTTCGCTATAGTTTATCAGTGGAAGTTGGTTTTGGTTTGAATTAAATTTGCAGGAAGAAATTATGAAGCGACGAAGAGAAGAAAATTTTACTTTCAATCTTGCTTACAAAATGTTCGTTAAAATGCCTTCGCCGACTTTTAGATTTTTTCTCTTCTATTATCTATGGTTTTTCGCTATAACATTGTTGTTGTGTTGTCACGAGAAATTTGTTCGAATTTTTCTTTTACCTTATTATATGGATATTCCATCCTCTGATGCACGATGATGTGATTTCATCTCGATTGTGGTTTCAACAGCTACCACCACGGCTCTTTTATTAGTATTTTTTATAGCTGTTTCCAAACACATAATAGGAAATCACGAGTAATACATATATTAATATTAAGAGTTTTATTCTCAAATTTCTAATACAGAACATTTATAGTCCTTTATGTCCCTTGCCACTCTACTTTACTAATTAATTATTTTTCTATATTTTAGTTATATTCAAATTTTAGTTGACCCTTAAATTTTGTTTTTATTTTTGATTGAAAGTTAATTTTTGGCATGAGAATTAGAAGAAAATATTTAAGCATATACTTGTTGCAATGCATGCGCTATTTTAGTTTATAAAATTTTGATTAAAAACCTAAAAATATATTTAAAAAGTCTATCAAAAGTTTAGTTTCAATCCCGAGACATGTGAGTTATGGTTTTCATATACACTTCTGCAGCGCCACTCCGATTCACATTAAATTTATGATTTTCATATAATTAATAGATTATGCATTTGTAACATGAAAAATAAACTTCCTTTAATAAAGAGTTTTTATTTGTATAACAATGAATAATGAACCGTTTAATTTATATGTATTTTATGCTTGTTGATGATCATGCAAATTCTAGAATAACCATCAAACAATGTAAAATATTTATTTCACTTACACAACTAAAATTAATAAAGAGTCGGTAGTAAAAAATTAATTAAGATGAAAATCCTAATAAAAAGAATTTCACTGGTTTGCATTCAGAGGATATTTTATAATGACATAGATAGACATTTCCTTGAGTATCAACACATAAAACAATTTGTGCATTGAATTTATAGACACATTGAAACTTAAGCACAATTGCACATTAAGACCTAAAATATTGTTCAATTTGTTGCACATGATATCATAAGCTACATAATTAATTTTCTTTCTATATTCACACATGACACTTATGTTAGAATTAAAGATCCAATAATCATTCAGATAAACATATGTTCATAAAATATAATATATCATTTATGCGGAAACTTGATAGTGATTCAAACATGTATAAAGTTACATGTATAAAGTTGAAGGATCAATAAAATAATTTTAGAAATATTTGGATCCGTCAAGAACATTTCTGTTGGCGGTAATCTTGAGAGTGATGATCTGTGTGATTCTTTCTCAATCGGTACTCCTAATGCCTTGAATGCTCTTAAGATGGGGAGAAGAGATAATTTGCTTACGTGTAATATATTGGGGACCATAGCCTATATATAGTGTGATGGCCAATTAGGATTCCCATTATTCCCAAATGGGTCATCCTGACATCCACTCATATTTAAGCTCATATCTAATTAATTCATTACTAAATAGAAATCTAATCAGTCTTTTAAACTCTATTTGACTACTTAATCAATTAAGGCTCTTAATTTGACAAATCGCTAATATAATTCATATAAATATATTTGCCTACATAATAATTATTGAAATATACTCCCTTCATTCCTATTTATAAGCAAATTTTGACTTTTTACATTCATTGAGTAAATGATGTACTTAGACTATATGTAGGTTAGATACATCAATCATTCAATGAACCTAAAAAGTTAAAATTTGCTTAAAATTGGAATGGAGGGAGTAAAAATTAAATAATATTTAAATATAAAATATTCCAATAATCCCCCACTTGAGCAATATATCTTAATAATTATATTATAGTCTTTAGGCGCGCATCTGAATGCTATTTATCCTTACATTTCAACATTACAATTTGGTTCATCTCATACATTAATAATGAGACCATCGTGGCTGACGTCACTAACATATAACGTGACTGAACCTCGACGACCACCACATAAATGTATTTGATAAATGATCGATATAGATGCGTGGCATGGAAATTTCATGCAATGTGATCTCTAAATCATGTATATTTCCAACTGGTCCACCTATAGTCTTTATTGCGATTAAACTAAAATTTGCAAATTTAATATTTGCACAAACGATACAGAAATGGTTATAACAACAATAATCTTATAAACATTATTTTTGTAGATAATCTTAACATAAAGTCTGTATCGATATCAAAATAATATTATTAAACATACAGAAGGAGTGACTCCTACTAATCTAAGACATCCTTAGTGACAATAATCATATGAAAGTCCTTATATGTCTGATCGCGACTTTATGTGTCTTAAAGAATCTAGACCGTAAGTATACAGTCCTATCGCATGTAGCTTTAAAGATTATCGAATCCCAAGGGACTAAATGTCGACCTATCCTTATCTAAGGTTACTACGTAAATCTAAGGCTAATAATGTAAATAATTGGGTTTAGGGAACCTAACTGATTATAATCTAGTTTAGATTCAAATGGGGAATATCGGTATGTAATGGTCGGACTTCGGGAATTTAGCAACTCATCAACTTAAACTCGTATTGTCAAAACAGTTTTAGTAGAAAATATTTATTTGAAAATCCTCTTCTCACACTCTCGTTTTTATTGATTCATATCCTATAATTAAACCTAAGTGAGTGCTCTCGTTGTTTCAATTAGTGTTTAAAAATAGTTTTTGAAAATAAATAAAATCTAATCAACTTAAAAGCGCTCTCGCTATATTTTAAATTGATGCACAATTACTAAAGTCCAGTTATTATCTCAAACTCTCGTTTTATTGATCCTAACTTCTAATCTGTATTTTACTCGTAACAAAACAGTTTGCATTAAGAACTAGTAATTGAAACTAGAAAATTAATCTTTTTAAAACAGAATAAATCGAATGACGTTTCTAAACCCCGTTGGCTATATGACCTTACATACCGAAAACTAAACTTAGCCTAGCATGTTATACGGTTCAGTTATAGTGCAATGATAATAAACAATATCAGACAGTTCAGATAACACATGTATTTCAGATAATTTAGGCATAAAATCAATAAATAATTAAAATAAGCCAATAAATAAATAAAAAATTAAAATAAATCAACAATTAAATTAAACAGTTAAAATAAACCTGAAAATAAAAAGGCAAAATATTTGGCAAACTTCAGGTGTCTCCCACAGGTCGGTGAGATCTGCCCTTCATTGCTCCGAGAATTAAATGCAATGAAGGAAATTAAAAGGTGCAATTCTGACGTAAGGTTAGAATCCGCAAAGGTTCGCAGCAATCCCCGATGTGGAAATTGCTACGAGAAAAGAAAGCAGATACTAGACTAAATAAACCGAAATTGGTAAAATAAAACTAAACTGAAAATAATTTTGGCAGAGTAACAGTAAAGAATGCAGAAGAAAAAGCGTCCCATAAAGTGTAGACTGACGACCTATTTATAGAAGTAGGGTTGCGCTTGGTAGCTGGGTTGGTTGCATTTTTCTCGCCTCCGATATCTCCTTTGTAGCGGTCGCTACAGACTTGCTGAGTGATGCGTAACCGTCATTATGCTTTTGCCTTTGGTGAGGCAGACTCGCCTCCTACACCGTCGCGGTCACTATAACTCTAGGGTTAGCGTGTAACGGTCGTTACACGTTGCTGCGTTGTGGGCTTAGCTTGCTCTTTGGAAGTGGGCTAGGGCTGCTTAAATTCCTTTTTTAATTTGTAAGACATTTTTACTTGTCATACACCCTCTTCTTTCCATACACCCCACATTTGCATAAATGATATTCTTTTGTGGATTTTGAGTACGATTTATCCGACTTTTCTCGACTTTCTTTGACTTTCTTCGCACATGCCTTATAACTTGTAAAAACTTGAAAACATAGAAAATACCAGCATAATACGAATAAAGAGTAATTTAATTAATTAAAATGCGTATAAAATTCATGTAAATTGATCGAAATAATTGATATATTTTCGGGTTATCAAACTCCCCTACACTTGAACCTTTGCTTGTCCTCAAGCAAATAATAGAATAAAAATCGTTTATTGCAAAATCTCTGACACAATTGCAGACACAACTCAAATCGTACGTGGTTGAGGGGCGTTACATTAGAAAGATAGAACTGGATTCCGACACTAATGATACAGGGATGACACAAAACCATAGAACATGTTCAAAATCTTCCTTCCTATGCCAACCAGTCCGAGTCATGCTATCATAGCTCAACCTAATTCTTTTTGTTTGAAATTAACTGCTTTCGTGCTAGTGCAATCACATTAAGCCCTTTATCTTTTGCACGCACATAATAGAGTAGCCGGTTAGTGATTCTGGTCATTTTTGCACGGGGTTCTGGTACACAAGTTGGTAACCCTTTCTCTTTCCTAGATTATAGGCATTGAGGGATCGAACTGTGGTCCTCCCTACCAAGTTCAGCACCAGATACCACTGAACAGACTTATAACTGGTTGTTATATTAGTTTCTTGTAGGTTCCGCAACTATTGAGTTAAATGACCTGGTGAGGGTCACCTAACTTAATTAGAGCATCCCCTATTATATCTTGATGCTTAAAATTTTTCTGATTAGGACCAGTCACTTATATTCATCGGTTCCCTACGTACTTTGTGGATAAGACGATGCCGACTGGTTGTATAAACTACTCGGGGTTGATCTAAAACTTAAAACTTAAGATCTCGGTATCATAACTACTTAAACTGATCTGCATGATATGGAAGATTTAGGTGTCAAGGCATTATTATTTTTGTCGAATCATGTTCAAAAGTTCTAACGAAGCCTAATTAAGTAACCTATATACTCTTCGAATGTACCGAGTTAATGCGTCGAAAAAAATTAAAAAATTGTTATGATTCAAGAAAAATGTGGAAATAAGAATAACTTATGGAAATGAATACCGATCTGATAAGAATTTTTTTATTGAATGAAAAGGGAAATAACTGAAATTCAAACCTAACTTACTAAAAATTGAAGATAAAAGTTTCCTCCCCTACACTTAAACTGAGAATTTTCCTTAATGCAACAACTAAAGTGAGAAAATGGAAAACTAACAAGGAACTTAAGAAAATAGAAAGAAATACAAGGAAACAAGAAAATAGACCAGTCCTCATTGTTGTCTCTGATATTTTTGCTGCTTGATGCTTCGCCTCGTGCTCTTCCTCCACCGTGTGTCCTCACTCCACCTCTCTTGGGTCTAATAGGTTTCCTCACCAGTGTTTTAAACATAAGTATGCAGGACTTCAATGCAGAATGATAAGTAGTGCATTTCATCAGTCAAGTCAAAAATGTCGCGATGGTTCCAATAGGCGGTGTCGCGTTGATCACACTGCAGTTCTTGCATCATCTGCATCAGTTCTTGTTGACGCTGATCTTGAAGTAAAAGCGATGCATATATTGCTTCGATGGTGGATGGCTGAGGATCATTTCATGCTTGGTCTTGTGGCAGGACATCTGGTTGGGGAGCTTGTTGATTTACTTCTGGTGCTGCATTTCCTACACCTGCTTGATTGTTCTACACATGTGCTCTAGGGGCTGGTGCTTGAAGATCATAAATCCAATTTGCAGCTACGTCAATTCTTGTTACATCTGGATTTGGCAGAATAATTCCTGGAACGACCCTGTGCTGCACTGTCAGGTTGTACATTCCATCCCTTCTTGCTTTGCCAATATGACCATCCTAGTAGTAATCAATATCTAGAAACTTCGCTTGCCAGTATGGTAATTCATCCAACCTGTCTTGCAAATTCAAATACTGGGCAATAGCGGTGACTATTCCCCCTATACAGAAAGGTGATGTGCTGGCGTTTCTTGATAAAAGCGACTGGATGTGCTTGAGAAGGAACGAATCAGTATTTATCCTCAAATCGGGATTAAAGGTGCAGTGCAGAAAATACATCTCCCTAGCGTTCACCTTGTTGTTGTTTTCTCGCCCGATCACTATATTAACGAGGACACGATGGAAGTACCGGATGCACAGGTTGTAGATATGAGTGGACAAAAGCTCTGCTCAATCATCAACTCGAGTTCGAGTTAAACGCTCCCAAATTTCAAACGACCTTGCCATCCAATCTTTATCATGCGGAATTCGGTATTCCACACCTTCTCTATGGTTAAAGTGAAGTACTTGACTTAGAGTCTCTTGGTTCATGGTGTACTCTGTGTTGAATAATCTGAAAGTTGCTGCGCCGATCAGGTACTGACCAACTTCTGGAGTAGGTGGTGTTTAGTATGCAAAAGAACTCAAAAAATCCAACGTGAGGGGTTCATAAGTTGGCAGATTTATAGTGGCAATATGGTGTAAACCAGATTTATGAAGCATGAAGAGCACACTATCAAGCAACCGAAAGTCACATGACAATCTTCATTGATATACTTTATGGGAAGTATACCTCTCTGGTGAAACCTCTGGTAAAGTTGCTCTTGTCGGATTTCGGCTTCTCCATCTCTGAACACCATATCTTTGAGGTCTGGTTCCTCTCTTTCTTCTTGAGCTCTTCTGACCATTTTTTTGAAAGGTTTTGGAAATGGAAATGTGTAGAAGGAAGAAGATTTGTTGAAGAAAGTTGATGTAATGGTGATGTTCTTATCAAGAGTTTATATAAGAGTAAGGTTTTAATGGTGGAGAGAAAGTTTGTGAAGGAATTCAATGGATATTAAGGGTGGTGTTTATAATGGAAATGAAACTGGTGGAAGTTTGAAATGGTTTGAATGGAAATGAATGAAGAATGAATTGGTTGCTCACCGAGTTATAACGTTTGGGTGGTCTAGGGTGTGTAACGGTCGTTACACATGGCTTCTTTTCGCAAGCCAAGCATGCCACCCTTGTAACGATCGTTACAAGGTGTTGACTCCTAGAATTTCGCATGCCTGCAACGGTCGGGACATGGAAGCATGCATTAGATTCTCTTCTCTTGTAGACCGTGGCATGGCAAGGTTGTGTCATTTCAATGTCTTAATTGGAAAAATAAATTGAGCATGGGAGACAATGAAGTGACTATTTAGGTGTGTCATAGGTGTATCATTCAAAGATAATTATAAACTTGGTCTACTAGATAAATATGCATGCATTTTTATTTTTTAGATGAATACAATAATAACAAAATAGAATCATATTATAATAATAGCAGAGCACAATGAGATATATATTTTGATAACACAAATAAATAGAAAATAAAATAAATATAAAATGATGAAATAAAATAACCGAAACAAATAATAAATCTGAAAAATGAATAACCAAAATAAATCTAAAGTCATGCTAATGAAAAACTAAAATAAAAGAAATCCTCTAAATAGACACTCCTCCCCTACACTAAGAGTGAACAGTGCCCTCAATGTTCTAGAATCATAAGTCAACCACCTTTAGAATTGAACTACTGAAATGGGTGATCTAGATTTGGCGTAACAAGGTCCATGAAACCATAAAAGTCAGTGCAGAGAGAAGTAAGATCTGAACGAATAGCAGCAAGCTTCGTCGTGAGTGTATCAATAGCAGTAGCATAATCAGCCTGTGGAATCTGGACAACGGCAACAACAAGGGCTATGGGTGGATCCCAAGCTAGATGACAGTTAAGTAGAGGCGGTGTAATAATAGCAGGGCGGTGTTAAAGGATCATATTCTTTTTCCTCCATGTCATTCTCAGCTACGCCTTCTAGGTCATAAATCCAATTCTTCCTATCGTGCACACTAGATCGTGCAATGTTAGAAAGTGTAAAATGGTAGATCGGCTCATGATGAATCAGTAACTGAAACTGATTCGACTCTAAATATCTAATCATCCCCATGTTAAAACAAAGAGACAAGTCTAGCGGGATAAAGTCAACAAGAGGGGTCAGACAGGATAATGGCTCCCTCAAAAATAGGTCAGTAGCAATCATAGTCAGTAATCCTCCAACACATATCGGGCCATGAGGAGTTTAGGATATACTCAGCAAACGAGCAAGCATAAAAGAAGCACCAACTACTGGTCTGGATTGAAACACATAAAACATAATAAACAGCTCCTCCTTATACACCAATGTATCATACTGAGGTTTTCCAAATAAGGTAAACGCCAGAATCATATGGAAACACCTAATAGATGGGTTATGAATCTCGGACGAGTGTCCAGGAATAGAGCTCTCCTATCACAGATCAGATATCTCTCCCCAAAAGGAGTCTAGCTAGTTGTCGATATAATCGTCATCTGGAATCTCAATGACATCATCAACACTAACTGGGAAATCCAATAGAGCAGAAAATTCATGGGTGGTGAACCTTTGAGTAAAACCAAATAATCTGAACGAGACCACTCCTCTAGCCCTAAACCAACATCAGGGTTGTAGTGCAAGGAATTGAGAAACTCTAGCGTCAGGTTGCGGTAGGTAGAATGCTGGTGATGAATAAAGTAATCCCAACCAATCTGGTTAAACATGAAGCGGACACTCTTCCTGATGCTCAAGGCGGACAATGTGGGATCATGCATATAAATGGTGGGACACATCTCTCTTTGAGCAAGCATCTCATAACGTATCTGCTGAGCATCACTCACGAATGCGACATGCATAGTGTCAGAAAAATCCATAGAAAGAATTAGTGAAGAAGAAGAAATGTGAATCCTGTAAGTAAGTCAAAATAGTTTTAAATCAGCATCGGCCTAATGCCTAAAAATAGAAAAAAGGAATGAACATAAAATTTTATAAAAATTTTAAGAAAAACATTTAACGAAAATAAATTAAAACTTTCAATGAATAGAATTTTTAATAATAGCAAAAAATGGTGGATTGCCTCCCACAAAGCGCCTTGTTTAACGTTGGAAGCTCGACCTATTTTGAAATCGAAAAACTATTTTGGTGACTCATCCGGCAGTTGTATAAGTCTCAGACTAGCTGAGTAGTCTCTATTTTCGATACAATGGTAGTGCTTCAAACACTGCCTGTTTACAATAAACGGATCACTAGATTTTCTTTAATTTCAACAACACCACTCGGGAGTACTTTAATAACTTCAAAAGGTCCTGACCATCGGGAATGGAGTTTTCCTGGAAATAGTTTAAGTTTGGAGTTAAACAAGAGTACTACATCACCCTCATTGAATTCTTTCCTAGAGATGCGTATGTCGTGCCATTTCTTAGTTCGTTCCTTATAGATCTTGGCATTTTCGTAAGCATCTAGCCTAAGATCTTCCAATTCATGGATGTCTAGAATTCTCTTTTCTCCAGCGACTTTGTAATTCAAATTCAGGGTTTTAATAGCCCAATAGGCTTTATGTTCGAGTTCCACGGGTAAATGGCATGACTTACCATAGATTAGTTTGAAAGGTGTGGTTTCGATGGGTGTCTTGTATGTTGGTCTATATGTCCACAATGCTTCATGTAGCTTAGAGGACCAATATTTCCTAGATGTGAAAACAATTTTCTCAAGTATTTGCTTAATCTCTCTGTTAGAGACTTCCACTTGCCCGCTTGTTTGTGGGTGGTGAGGTGTTGCTACGCAGTGTCGAACTCCATACTTCGCTAAGAGTTTATCGATAATTCTGGAAATGAAATGAGACCTACCATCACTGATGACTAGTCTCGGCACACCGAATCTCGGAAAAATTATGTTTTTGAATAATCTAATTACTATTTGTGCATCATTTGTTCGAGAGGCTATTGCCCCTATCCTTTAGATACATAATCTATTGCAACTAGTATGTAATTGTTGCCAAAAGAAGATGGAAAAGGTCCCATAAAATCAATTCCCCACACATCAAAGACCTCTACTTCTAGGATACCTTTTTACGGCATCTCATCACATCTAGATATGTTGCCAGTGCGTTGACACCGATCGCATTTTATAATTGCAGCATGAACATCTTTCCATAGACTAGGCCAATAAAGGCCAGCTTGTAGAATCTTTGCGCAAGTCTTTGAAGTGGCCACCATAAGGGGCTTCATGACAATGAGAAATTATGTTCTCTACTTCGTTCTCTGGAATGCACCGACGGAAGGGCTCTTCCCAATAATAATGTTTGAGATCGTGAAAGAATTTCTTCTTTTGTTGATAAATTAGATCGGGTGGAAGAACTATCGCTTCCAAGTAGTTGACATAGTCAGCGTACCAGGGCGTGAGATCTGAGAAAATAGCGCATCCACTTCTTCAGTTGTCTCATTATTGTTGCAAAATTTAGGGCATTATTCAGTTGAGGCTTCAGATTCCATCCGGGTTACCAGGTGTTCATTCGTCATTAATAGGTATCTTTTCAGGTTTAAGATTTTCCATTCTAGATAGATGGTCGACTACCAGGTTTTCAGAATCTGGTTTGTCTTTGATTTCCAAATCAAGTTCTTGAAAGAGTAAGATCCATCTTAATAATCTTGGTTTGACATCCTGCTTAGCTAATAGGCATCTAATGGCTGCATGATCAATATAGATATCAATTTTTGCGCCTACTAGGTAAGAACGAAATTTATCTAATGCAAAAACAACTGCCAAAAGTTCCTTTTCTGTAGTAGCATAATTTATTTGTGCATAATCCAAAGTTCTACTTGCATAGTATATGGCATAAAGCTTTTTGTCTCTCCTTTGTCCCAAGACCCCACCTATTGCGTAATCGCTTGCGTTGTACATTATCTTGAATGGCATACTCCAATCAGGTGGTTGAATGATAGATGCGGATATGAGAGCTATTTTTAACCATTCAAAAGCTTTTAGGAAATCATCATCGAAGATGAATTCAGCTTCTTTCATTAAGAGGTTGATGAGCGGTTTAGAAGTCTTCAAGAAATCTTTAATTAAACATCGATAGAAACCGGCGTGGCCTAAGAAAATTCGTATTTCTCTTACGATTTTTGGAGGTTGGAGGTTTTCTATTACTTCAATCTTAGCTTTGTCTACTTTGATCCCCTTCTCGGAAACTATGCGTCCAAGAACAATACTTGTTTTACCATAAAATGGAATTTTTCCAAGTTCAACACAAGGTTCACTTGTACGCATCTCTCCAGTACCTTCTCCAAATTTGACAAGCATCCTTCAAAACTTTTCCCGCATACAGAGAAGTCGTCCATAAAAACTTCCATGATATCGTCTATGAAATCGGCAAAGATGGACATCGTACATCTTTGGAATGTTGCAGGCGTATTGCATAGTCCGAACAACATTCGTCGATAAGCAAACGTACCATAAGGACATGTAACTATTGTCTTTTCTTGTTTGTCAGGGTGGATAGGAATTTGAAAGAATCCTGAATAACCGTCCAAATAACCGTAGTAGGAATGCTTAGCCAATTGCTCAAGCATTTGGTTAATGAAGGGTAGAGGGAAATTGTGTTTTTGAGTTGCTTTGTTTAGATTCCTATAGTCAATGCACATTCTGGCTCCACTCACGACTCTTTCTGCTATATGTTCTCCAGCTTTGTTCGTCGCGACTGTGATTCCTCCCTTCTTGGGTACGCAATGGACCAGACTAACCCATTAACTACCAGAGATTAGATAAATGATTTCTGCATTTAGAAGTTTGGTTACTTCATCCTTTACTACAATGCTCATGATCAGGTTGATTATTCTCTAATGCTCTCTAGAAGATTTACAGTCGTCTTCCAGCATGATGCGATGCATGCAAATGGAAGAACCTATTCCTTTTAAACCAACAATGTTGTATCCTAAGGCAGATGGATATTTTCGTAAAATATGCAACAATTTTTTTGTCTCAAGTTGTCCTAAGTCTGTGTTGACTATCACTGGTTTTCTGAGTTCAGAATCTAGGAATTTGTATCTTAGGGTTTTCGCTAAATCTTTGAGTTCCAAATTAGGTTTATTCAGACAAGTCATATGATTTGGTGTCATTGCTAGACATTCTCTTATGCTGTCATCTCGATATTTGAGACGCCAATTATTATCTTAAACAATCAGGGGCGTCAGAATCTTTATGGTTTCAGAATGAGGTTCTTCTCTTGAATCCATCTATTTGATACATTAGTCTATGACGTCTAAAAGATAACACGTATCATCTATAGCTGGGGCTTGTAGGAACTGTGTCAGGATGAATTCAACTTTCTCTTCTCCAACTTCAAAAGTTAATTTTCCTTTTTTAACATCTATGATAGCTCCAACAGTTGCTAAAAATGGCCTTCCAAGTATTATAGAGGTGACACTGTCTTCTTTAATTTCCATAATGATAAATTCTGTTGGGATATAGAATTGACCTATGCGTACCAGAATGTTTTCAAGAATTCCTACGGGGTATTTGACTGAATGATCCGCTACGGGGATGAAACTCTTTGTCCGATCAAAGAAATATTCCATAATTGAGGTTTCCTAAACCCTATTCCTCAAGAGGTCAATGTCCTTGTTGATGAAGGAAATAAAGAAAATCTCTCTAGATCCGAAGAATGGAAAAATTATCTTAATAACTCTGGATACATGTCTCAGGAAGAACCGTATACACCGTTCTATCCTCCTTCAGACAAATTTGAAGGCATGTTCCTGCAAAATGATAAAGAAGAAATTCGACCTATCCCACCTGAGGTTTGGGATACCTTGGGGGAACCAAGCGAAAAATTTGACTTTATGGTGAGGTATACTGCCCCTGAAAGTTCAAGAATTAGAATCGAAGACATCCAACCAATTGGATGGGACGATCCTCTTGAATATCCCAGTCAACTAGAAGAGGCATACATGCCTTCTCAATCTCATCATCAATCTGAGATCACAAATGAAAAATCTTTGCTTTGATACGCTTGCCAAGGTTGTTGAACCAGATTTTGATTATCCCCAGATTAACGCAATTTTTGGAGATGATTGGGAAGACAATTCTGAAAATGATTTGGAAAGTGTCTCTGATAATGAGTCTCTTCACCCAGAGGATTGGGAAGTACATCCTGAGAATCTAGAATACATGTCGCCTAAAAATGCATATACTGCATTCTATACTCCTCGACCTGTCAATCAAGCAGAAGAAGATCGCCTCAGCAGTACAAAAGACAAGGTTAATAAACCAGAGTCTTCAAATCCTGTTCGACCAATGATCAATATCAACACAAAAATTGATTCAAAGGGAAAACTACCAGAATACATAGTCTTCCAAGTAGTTTGTCTCGCTTTTGCTTTGAACTCTCGCCCCACCCAAGGCAGAGAGATGTTTTATAAGGCTAGCTTTTAAATAATTTTCTCTTTGTCTTGCCCAAGACAAATGAGTTTGTATTTAGGGCTTTGTTTCATATGTAAATCATAAATAAAGCGTTGTTTTGATTCCCACATTTTGTGTTTGTTTTTCGTTTTTTACCTTTTTTTTTGGAAATCGTAATCCTAAAAAACCCAGTAAAAACAAACATCTCCAAAAATAATCTGCATACACTTTTCATTTACTTTTTCTAAAAAAAAATTGAACATAAATCATACATGCAGATTAACAATGTATAAACCCATTGAACACAATAACTCTACGCCCTCTCTCAACTTTGAATTCCCTGTGTTCGACGCCAAAGAAGAGGATGAAGAAGAGATCCCCGATGAGATTTCCCGACTACTTAAGCACAAGGAAAGAATCACTCAACCTCACGAAGAGCCTTTGGAAACAATCAACTTAGGTTCTGAGGAAAACAGAAAAGAAGTGAGCATCGAAGCTCTACTCGACAACGATGTTAAGAGCAAACTGATAGATCTTCTCAAAGAATATGTCGATGTGTTTGCTTTGTCCTACCGGGACATGCCAGGGTTGGACACAAACATCGTAGAGCATCACTTGCCAATAAAACCGGAATGTCCGCCAGTTAAGCAAAGACTGAGGGGGACTCACCCAGATATGGCCGATAAAATAAAAAAGGAGGTTCAAAAACAACTCGATGCAGGTTTTCCTCTTCACCTCCGAACATTCTCTCCTCTCCGTGGCCTTTCTCCATGTGGGGAATCGACATGATTGGAATTATTGAACCAAAAGCATTAAACAGTCATCGCTTCATTTTAATGACCATTGATTACTTCACCAAATGGGTCGAAGCAGCATCTTACGCCAACGTTACAAGGCAAGTGGTTGTGAGGTTCATCAAGAGCAACCTCATTTACTGATATGGAGTTCCAAGCAAGATCATTACAGACAATGGATCAAACTTGAACAACAAAATGATGAAAGAACTGTGTGAGGAATTCAAGATTGAGCATCATAATGTGTCTCCTTACCGACCAAAGATGAACGGCGCCGTGGAAGCCGCCAACAAGAACATAAAAAAGATCGTCCAGAAAATGGTCATCACTTACAAAGACTGGCATGAAATGCTGCCATTTGCTTTGCACGGATATCGTACTTCAGTACGCACTTCGACAAGGGCAACCCCTTTTTATTTAGTATATGGCATGGAAGTAGTGCTCCCCGTAGAATTTGAAATTCCATCAATGAGAGTTCTCATGGAAGCTAAGTCATCTGAGGCTGAATGGTGTCAAAGCCGATACGACCAATTGAACTTAATCGAAGAAAAACGTCTGACCGCTCTGTGTCATGGACAATTATATCAAATAAGGATGAATAAAGCCTTCGATAAAAAGGTTAGACCTCGTGAATTCCAAGAAGGCGACCTCGTGCTTAAAAAGATTTTGTCTTTTCAACCAGATTCTAGGGGCAAATGGACTCCTAATTACGAAGGCCCATACATTGTCAAAAGAAGCTTTTTTGGCGGTGCTATGACTCTCACGACCATGGACTGTGATGAACTCCCGCATCCTGTAAATACTGATGCAGTCAAGAAATACTTTGTCTAAAAAGACAAAAGAACAACTCGGTCAGTCGAAAACCCGAAAAGGGAGGCTTAGGCAAAAATGAGCGTCTCGGTGGACTGAAAACCTGAAAAGGCGGTCCAGGCAAAAATTAGAGACCATAAAAAGAAATTTATCCTGGTAGATTGAAAACCTGAAAAGGAAATCTAGGCAAAAATTAAGGATCAAAATGACAAAGTAACTTCATCAGTCCGTACTTCGTCAATCTGAAGAATCTTCCATCAACGGATCTTCAATCAAATCTTCTAAAGCAACAAACACAGTTGGAATTCAAAGTTGTTAGGGAGAATAGCAGTTATTGCTTTCATTGTATCCTTTTCCCAATAAATTACCATTTCCAACTTTTGTAAATATTCCATGGAATCACGCCTTTGGCTGATTTCCATTCTATCAATAAAATTTGAGCCATGTGCCCATTTGTTTGCAATTCTTACTTTATTCTGTTTTGCAAAATAACGCTTTTTCTTGTGAAAATCACTTTTGAAACTAAAAAAAAGTTTTAAATGAATTTTTACTTCAAATTTTTTGAAATAAAAGAGAAATTTTCCTTTGAATTGTGAACACAGAAGGAATTTCAACAGTTATCTCCATGAGCGTTTCGAACTCTGAAGGGTAAACAATTGCTGAGAAGTTTCTCTCCACCGAAAGAGATCATCAAAGGAAGATATTCTTATCCGAAAAAGAATCCCCAACAAAGTTTCCAGTAAAATGCCTTTTCCACAAAAAAGTTTAAAGCATGCAACTCAGATTCATCAGTAACATCTACACCATTGCTGAAGATTTTGCTGAGTATTTGATTGAACTGTGACGTAGTCCTTTTCCAAATAGGTTTTTGTTGTCTTGTCAAGTATCATCAACATGCATATGACATTGATGAGATTCATCATTCATACATAATTGCATCATTAATGCATTCTTGCATTTCTCAATGTTTGCTTCAATATCACTTGTTTGGGTTGCATTTATTCCCCAAAAACAAGTATGGGTGGGTCGTCTCTCCAATAGATTATCCCCAAACAGAAAAAAATACATTCTTTTCTCCAGTTCCCCAATCGAGATCATTCCTCATTGTGTACAAATTCTTGATTGACCGTTTCTTTCCAGTTCATTCCTGGATAGAACGTTGTCTCTAACCAATTCAGGTCTAGATTTCAAAAAAAATTCTACCTGCAAACAATAAACAATAGCCTCGTCATCTGAGCCGCTTATTTCCTTTTCATCTTTGAACTTATCATAAAACGATTGTTCTTCTTAACAAGTCCAATCATGAAAGTTCAAGAAATCTTCGCAATTGTCTTCCCCAACATGTCACTCTTTGATACCTCCTGGGTAAACTTTCTACAATCATATTGCACCATTCGCATTTTTTGGTATCTTAGGTCCAAAATTTGCGTATTCTGATATTTTAGTCTCTTCACACCTATCGAGACGAAGATTTTCATCTTCATATATCAAGTTAAAGAAACTTAAATAGGGGCATCTGTCATACCCCAATTTTTGACCTAAGATACCACATCATATCATTCACATGTGCATCATTGCATCACTAACAGTTTCAGAACAGGATAGATCGTGTGTGTGCTCCTGAAGCCAAATTAGGGTTTTATCAAATTTTTCATCTGTTCAAGATGTGATCAATTAGGGTTTAAGTCTTCACTCACCTCAATTGATTTATCTTAATCAATC
This sequence comes from Vicia sativa, assembly GCA_021764765.1. NCBI lineage: Eukaryota > Viridiplantae > Streptophyta > Magnoliopsida > Fabales > Fabaceae > Vicia > Vicia sativa. The sequence continues at coordinate 150,261,478 of CM038793.1, read as the reverse complement.
ATCAACATTTGATCTTCTAATTCCCAATATTTTCTCATGACCTACCTTGAATCGACCAATTAGGGTTTTGATCGAGGATGTGAATCATTGACTTTTTGCTCAATGAATGACCTATTTGCTTGGAGATTAATATTAACATCATCAATGCAACATCTTGACCTAATTTATTGGTTCAAAACATTCCAAAACCCATGATTGATCATCAGACAAATTTTGAATCATTTGATGAAAATTCAACTGTTCAAAAAAATTCAAACTTTGACTTTTGGTCAACTTTTTCAAATCCAAATTTTTTCAATCATCAATTAATTTTAAATTATCCATCATGATCATAAAAAATCAAAATGTGTGAAAAAGTCAACAAAAAGTCAAGATTGAAATTTTTCTAACACTTAGAAAAAATTTCAAGTGTTAAAAACATGATTTTTCATCACTTTCATGGCCATTTTTCACCTAGATCCATTTTGATTCAAGAAAAACTCAAAACATGAAAGTTGTAGATCTTGTTACAAGATTTCCAAAATGTCCAAGAACTTGAAAAAAAACTTTGTGTAGCTAGGGTTTTGAAATTGAAACTTAGAGCTCCATAACCATATTTTACAAGTCACTTTTCAAGAATTATAGGTCATTTTTGCATTTTTCTTCCTTCTAGAAGCCTTGCCATCAAATTGGATAGATTATAAATGATAAATATCAGATGAGAGTGATTAAGAGGAGGATAAGATCAAGTTTGATTTTAACCATGGTTAAAAGAATATTCCATGTGCATTTATGGCAAAAATGTCTTTCTTGCCCTTTAAGGCAAGTTGCTCAAATTCAAGCCAGTCTCTTGCCCTTTCCATTCAGAACTCTTGGCCTATAAATAGAGGTCACTTCTTCATTCAAAGACACACCAAATCATTCCTAAATAAGCTTTCCTTCTTTCTTTCTTGTTTTTCAAGTTTCAAATTAAGTGGGAGAAATTGCAAAACTCCAAGCCTTGCAATTTCTGAGCAATATTAGGCTTCAAACACTTTTTAAATATCATTAGAAAGTTGTTGGAATCCTCAAGATATCCCAAGAACTAGCCAAACTCAGAAACCACTTCCAAACCTCATTTATGCACATATTGAGCCATAACTTCCAAATTCTCAATCCACTCGTGCATCTTCCAATTTTTCACTTCAAACACCTTATATACACCATATAGAAGTGATCCAAACCATCTTTTCATCACTGTAAACTCAGAATCATCAAACTCGATTCTCACTTCAAGTGACTGCAGTTGGACTTGGTCAAAGTGATCCAGGCCATTTCAATCCAAGCTAAGCATCTATATACACTCCATAAGGTCCAGTGGTGTTGTAGCAATCATCAAACTAGCTCTGTAACACCTCCTTCAAAGAATCATAATTCAACTTGAAGAGGTAAGAGCTTGAACTTTGAACGTTTTAATTCTTTCTTTCCAGTTCAAAAATGGCTTGGCCATCTTGTTTCTGCACTATCACTGATCATTAACCCTCAATCAATTTTACAAATCATGATCCATACATGATTTTATATTGATTTGTTAGAATTAGGGTTCTTCGTTTTCTTATGAAAATTAATGGTCTTAAACACTAAAAATAAACGAAATTAATTTCTACCATCATGTTTTGGTGGAAATCCGAGCAAGTTTGATGTTTACATCTCTTGATTTCATTGAGAAATGAAGAATCCACGGATTAATGAAGGTTGGAGAAGATGATGATCATACGCGGTTATTCTTTTTGATTGATTTAGCGTCTCCAGAAGATTTCTTCATCTTCTGACTCTAACTCTTCTTTAGAACATTCAAGTTTTGACTCATCTTCAGAAGCAGAATTTCCTTGAGATTCTAACTCATCTTCTGACTCTTAGTCAGAAGCTTCATCTTCTGACTCTAACTCTGCTTCAGAAGTTTCATCTTCTAACTCTTCTTCAGAAGCTTCATCTTCTGACTCTAACTCTGCTTCAAAAGCTTCATCTTCTGACTCTAACTCTGCTTCAGAAGCTTCATCTTCTGACTCTAACTCCGCTTAAGAAGCTTCATCTTCTGACTCTAACTCCGCTTCAGAAGCTTCATCTTCTAACTCTAACTCTAGTTCATAAGTTTCATCTTCTGACTCGCCTTCAGAAGTTTCAACTTCTGAATCTCCTTCATAAGTTTCATCTTCTGACTCTCCTTCAGAAATTTCAACTTCTGACTCTCCTTCAGAAGTTTCATCTTCTGACACTCCTTCAGAAGTTTCAACTTCTGACTCTTCTTCAGAAGTTTCAACTTCTGACTTGCCTTCAGCTTCAGAGTCATCTTCAAACTCTGACTCTTCTTTTCAAAACTTCATTTTTCACTTGTTTTCAAATATTTTTCAAACTTGTTTTAAATATATTTAATTCAAGACATGTAAATGACAAGCCAAGCACATGGCTCAGTGGTAAAACTTTTCACTTCTAAGCCAAGAGTCCTGGATTCAAACCTCTTTAGGACCAAAAGCTTCTTTTTTATCATTAATTTTCTTCACATTCTCAACAAACTTCAACATTTTAAAAAAACCAATCAAAACTTCTCATTTTGAGATGATTTTTTGCACAATTGTCATTTAATATACTTATTTTATGATTATGTCAAAAAATCCAAAAACATTTTCTTTTTGATTATATTTTAATTAGGTTAAAAATGAGACGTTTTAAGTATTTTTAATACTTTTCAAAAATGTTTTCTTTTCGATTTTTAAACCTAATGTTTTTCAAAACATCTTGTGAATATCCTTCACTTTTCAAAATCATTTTCAAATCTTTCAAAAACATTTCAATAAACTTACACACCTTTTTTCCATGATCGATTCAATTTGAAGATAAACCGAACTAGGTTTTTCCTCGAATTTCTTTCAAATTGATCATGGGTCTCCCTCACGGTGTAAGTCTCAACCCTTTCTATGTACATATTTATTTTCTTGTACATATCAACCCTTTTATGTACATATTTATTTCCTTGTACATATTCACCCATTTTGTGTACATATTCAATTCTTTGTACATATTCAATCATCTTTGTAAATATTCAAGTATAACAAACTCCGTTCGTTTGTTTTCATCCACTTGTTTATACACCGATTCCATTGGTATTAAGAGGAGCATTATTCCCGGTGAAACTGCTCTTAAACCAATGGGCATCCCTTAAGGTGTAAGTCCCAACTCCTTTGTATATATCCAAGTTACACTTTCTTTAATTGCTTGTTTTATACACTTGTTTATATATTTCTTTCATAAACTCATGTGAATACACATCACACACTTTATCATATACTTGTTCATATAACTGTTCATTTATAACATAACAACTAGTTAACAACTAGGTTCCCTATTAGCCTCCTCTTAGGCTTCATATAAGACAACTCACTTGTTGAGTTTAGCCTACGCTTAGGCTTCGGATAAGACAACTCCCCTGCTGATTTATCCTCTTCTTGGACTTCGTTCAAAATAACTCCCTCGTTGAGTTTAGCCTTCTCTTGGGCATCAAACAAGAAAGAGACCTGGAAATCTCTTAACAACTTCCTATTGGGCTTCCAATGCAAAGAATCACCTGCGCTAGGATAAAACCCTAAGAGTATGATTTCCCGGTGAAATCACTCTTGAATCCTAAGAGGATGGTTTTCTGGTGAAATCACTCTTAAAGCCAAAGCCAACCATACCCTATAGCCTCCTCTTAGGCTCACAATGCAAGGACCCTTGATGTCCCTCAAAATGCCTCCTCTTGGGCTCACAATGCAAGGACCCTTGGAATGCCTCCTCTTGGGCTTACAATACAAGGACCCACGAGCTTCTTAAAAGAATCCCCTATCAATAATCAATTTCTCCTAGAGATTTAGACATTTATCATCTCTATGGAAGAAGTATCTCATCTATCACATCACATACAAATCAAACTTTTTCAAACACTTTTTTAAAACAAAACATCTTTTAATTGTAAGTGGTAACACTTGTACACTCAAGCAAAACGCCCAATGCTTACAATTAAAGATTCAAACATCTTTCTTAACTCGTAAGTGGTAACGCTTGTACACTCAAGCAAAACACCTAATACTTACGATGAAAGATTCAATCAATCAACCCTTCAAAAATGTATGTGATGAAATATATTAGATACATTTTTCATTAAGATGACAATTGTCTTTGTCTCTTAATAACACCTTTTTCTTCCACTAGCATAAGTGGGAACTACGATTGCTCTGACTTTCTCAACCTCCCTTTGAGAATACGTAGGCAGAAGGTCTCATCCTTGGCGAGCATACTTCTTTCTCCCTCAAACCAAAAAAACCATAGTTCCCTTAGATCCGAGCTACAAATTCTCTGATTCCCACTAGGGGATATGTATGCAGAGGATCCCAATGATCTTTGCGAGCATAATAATAACAAAACTTAGGACCCTGCCTAACCTACCTTTCTTAAAACCCAAGGGAGAAATTTTCCCAAGAATAGAGTAGCAAATTAAAACACACAAACATATAAAAAATATTCATATTTACAAAATATGCTATAGATAACTATATATATAGGGTGGTAATACCTTCCCTTTATATAACAAACCCTCTTACTCAGGTCTCTCCCTAATGCGTTGCGTCTAGTTCACGCTAGTCGCATCGCATATCATTATTTATTTAGGGTATTTCAACTCTCCCCATTTCCATCTCATTTTCTTGTTTGGAAACAATAAAGCTTGATGCTCGTGACATCTTTTTTAAAATAAATCAAAAGAGTAAATTGTTTTGAGCCGGAGATTCAAATTCCGATTCGATTCCCTCGTTTGTCACTTTTTACCGCGAACAAAGGGCATCTGAGTGATTACTTCTGTGAATGGTATCATGATATTTAGATGTTTGAAAAGTTCAACAAATTTCTTGAATTTGCCCCGCGCTTCTAGATTGAGTGAGTCTTTGAGGATAAGGGATTGGTGTTTTATAAGGTGGCGGAGGCACATAGGGTTTTTCATTTTCTAGTGTCTCTCCATCACCTACTTTATATTTCTCTTTCGGTTCACTTTCTTTCTTAGGATTTTTTCCAGAGCTTTGGGACATGACTGTATTCTTAAGTCTAGGATCAGTTGGTCCACCGTATTCAGTCCCACTTCGCAATAATAGCATGAGCATGCCCTTTTGGATTCGGTTGAGGTTGACCTAGAAATATGCCAGCAGGTGCTACGGTAAGTGCTTGTTGTTGGGCCACTTGTGAAATCTGGGTTTCTAACATTTTGTTATGGGTGGCTAAAGCATCTACTTTATTCACTAACTTCTTAATTTGCTCGCTAGTGTGAATGTTTTAGTTTAGGAAATCCTTGTTGGTTTGAGCTTGTGAAGCTATTCAATTTTACATCATTAATTCGAGGTTAGACTTCCTAGGAATATTAGGAGCGGCTGCATGTGCTTTTTGATATCCAGGTGGTATAGTAGGTGCTTGGCCTGAAGCATACAACACATCGATATTCTTGTATGAGAAATTTGATGATTCTTCCATCCTGGGTTGTATGTGTTCGAGTACGGGTTTCCTTGAGCATAATACACTTGGTCATTAGGAGTTACAGCTAAGAGTTGACATTCAACAGCAGTGTGTCCAGGTACTCCACATATATCGCAGTTTGGAGTTATGGAAGCCACGACGGCTGGAGGTATTGCGGTTAGGCTTTCTATCTTCTGGGCGAGAGCGTCTAACTTAGCATGGACACTGTCAAGACTACTGATCTCGTGCATACTGCCTTTCGTCGGTGATTTCTCTCCAGGAGCTTTGTCTACTTGACCTCTTTCACTCGCCCATTGATAGTGGTTTTGAGCCATACTTTCGATAATTGCATAGGCTGCAACATAGGATTTATCCATCAGTGCGCCACCTGCAGTGGTGTCTATCGTTAATCTCGTGTTGTACATGAGACCATTGTAGAAGGTATGGATAATTAACCATTCTTCTAGGCCATGATGTGGGCAGAGCCTCAACATGTCTTTGTATATTTCCCAAGCGTCAAAAAGAGACTCGTTGTCTTTTTGTCGAAAATCGCTTATTTGGGATCTTAGCACAACTGTCTTACTTGGTGGGAAATGTCGTGCAAGGAAGACTTTCTTCAACCCATTCCAAGAGGTAACTGAGTTAGCAGGTAGAGACTGGAGCCACGCTCGAGCTCTATCTCTTAATAAAAAAGGGAAAAGACGGAGTCTTATCGCCTCTTGACTGACCCCATTAGCTTTGACTGTGTCTGCGTATTGCAGAAACATCGATAGATGTAGATTAAGGCCATCCATTGAACCACCAGAAAACTGGTTCTGTTGTATAGTGGACAACAGAAAAGGTTTGAGTTCGAAGTTATTTGCCTCGATGGCAGGAGCAACAATGCTATTGTGTGGTTCTTCTTGCGAAGGAATAACATATGACATGAGCGGATGTGGATGATCACCCATGTCTGGTTCTTCAACTGGTTCGGCAGAAATAGAAGATTGAGAAATGGGTTGATTTGTACGAGGTACTCATACGTGGTGTCTTCTAATAATAGAGCGCTCATGTTTGGGAATTGGTAGCATTAAGTCTTTGCCTTGAGAGCGAGTACTTGACATACAATTGGGAATGATGCCTTAGTCTCTACAGCGTAACTAAAAGAGTTACGATATCGACTTGTTAGTCCCCGACAACGGCGCTAAAAACTTGATCGCGACTTTATGTGTCTTAAAGAATCTAGACCGCAAGTATACAATCCTATCACGTGTAGATTTAAAGATTATCGAATCCCTAGGGACTAAATGTCGACCTATCATTATCTAAGGTTACTACGCAAATATAAGGCTAATAATATAAATAATTGGGTTTAGGGAACCTAACTGATTATAATCTAGTTTAGATTCAAATGGGGAATATCAGTATGTAATGGTCGGACTTCGGGGATTTAGCAACTCATCGACTTAAACTCGTATTATCAAAACAGTTTCAGTAGGAAATGTTTATTTGAAAACCCTCTTCTCACACTCTCGTGTTTATTGATTCAGATCCTATAATCAAACCAAAGTGAGTGCCCTCGTGTGATACGGTGAACTGACTTTGTAGGATTTTTTGTATCCAAATGTGCGGATAGCAAGAGTCGCCACCGACTTTTATTTTTATCCAATTAAGGGAAGGTAAAAGTAACAGAAAAAGACCTTCGTTAGATTCGAGTTTGGGAGAATGGTTATGAAAAGGAAGGTATTAGCCCATCCATGATTTATTCTACGGCTCTTAGTTGCTCTAGATCACTTTTTAAAATTGCTTTCTGTGTGTTTGACAAAATGTTTTGAAAAGGCATTTCGCTTTGACTTTGTAATGACTCATGTAGGAGTGTATACAAAGTGTTCGGAAATGTTTCGTTTTGAAAAGAGTTTTGAACTTTGAAAAAAAGTGTGTGGTGTGAAAAGCATTTGATAGAGCGAGCAACTAAAAGACTTATTTACCCTCGAATTGGTTTTTGTTGTACTTCTACGTTCCTTTAGAATAGTGCTAGCCGTACCATTAGTTAGTAGGTAGCTCCATTCGTTGGATGTAAGCGGGACATTCGAAGGACATCGGATGGTCATTGAAGGCAACTTGTAGGAAGTATCCTAGCACATTCGAAGGACTATCATCATTTTCGTAGGCGACAATCGAGGGTCAAGATCATGTATTCGGAGGCGGCGTCGTGGGTCTATGATCTTTGTATCGAAGGGACTATGATGATTCGTTTGAAACAGCGGTGCTAGAATACCCTACGTTCGAGGGACATGACCATTTTGAATCGAAGGCATCGAGAGAATTACCCTAAGGGGTGCATGTGTGAAAGAAGTGTGTTGAATTCAGAATATATTATCTTGAAGATTAGTGTGAGCTATGTCCAATTATTATCTTGCCATACACGCCTAATTACTAGCAATTGATAAGGGTGCGGAAAGTAAAATGCGGAATGTAAAGCGGGAATGTAAAGGTGCGGAAAGATAAACCTACGCTATTACATGGCTTTGGGGCAGATACATAATTCAAAATGCGGAAAATAAAATCCTAAATTAAACTATTACATCCCATGAACAATTACATTATTGGAAAAATAGAATGATAAAATGATAAAGAGAAAATCGTCTGAATCGGATCAACCTGTACAAAAAGAAGAAATCGGAAAATGCAATATGAATCGAACAAGAGAAAAAATGTTAGAAAAATGCAAATTTTAATATGGGAAAATTAATATGTGCTGGAAATAAGATAAATAAACTAAAATAATTTTTTGGGATTTTTTGGAAAAGGTTTAATAATTAAAATGCAATTAAAAGTGAATTAAATGCAAAAATATAAATAAAAATAAATATGCATGCAAAAATATATTTTTAAATTTATTAAATTAAATAAAGATTTTTAGAATATAAATGCAAAAAGAAAATATTTTTTGGTAATTTTTTAATGCATAAATAAAATTGTGAAAGGAAATTAAAATAATATGAAAATATTAAATAAATATGAAAAATATAAAACAAATGCAAACTTGTTAAAAATCCAAATGCCATGGCCAGGGATCGAACACAGGACGTCTCCTTCACAAACCCACGCCTTTGCCATCTGATCTGGAGCGCACGCGTGTCATTGAAACAGAACGGACGGATTTTGGACAGACGTCGCTTCCGGGTTGCACCATTCACGCGCCAAGAACTTCATCGTTCTCATTTGAATCCTGGGAATTTTGCGTCGGCCTCGAAGCGACGCTATGGCCCCTGCAATTCTTAAAAATCTTATACGCATAATATAAATAAGTTATGAGTACATGGATCGATTGGAAATCACATTCTAAACACACTGGTAATGGTCTTTTGATCTAATTTAACCGATTTAAGGAGACCCTAATTCGATTCAGAAAACCCTAACAATGGTGTATTTCGATTCCGGCCATAGAAACTCAATTCGATTGTCCAGATAGCTTGCAAACTTTGTTCTAAACACAAAACAATCATCAAAACACATTAATAATGCATGATAAACAGAATTCGAATTTCAAAAAAGTGTGAACAAACCAAATCGTGATTTCTCAATTCTTGATGTTTCTTGGCAATGTAAAGGTCTGATTCGCTTCTGGAGGTATCAAGGAACCTGTTGGACACCTCAAAAACGATTGAGAATGGCTGGAAGTAGGATTCCCACTTGCTTGAGAGGCACGGTTTTCTCACTTTGAGAATAGGGTTTCTGAGCCAATTTTTTCGTTCTCTCTTGATAGGTATGCATCAAGTATATATGCTGGATGGATTTGGGATTGAATTTGGAAAGAATTAATCAATATTCAATGGAAATCAAATTTGATATTCTCATGAAATCAAATTTTCAAATTTTGTCCAATTTCAATCCAATCTTGCCAAATTTGATCTAATTTCGAAATTGCTGGCATTTATGGGTTGATTGGATCACAAGAAAGCAATAAAAATCAATCTTCCAATTAATTTTGATTTTATAATTTATTTTAAGATTTAATTTGCATTTAAATGAATAAATTACAAATTAAATAGAAAAATAAATCAAAAATTCGTGGCATTGGGCTTGGACATTCCTAATTGCATGAGGAACAAGTTAGGATGAAGAAAAAGTAGGCCCATTTGCAAAAGATTTGATTTTTTGAAGTATCTCTCTTTGTGCATTCTTCCAAAATTGCCCAACTTGTGAATGGTGTAACTTGCTCAATTTTCCACATTTTTTAGTGTTCTTGGACTTTTTGGAAAGCTCTAAGAGTCCTCTAAACAATGTCTTTGGTCTCATCTCAATTGGAGTTACCATGCTCAATATATATTCAAAACAAAAAGTTGACTTTTTGTTGACTTTGAAAATGACCTGTAATGTTTTGAGCTATACCTCTCAAATGAAGCATTTTTTGGACATTCTTGTGAGACATGAAGTTGTAGAGAATTGAATTTCCTTTAAAACAAGAGGTGGTGGAAAAATTTCTGAGAAAGTATGAGAAAGTTATGATCATCAAAGTTCATTGACTTTTCATCTAGAAACCCTAATTTAGAAAGTTTGACTTTTGAGCAAATCTTGAGTTTTCTTGATGAATCATGATCAACCCTTGATCAAATGATGAATGTTACTTCAAAATGAGGATGTTGACCAAAAATCAGAAGTTTTGACTGTATGTTGACCACAGTTGAGTTTTTGTCCAATACACCCGATTTTCAACCATCTGAGCAATTGTCTGAGGAAACTTGACTTGTGAGGCTTGAAACTTGACATGGAGAATCTATGAAGCATATGAGGAGGCATGAAGGCCATTGGAGATGTTGGAAATCCATCTTGACTTGAGAGATACCAAACCCTACTTTGGGTTGATTGTCTAGGAGAGTTTGTCTGATCAACTCTTGAGGAATCCTTGAGTATATATGTATGAAATCTCTTGAGTAGATGGAGGGCAAATTTTGGGGTATGACACCTCGCTGTTTCAATTAGAGTTTAAAAATAGTTTTTGAAAATAAATAAAACCTAATCAACTTAAAACCACTCTCGTTGTATTTTAAGTTGATGCACAATTACTAAAGTCCAGTTATTATCTCAAACTCTCGTTTTATTGATCCTAACTTACAATATGCATTTTACTCTCGTTACAAAACAGTTTGCATTAAGAACTAGTAATTTTGAAACCAGAAAATTAATCTTTTTAAAACAGAATAGATTGAATGGCATTGCTAAACCTCGTCCGCTATATGACCTTACATACCGATAACTAAACTTAGCCTAACATGTTTTATGATTCAGTTATAGTACAACAGTAATAAACAATATCAGACAATTCAAATAACACATGCATTTTAGTTAATTTAGGCATAAAATATATAAACAATTAAAATAAGCCAATAAATAAATAAATAATTAAAATAAACCAACAATTAAATTAAACAGTTAAAATAAACCTGGAAATAAAAAGGCAGAATATTTGGTAAACTTCAGGTGTCTCTCACAGGTCGGTGATATCAGCCCTTCGTTGCTCCAAAAATTAAATGCGATGAAGGAATTAAAAGGCGCAATTCTAATGTAAGGTTAGAATCGGTAAAGGTTCGCAGCAATCCCCAATGTGGAAATTGCTACGAGAAAAGAAAGCAGATACTAGACTAAATAAATCGAAATTGGTAAAATAAAACTAAACTGAAAATAATTTTGGCAGAGTAACAGTAAAGAATGCAGAAGAAAAAGCGTCCCGTACAGTGTAGATTGGCGGCTTATTTATATAAGTAGGGTTGCGCTTGGTAGTTGGGTTGGTTGCGTTTTTCTCGCCTCCATTATCTCCTCCGTAGCGGTCGCTTCGGACTTGCTGAGTGATGCGTAACAAGCGTTACGCTTTTGCCTTGGTGAGGAAGACTCACCTCTTACTCCGTCGTGATCGCTACAACTCTAGGGTTAACGTGTAACGATCATTACACGTTGCTGCGTAGTGGGCTTAGCTTGCTCGTTGGAAGTGGGCTGGGCCTGCTTGAATTCCTTTTTTAATTTGCAAGACATTTTTACTTGTCATACACCCTCTTGTTTCCATACACCCCACATTTGCATAAATGCTATTCTTTTGTGGATTTTGAGTACGATTTATCCGACTTTTCTTGACTTTGTTCGCACATGCCTTATAATTAGTAAAAATCTGAAAACATAGAAAATACCGACATAATACGAATAAAGAGTAATTTAATTAATTAATATGCGGATACAATTCATGTAAATTGATCCAAATAATCGATACATTTTTGGGTTATCAATGTCAAGTCTTTGATTAGTGAGTCTTTAGCTTAAAATATATGACTATCTTACAATAAAATATAACTTGAGCGATCATATATTGAATTGTAACTAAATGCAATAAATTCTTACCTTCATTTATCCTGTATTAGAATTTTTATTCGACATATAAAATATCAGAGTCAAACATACTAATGATCTCCTCATTGTGAGATCTCCAATTTGTGAGTACAAACTCTTTTGTTCTCCACAATAATCTTCATGCTTGACCTTTTTTTTTTCTCTTTCTTTCAACAATTCAATTTTAAATTATTAAAGTATCTACTAAATGATTTTATGTACGTCTTTTCATATACGTATAAAATCGTATATAAGATTCCCACAACCAAAGTATAAAAAACGTAATTTTCTAAATTTCCAGATTCTTTTATTTTGGGCAATGATTGAGTCTTAATAGTATCCCTTGATAATTGAGACATACCCTAGTTTATTGTCTTTCATGTCAGTTTTATTTTCAACTTTATTGATATATATATATATATATAAATTCTTTTGTAATAACTGGATGATACCTTGAGAATAATCTCTAAGTATCTAAATACCTAATACAAAAGATGTGCCCAAGATCTTTCATCGCTAAACTTTGTTAGAGATTTCTTGGTTTCACACAACAATCATATAGCATTGTTGACTAAAGAAAATCAACACATTAAATTGGAAATATAAACTTACTCCCACTGAACTTGTAAAACCCAATAATTTTTTATAATAGACATCTCGAGACAATTTCATTAACTCATAAATGGATTTTATCTGTTCGTAAACCATACACTCTGTATCTATTGACACACAAAAAATTCCTCCGTTCCACCATATTGTATTTATTAATGTCGCCATTAAGAAACACTAACTTGATATTCATCTTATGAAGCTCCAAAATTATAACAAGTAACAAGTGTCACAACTATTTTAATAGAGTCTTTCAATCATACTAAATAGAATTTCTCTTTTCAGTCAATTCTTTATGACACTTGATGCTCTAGTTCTTGAGAATGTTGAGTTTGATCTTCAAGGATTAATTTCTTATTTTAATTGAGAGAAAGAACAATAGTATCCATATGGGGGTCCAAATTTGCTATACAAATAACAATTGTATAAATTGAGTTAGAACCAATTCTTTCCCACTCAATTTTGTTCTTTGAACATATCTCTCTCCCCAAACTCAATGTTCTTGATACACATTATAATATTTGCCTCAAAATATTCTTTAATTTGGGACTAAAGTTTATATTCCTCAAACTTTTCAACAATTCTAGATTATCACAAGCCATGACTGAATTAACTATAATAATATTTGAATTTAAAATTGAATCCATTATTTAAAAGAAAATTATAATTTTAAAATAAAACTTTATTCATCCTACAAATTATTTTTTAAATATAAGTTTAAGTTTATAATGACAATCTAAAATAGTTAAAAGTAAATAAAAAATATCAATCTTTACCAAATTTACCCCCTTTAAATTGATGTATTATCTTTCAACACCATTGAACTTTTGTCAGTTTATATCATATTTCTTTTATTATTCTTTATTTGCTCTTATCTTTTGACGTATTTATTGAATGAGTAATATTTTATTTTCTCTTGCTTCAGTCTTTCCTTTATTGCACACTTTATGAAATTATTCTATTAAAAAATAATTTCTAACTTTAATAATTATAAGCAAAGAAAATACAATATGCTAAATTTTTGACAAAGTCACCTAATTGCCGAAACTATAATGTTTTAGCAAGATTAAAAGTTTCATAATATGCTTATAATATTTTCTTTGCTTAATGATCTTAGAAGCACTAGAATTTAAGCAAAAATTATATGATAAAATTTATGTCTTTTTTTAATAACACCTCTAATATCTCTGGATTGTAAAATTTTAAGATTATAGAACTGTGTAATTTGAAGTGTGCTCACTTTTAAACATGACTCACACTTTCAATAGACTAAATTGTGAGAGAATTTGAGTTTCTCCATCATTATGTAAGGTCTAGATCCTAAAAATTCATAATGTTCATAGTTTATTCTTAAAATAAACTATATTAGTTTATAGAGAACAAAAAAATGTACTCGGCCAAAATATCAAGTTCACTATTGATATTAAGTTTTTAGGAAACAAAATCAATTGTTAGTAATATTTATTTTCAATGATCAAACACTGATAATTAATTTATAAACAATAAATTCTTGCAATCGTCACATGTTTACCTTATATGTGGGAGTGCAATCAAATAAACACTGAAAGATTTACACATACAACATCATTACTGATATGACAATAAATTATTATATATAGACATCCATCTTTACTTATAAATTAAAAGACTCAAATAAGATACCAAATACACCATTAATTCTCAATCTTTGATTACAAGAGTTAACTCTAAAAGATACTCTCACACAATGATTACAAGAGTTAACTCTAAACGATACTCTCACACAATGATTAAACATTAGTAATAAATCCGGATAATGATGATTAACATATATATATATATATATATATATATATATATATATATATATATATATATATATATATATATATATATATATATATATATAATGTCAAATGTATATATATATATATATATATATATATATATATATATATATATATATATATATATATATATATATATATATATATATATATATATATATATATATATATATATATATATATAAATGTAATGTCAAAATTGTATGTTTATCTGATTGCTTAATGATTGTGTTTATATCATATATAAACTAGTATGATAAACCGACTGGATCCATCGAAAAAGAAATTGATAAAATAAAATAAACATATTTAATATAAATATGTGATGCAATTTCAACACTTAAAAGTAAAGTGAGAAAAAAAAAACACAGAGAAGATTATTATTTTAAAAAAAACATAATGTCAAACTAGAACCCATATACGATACGGTGATGTAAGAAAACATTAATATAGATATCATAAACATATTAATATACCAATTTTTGTGTTGATAATCCTCTTTTATTTTTAACAAAAAAAGAAAGAGAATTCTTATAATATCAGTTCTAGCAAAATAACCCAACACAGAAAAGTGACATTTATATGTACCAATGTGCCGCGGCTTCGTATGCGGCTAAAAAAATTAGATCAGAACAATTTAAGTGATATCAATATCCTTAAGGAAATTTTTATTACGGTTAGAATACGACAATAATTAATTATGACAATTTTAACATTGGTTCTGATATCATTTGTAAAATTAAAGATCCAATGACCAATCAGACGTACATATTCATAAAATATAATATATCAATTATACGGAAATTTGATAGTTATACAAGCATGAATAAAATTGAAAGGTCGATAAAATAATTTTACAAATGTATGGATCCATCGAGAAAGTTTCTTTGATGGTAATCATGAGAGTTATGACTAGTGTAGTTCTTCCTCAATCAGTACTCTTAATGCCTTGAATACTCTTCAGATGAGGAGAAAAAATATTTTGATAGTCAATTAGAATTTTCATTATTTCCAAATAAATCACATCCACTCAAATTTAAATTCATATCTAATTAATTAATTAATTATTAAATAAAAATCTAATTAACCCTTTAAACTCAATTTAACCACTTAATCAATTAAGGCTTTTAATTTGACAAATAGTTAATATAAATTATATTATAAAATATTCCAACAACTTATATTTATGATGAACGAAATTTCAAATCACACGTAGACATATAACTCAGAAAGATTTCGATGAACAAATGACTTCACAAACACAAGAGAAAAGGAGTTATAAGTTAATATTAATAATATAGTCTAGTATTGGAATATCTAACCTTTTAATTCATTCACTTATTACCTTTCTAAGTCATATTTGTATTTTTAAGAGGCCATTATATTTTCATGTAATTTTGAGATTTTTTTTAGCAATAACTATGTTTTGAAAAAAAATATACACAAATAATCATGTTTTAAAGTTTTTTACGTAAATAACCGTATTTCAGAAAAACTATACATGCAGGAGCCATCTGGAATGGTATATACATTGTTTTTTATATAAGGAGGAGCCATTTGGGATGGCCTCTAAGTGCAAGCTTTTTTTAAAAAGCCATCTTAGATGGCGCCTTAGTGCAAAGGAAAAAAATATTTTCCATTCAAATTTAAGAACGAGACACTGTTGTTAAATTAAACTTTAAATATAAATTTTCATTACAAACATAGCGAATAACAATTACATAGATTTATTGTTGGTGGCCCGGGACTCGAAAACGACCACCGGTTCCATAATTGCGTCCTCTCCTAACTCGTGTAACAGACTGTTGTGGTTGGGTCGATGACCCCTCGTAGTGTATGCGATCAAAATCCATGTATTCCTCCAGATCTGCATGGCTTGAAGTCCCGCTTTCGTATAGACGTGTTCCCATGGTCTCAAAGCTTGGTCGTTGTGGTGGGGGGGTTAGGTTCCATATAGGGTCGATAGCACTCGTGTTAGCTGAAATTTTGTAAAGAGAACTAAGGGCATGATTCAGAGGCAAAGGTTCCTACAGTTTAAGGATCAATCTTAGAAAGAGGTAGCTTCTGGAGATGTTCAACAAAGTTAAGTCAGGAGTTCCAGAAAGAGTGCTTGTTAGTTAGAAATTTGGCTTAGAAGGCCAAACTACGTCGACCAGAAGTAAAACAACGTTAAGAAAACAAGACTATGTCGACACGTTACATAACAGTCGAATCGACAGATATTTGAGTCAAAAAAGGAAACTGGTCGAGATGATGCCGCTGTCGAAATAGTTCGCTATGGACTTAGGAAATTTCGTTGTGCTTTAAAGAAGTAGTCAGAATCTGAAGGCAGTTCCTTTGAAGACACGAAGTGGAAAAAGTCAAATAAATTAGATCATGGGTAGTTACTTCAGAAGATCGTGGGATATGAGTTCCAAATGATGGTTGAAACGTGGGCAGAAGTTACTTCCAAGGATCAAATCTCAGCCGTTGATAGCTTAGGCGGTTATTTATGTAAACTACTATAAATAAGTTAGAATGTTTAGAATTAGGTGTGTTCATTTGTACTACCAAATCACTTGCTAAAACTCTGCTCAATTCTGCGCTAAAGGAAGAAAGAGTACACAATCTTTGATGTACGTGAATCACCAAACTTTTATTTCAATGCAACCTTTTTACATTTAACTATGTTTTTATTGCTTTTACTTTACTTCTGTTCATTTGCTTGTTGGTCACTAGTCACCACTAGCCTTAGTTACCAAAACATTTTTAACGTAAACTGTTGGTCACGAGTCACCAATAGTCAATATCCTTTTGTGTGGAAAGCCATTACATTATTTCCCTAGGCTCTGGAAACCGTTTCTGGGCCAAGGATAATTTGACTTCCAGAAATAGTGTAATTTACTAGAAATCTTAGCACGCGTCTTGAGATCAACTGGTCGATCTCGCTAGTAACCCTTAGTTTTAGGACTTAGGGAGGACCATCGATTATTTACCATTTTCCACAGTAAACAAATTGGCACACCTGGTGGAACCGAGTGCTAAGTGTTAGAATTTTATTAGAATTTGTCTTAGAAGTGTATGAAACTTAGGAGTGGAAATTCAGCAAATAAGAAACCACTATCCACTAAGAAATGTACAGTTAAGATGACGAACCACGCATCTGCGTCGAACGTGGATGAGATTCCATCCAGAATGCTGGGTATTGCCGACAAAGTTGTGTCACAAGTAGCGTCATTTCCCCCTTTAGGCAGCATAACAACTGCCTCTGGGTGTTAGCTGGCAATTTCAAATAAAGAATAATTGGATATCAAAACAATGTTTCGAATAAGCACATAAAGAGGTTAATATTAATAATGAATATTGGTGGGAAATATAGAACCATTGTTCTAAAGGACTCTTCGATTTCCAGTGATAGATGATGGATTTCGATTTGAGATTTCTAGTGTTTAAAATATAAGTAGTTCCTTTGTGCGAATGTACCAGAATTGGAAGTGGTTCAAGCAAGTGATTTAGTTCGAATCGAAGAAAACTAGGAAAACTCTTCGCTGGCACAGGATTCGAATTTCAAATAAGGGCGCCATTCTTAGAAGACGCGTGGAAGTCAGTAAACGTAAGAAGCCTGCATGCTTCGAACGTGGCATGATTTTAGAGTAGGACCGTTAGGGTCAGGACACTATAAATAGGTGTTTTTATGTTAGATTTAGTGTGTTCATTTCATGTACTTAAAAATCTCAAACACTCAAAATACCTTGATTTAAGGGAAACGAGTCAGAAGACAAAATGTACGTTCTGAACATCATAGTTCTTTATAATTTCAATCCAAGTCTTTTTATATTTCTTTCACTTTTACAGTATTTCTGCTCTTAGAATATTTCGATTTCCCTTTCATGTTTTTGTCTTACTTGCCTTTAAACACATTTATTTCCTCAGAAACTCCACTTTTACTTTGTCTTTTCATTCAAACACTTTACATTTCCATAAACTTTTATATTCTCAGAAACTCTTTATCTTTACATTTCAAGTGTTAAAATCTAAGTTTAATTCGTGCCCTTTTCCTTTACACGTTCTGTCAGCATATTTATATAGACAATCTTAGAGAAATCTCTTAAGAACCTTACATTCTACATTAAAACACAACACAAATTCATCAAGATAATAGGTATGAACATGGAAATAAGTTATGACACATGTGTCCTAGGATCAATCTAGTCGATCCTGTAAGTAACCAATAATAATCAATAAATTGGAAGACTAGCGGTTGTTTACTAGAAATCACTGTAAACAAATTGGCACGCCCAGTGGGACAATGTCATAATAAATTTTTTTTATCAAACCTGTTTGAAAATTTTAAAATCTTCTGAGTTTGGAGTGCGTTTTGTTATATGAACCTTCGAAGTGGCAAAATAAAAAACAATAATCCACATATACCCAGAAGATAACGTACCAAAACATAGGTTAATACAACTAACCAAGATAGGGGACAAAATCCCCCACACGGGGCTGCAACAATCGTTTCAAGTTCGATTGATGCCTCCAATACCATCCCTGTTGGCAGTTCGAATACGGTCCCAGTAAGTACATTAGAAATACCATCTAACATGTCATCAATGCAAACTATGCCACACACAGGGAATCAACAGTATTCGACCCCTACTAGGCCTCCAGGCTTCGAGCCTTTGAGACCCAGAAACCCTCCATACGGAATGCCACTTTCGTTTATGGCAGGTTTACATAATGCATCGACTTCGTCCCCATGCCAATGGTCTGGTTCAGGGATGAATAATTTGGGTACAAATCCCTAGAACCTAGGAAATCTTGTCCAATTGCCTACCCTTACAACTAATAGTCAGGTAGCGCTTAGGCAACAGATGGATGATAACAATCATGATATGGTAGGAATCCTAGCCCGTGAAATGAATGTTATTTTTGGTCCCCTTATCCAGAATATAAATAGAACAAACCAAGAAAATGCAGCCCAGATGGCAAGAATAGCAGATTTCTTTGGTGCCCTTGATGCGCCTACAAGACGTAGGCAGAACCCAGTGGCAATTCGAAACGAAGAACCCACAATCGAACAGATTCGACCCCCTATACAAGTGGTCGAAGAGAGAAACATAGGGGCAAGGTTAAGGAACCAGGAAGTTCAGGTTGAACAACCTAGACCAATAATGATGGTACATAGGGACCATAATGCAGACGAAATTGTTCACAGGATTAGAAATGACAACTTAGTGGCAGAAAATAACCTAACCACCTTAATCGAAAGAATAATGGCCCAGAATGACCTAAATTCAGGATTTAGGAGGCCAAATTACACATCTCCTATTGTAGACTATGTTCTGCAAACCGAATTACCCAGGGGCTTTAAAGTCCCTAAATTCACGAAATTTGCTGGAGACACGAGTGAATCAACAATGGAACACATAGCGAGATATTTAACTGAAGAAGGAGACATAGCGAATAATGAAAATCTTAGGATAAAATACTTCCCAAGTTCTCTAACGAAGAACGCTTTTACTTGGTTCACCACCCTACCCCCTGGATCTGTAGATACATGGCCTTATTTAGAAAGACTTTTCCATGAACAATTCTACATGGGTCAGTCTAAAATTAGTCTGAAAGAATTAGCAAACATTAAGAGAAAATTCACGGAACCAATAGACGATTATTTGAATAGGTTTCGTTTGTTAAAATCTAGATGCTTCACAGTAGTTCCTGAACACGAATTGGTCGAAATGGCTGCTGGGGGCCTAGATTATTCCATTCGAGAGAAACTGGATACACAGTATCTTAGAGATATGGCCCAACTAGCAGATAGGGTTCGACATGTCGAAAGATTAAAAGCTGAAAAGGCTAGGGCTAGTAAAAATCATAAGAAAGAAAGAATAGCCTACATAGAGGCTGAAGGGGAGAACATAAATGATTCCTAAGACCCTTATGATTTCGATCAGTTCGAAATAGATCTTGCAGAATTGAAGGAAGCACCCCCTTATGCTTGCAAGGTTTTGCTTCCTTCCAATGGGAAGGATCCTGCCAAAAGTGAGAGAAATGATAAATTCCCTAAGAAAATCTATACTTTCGATATAACTAAATGTGATGAAATATTTGATCTGCTTGTTAAAGATGGCCAGTTAATAGTTCCTCCTAACCTTAAGATTCCTCCATTGGAACAAAGGAAGAAGAGGGGGTTTTGTAAATATCACAACTTCTTAGGCCATAAAACCTCACAATGTTTTCTTTTCAGGGATCTGATACAAAATGCAATCAAAGATGGTAGGCTGAAGTTCTCAGATAAGGGGAAGAATCCAATGAAAGTTGATACGGATCCGTTACTGATGGAAGAGACCAACTATGCTGAGCCTCTGGATATCAATGTAGTGGAGATTGCTGAGAGGAAGGTTCAATCGAAAGTGGAATTCGAAGAGGATGGGGACTTCGTCTTGATTAGGAACGAAACAGAGGCTACTGATGGCCTCCCAAAGGTACTCAAAGCAAAAGTACTTCGTGAGGCAATGAAGGCTGCTGATGGCCAATTGGCTGCTGACAAAAATTTGACTGAGGCTACTGAAGGTCTCAGGATGAAGTTCGAAGAGGTTAAAATTTCTGGTGGGCAAACGTTGGGAGTGAATATGGTGGATGTCGAACAACCCAATGCTGAAATGGAAGAAGTGGAACGCTGTTTGGAGAAAGAGAGAGAGAAAAGAAGGGAGAACTTACCCAAGAAAGACGCGAGTCTGCGCCAATATCTTTTTCACTGTCATAAGAAGAACCATAATAAGTTGTTGTGCCCAAGGTGCAGCATCATCTGCAACCCCAGAATTGCTGCTGAGTTCGAAAGGGCCCAGCGCGAACGAACAAGGGTCAACTGGAGGCAAGACAACCAACTGTACAGAGTTTATCCCAAAGCTGATGAGAGTCTGCTTGAATTCTTGGTTCGTTGCCACAAGATTGGAACAGAGTGTCTAATCTGTCCCAGATGTGCAGTGGTATATGATAGAGAAATGGATGAAGCGTTCGAGAGAGTTCCTTTTGCATCAGGCTGGGGGCACCAAGGTGGAATGCCTTCGAATCCTGCTAACATTGGCAGAACCATGCCAAGACGGCCAGACAACCCTTATCCCAGGGGAGCGAAGAGAGTTTCTTTCAAACTACCTGCAGAAATCCCCACTGACAAATGGCTGCAGGTGAAGGTTGATAAGGGAAAAGGGAAATGGCGAACCTATGACCAAGGAGGTAGGACTGCGATGGCTTACAGGAAACAATTCAATTCAACCAGGAGGGAAGAAATAAGGTTGGAGAATTACAAAGGCAAAAATCCAATGTCTCGCTCTCAATGGCGCAGACACCAGCGAAACAAAAAAGCTGAAAGGGATTCGAAGCCTATGGAGATAGGAGAATCTAGTACCAATAACCCAACATCAGTGACCCAGTCTGGGGGCAAACCTCCAATGTCCAGGAAGCTATTTTCACCAAAAAAAGACACTAAAGGAAATAAGACACAGAAGGAGACTGCAAACGAAGAAGACTTGATGACTGATGACTTCAAATCGGAGGGGAAGTCCTTCTTTAATGCAAAATGCAATGTAGTCTCAGTGATGCCTTGTGAGTACAATCAGGATACAAAAGTTTATACTAGTGAGGAGACTGATGAAGAAGAAATGGCCAGACACAGGCCAGTGTGTTATTATGTGATGAACAATGGAGCGGTTGAAGAGCAAAATGCGTTCTTCAAAAAGCCAGACGAAGGAATGAAAAACCACCTAAAGCCTTTATTCATCAGGGCAAAGGTCGAACAACATGGTGTGAACAAAGTTCTGGTGGATGATGGACCTGCTGTTAATTTGATGCCTAGATTCATGCTAAAATGGATAGGCATGCATGATTCTGATGTTAGACCTCACAACATGGTGCTTTCAAATTATGAAGGAAAGGTTGGTAAGACTTTAGGAGTAATACAAGTTAACTTGACGGTTGGTTCCCTCACACGACCCACAATGTTCATGGTCATTGCTGCGAAGGCAAACTACAATCTGTTGCTTGGCAGGGAATGGATTCATGGAATTGGAGCAGTGCCTTCTTCGATGCATCAAAGGTTGGTGTTGTGGAGAGACGATTGTTGTAGGAATATTCGACGAATCAAGTACTTCTATTTATCGTATCCATAGGGATTGGTGTATATTGTAGTCTTTCAATAGCAAAGCGTATTTTAAGATTTAAGTAACCAAAGGGTTTGTTTTCTAAGCTACTAGTATCATGAATTTCCAAGCAAATAACTAAAATAGTCTTTTCAAAAGAGAGTTATGGTTTGGATTCAAGAGAGTTGGAGTTTGTTTTTCATTGATGGAAGCATGTCAAGATTAGTTTCATTGACCTAATTTCATATGTATTCTATTAATCAAGTGATGAACTAGTTTGATGATTGCTATAAATACATATCCTCTCAATCTTGTTGATTTCTCACCAAGATTGTGAGTTTTATCATGTTAATCCTTGAATGATTTCTCACCACAACTATTGACATGATAAACATGAAGCTCAATACTTGTAAACACTAACACACAAATCTATTTATAGCATTTGTTCATTAGTGGATGAATATCCTAGGTCTACTTTGAAGCATCCTTTTTCAAACAAGATTCAAAGCATAAAAAGATAGAAGAACAAAGATATTCAACATATATTAATCATCAACCATGTTCATACACAAATGGATTAAAAGAAATACATACTAGTTAGATCAACTACCTCTAATCTTGACACAAAAAGAACTTAGCCACTCATTTCCATGGTTGCTTTGTTCACAAGATTGTTGGAGGCAATGATGAACATTCAAGAATCAAGAAGAACTATGTTTTTCTTTTCTAATTCTATGCCCTAATTTTACAACAATGAATGATAATGATGATGAAGTGATGTTCCACCCTTCAAACACACAAAAAACAACTGGAATTGAGGGAGTAGGTGGCTGAAAAGGTGAAAGCATGGGTCTGTCCTTTTTCTGATTTTCGCAGACCGCGCTAAGCCCGGTTATTCGCGCTAAGCGCGCTCATGCTGCAACCGCGCTGAGCGCGACCTGAAGCATGCTTCTTCATCCAAAAATTCCTTAAAAAAGAATCATCCCAAGAGCTCTTCAAGTGTCCTTGAATCCAAGCTTGAGGGAATCAATATTAAAAACCTACATTTCAAAGGTAAACTAAGTTAAATAATACATTATAAACAAAAACTGAATAAAAACATAATTAAACCAAAATATTAGAATAAATACTACTAATTAATTAAAAAGGCATTGTTAAGGACCACAAAATCATGTACAAAATAGCTACAATTTGGTCCTTAACAACGATGGAATTGTCAACTTGCTTCTTTGTTTGTCCTCAAACAAAAGTCAAAAATCTCACAAAGCAAGAAGAAACAAAATGTAAGCATGCAACTCACACAAGAAGGATGGTTCAAACTCAACATACCCTGCAAAAAATACACATTGATCGCTTCTTCGAAACACAACATGGATATGAATTAAGTTCTAAACACAATATATCAACACATGTAGACAAAATAAAAGATATGTTCACACTTGAATCACCTAATGATTTATTCAATATTCATGAAGAACAAAATGCAATATTTACAAAGGACTAAACACTCTCACTAATAGTCATGCACATCCAGAATAATTCATGCATTCATCAAAACAAATGAAATGAACAAAATGGAAATAAAGATCACTAAGGACTTTCAAGGGTTGTAACTTGGCTTAGGTTAGAAACAAGGGATATTTAAGTACAAAGCCATTGAAACAAATTGGGTTAAAGAATATGAAGAGCATTTCACAAACTCATTCCCACTTCCTTCTTATTATTCACAACCACTTTTCTTTTCCACACAATGATCCTCCTTTTTCTTTTCTTTTGTTTTCTTTTCATATACAAATTTTTCTTCTTTTGTATTTTTCTTTTGGATCATTGTGTCATCAATTCTAGGTTCTTTTTGATCAACCTCCCCAAATTCATTTATATTAATCCTTCTTTATTCAAGAACATGCTCTTCAAAGGGTTAATCAACAAAAAGGGTTGGTATTCACAAACAAGAAAAATATATAGAATGAATCATCATTGAATTTTCAAAGATTATCAACAACTATTAAGTGGCCTACTTAACAATTAGTTGATTTGATAGATTCATCCTACAAATAAAATTTAAGCTCAAAAGGGGGTCACAAGGATTCACTCACTCACGGTTAGTTGAGGCCCTTTTGGAATTGATGGTTTTTCTCATAATGCACAAAAAATTGCCTTGATCATCTCTAAGTTTCCAAATTATCACAAACAAATGAAGATTAAGCATGAATCACACGATTTAACAAAAGTATTAGACACTCAATATTTGGTATAAGGTGGAAAGCTTCTCACCTTTGTGGTTTAAGTCCTAATGATTCGAATGTGAGCACAAATTTTTTGTACATGCCAAGATATTTTGCATAAAGCACAAATTTCATAGACATGTTAATATTCTACAAAACTATTAAATATGTACCTTATTTGTGGATCGATTCGAGAATTATATAATCACCATCACTTTTGGTGAAACACACTTACTTGCTTTTGAGTACCGTTGAAAAATTGGGACAAACAAAAGAAGTACAATTTAAATTAAATACTCCTATAATCTTAAAATAAAATAAAACAAAATAAAATAAAATAAAAGACACCCCAAAATGGTGTTTTAAAACTAAAAATAGTACTTAGGCTTCATGCCTACAAAATGCAAATTTTGGAATTACAAGCACATCCTAAAAAGGGATGGCAACCAACAAAATTCATAAGTCTAAAAGAAACTAAAACCAAAAACTAAAAAGTGCTAAAAATAAAAATAAAGACAATAAAAGAAAATCAATCTGAAGCCTCGAGGATGGAATCTCCAGGAGTCTCAGAACCAGAATCAGAACCACCCTCTCCATCATCATCACTCTCCTCATCACCATCTACATCAGCTACCTCCTCCTCTACATTTGGCCCGACCCCAGGCCAACTGGCATAAGCACTCATCTGCTGACTCGTACGAGTGAAGTGATTCACCCCGACTCTCTAATTTGTAATGTCAGTTGCTCCATGCTCTCATGCATGTACATAAATGCTCGCTGATGAGCAAAATGCATTTGCCGGTTCCATTCTTCACCTGGACCGGCTTGAGGAAGTGCAACAGCTACAGGAACATCCCGGGCTGCAGAGTTATCATCCAAGGCCCTACAATAGCGATCACAGTAATTATCATCAATGATCCCATCTATCGTTAGGTGCCCCACAGCAGGAAAAACAACTTTGGCCCTTTTCAAAAGACCCATGATCAACCCAGGATAAGTCAGAGCACATTTTATACGCTCCCCTCTGGAGGTATAACTTAATGCAACCCTCTTCATCTCATTAGCAATCAACCGGCCGAAATCAATTTTCTCTTCATCCAACATATAAGCAATGAGGCCGACGGTCTCCATGGCAATTGAGGATGTGTGGCTTCTTGGTCTTAGGTTGTATAGTGCCACACACATTAGAACACGGGCACTTGTTTTAAGGCTGGACCGACTGAATTTCAGAGGTTGACCAACCCTGTTAAGCTCATAGGAGTGCCCGGATAAACACAATTTCCTCCTCAACATGTCATGATCCCAATTACCACGAGCTAGGTGCTCATGGTAAACATCCAACTCATCTTCTGGGGCTGTCCAATTAATGCCCAGGTAGTTGTTAATAGCAGAGCGAGAAAATGATACCAACTTGCCTCGCACCACAGAAGTGAACGGGAAATCTCGCCCCTCAGTAGGAATGGCATTGGCATAAAATTCCCGGACCAGCTCAACATTAACTTTGGTTTGGGGCTCACACAGAACACCCAAACCATAGTTATCCAGGATAGCATCAGGGGTATGGTAGTGTCCATGCTCTCGGAGACGGATAATTCTCTCGGTCCATATGTTCCGTTTCTCGAGTTCCTTGTAACATGCCTCTTGAGCAGGCCCTAAAAATCGATCACCATCAAAAGGAGTGGATCGAGAGGATCCAGCCCCGGCGGAAGAAACACGCTGACGCTTAGGAACCATCTGAAAACAACACAATAATCAACAAAAAAAATGACACCGAGATGCCCGTTAGAGATAAATCATGCAAACAACAGTAGAAATCAACCAACCAAAGCATCAAGACTAATCAGAAAACACAAAAAATAGCAGAAAAATTCTTCAGGATGTTGCAGACCGCGCTAAGCGTGCCCACTGCACTAAGCGCGCTCTGCGATTTCTAGAAAAATTCTTCTGTAAAAACAGAAATTCGCCAATGAAACAAGCCCTAATAAGAACGAAATTGCTAACCTAAACATCCTCTACAATCTAAACAACTTATTCCTAAGAATATAAACCAAAAATCTAAAACCCTAGGTTCCTAAGTTCTATCATGCAAAGGGAAAACTATGAAATTAGAGAGGGAAAACAAGAAAATAACAAACCTTGATGATTGGGTTGATGATTGAGACAAGGAATTGCAAGAAACTTGTTGATTTGGGGTTGGGATTTTTGGAATTTCTTTAGAGAGTGAAAAGTGAAGAGGGAAGAGTGAAAAGGGTTTAAATAAACCCTAACTTATTTAAATATAAAACCAGGCCACCAGTTGGGCCTAGAAAACCAGATTTCAAATTTTTTTTACACACGCAGACCGCGCTAAGCGCGCCCCAGACCGTGCTAAGCGCGAAATGTTCTGGAATTTGGGTCAAAATGCGCGCTAAGCGCGGTCTGTAGAATCTTGAAATTTTTAGAAAAACAGAAAATTAACTTAAGAGACATATCAAAATGAGTGCAACATAAATACTTACAATGTTGGGGTGCCTCCCAACAAGCGCTTTGTTTAACATCGGTAGAGCTCGACGGTCCAGGATGATAAAGGATCATCAAAGTAGGATGCGGCAATGTCGCGGCTCACCTCTCCACCAATATACCTTTTCAAACGCTGCCCATTCATGGTCCATTCACTCTTTCCCTCGGGGTCTTGCAAAACAACGGCACCATAGTCTTTCACGTCCTTGATTAGAAAAGGACCGGACCACTTTGTCTTAAGTTTTCCCAGAAAAAGTCTCATCTGGGAATTAAACAAGAGGACACTTTGCCCCGGCCGAAATTCCTTATGCTTGATCTTTTTGTCATGAGAAACTTTCACTTTTGCCTTGTACTTCCTATTGGAATGGTACGCTCCATCTCGCATTTCATCCAATTGCACGAGTTGCACTTTTCTCTTATCACCCGCCAAAGAAGGATCGAAATTCAAGAATCGGAGAGCCCATAGAACTTTGTGTTCCATCTCCACAGGGAGGTGACAAGTCTTGCCATAAACAACCTGAAACGGGGTTAGTCCGATAGGAGCTTTGTAGGCGGTTCGATACGCCCATAAAGCTTCATCCAATTTTTGTGACCAATCCTTTTGATAACCCGAAACAGTTTTTTCCAAAATCTTTTTAATTTCCCTGTTTGACACTTCGGCTTGACCATTCGCTTGCGGGTGATAGGGTGTTGTCACCTTATGCTTTACACCGTATTGTTTCAAAAGTTTTTGTAACAGTGTATTGCAAAAATGCGAACCGCCATCACTAATTAACACCCGAGGCACACCAAACCGAGAAAAAATGTTTTTCTTTAAAATTTTTATAACGGTTTTGGCGCCGGCCTTCGTTGAAGCAATGGCCTCCACCCACTTAGAAACATAATCAACGGCCACAAGAATGTATTCATTAGAAAACGATGACGGAAATGGACCAACAAAATCAATTCCCCAACAATCAAACACCTCGACTTCCAACATATTATTCAAAGGCATCTCATCCCTCTTGCCTATACCGCCACTTCTTTGGCATTTATCACAACACTTTGCATGAGCATAAGCATCTTTAAATAACAAAGGCCAATAAAATCCCGATTGTAGGACTTTGGTGGCCGTTCACAATCCATTGTAATGTCCCCCACAAGGGGAATTGTGACAATGCCAAAGAATGTCTTTCGCTTCTTCATTAGACACACACCTCCTTAACAAAACATCACTACTCAACCTAAAAACATAAGGTTCATCCCAAACATAATACTTGGCATCGGCCAAGAGTTTTCGCTTTTCATTCCTTGTTAAATCCTCCGGCATTAATCCCGCGGCTTTGTAATTTGCCATGTCAGCAAACCACGGCCGCTCTTGGATTGCAAATAACTTTTCATCCGGGAACTCCTCCATAACTTCCTTCTCTTTGTCAGTAATTTCCACGTTGACCAAACAAGATAAATGATCCGCCACCAAATTTTCTGAACCTTTTTTATCACGGACCTCCAAATCAAATTCTTGTAACAAAAGGATCCATCGGATCAATCTTTGTTTGGAGTCCGGTTTGGTGAGAAAATATTTAATCGCGGAATGATCCGTGAAAACCACTACTTTTGAACCAATAAGATAAGGAAGAAATTTTTCCAATGCATACACTATTGCGAGCAACTCTTTTTCGGTTGTTGCGTAGTTAATTTGAGCATCGTTCAAAACTTTGCTCGCATAATGAATAGCATGGAAAATTTTGTTCTTCCTTTGGCCAAGCACGGCTCCCACCGCATAATCACTTGCGTCACACATCAATTCGAAATCAAGTTTCCAATTAGGCGCGGTGATTATGGGTGCATTGATCAAATTTTCTTTCAATTTTTCAAAAGCCATTAAACAATCTCTATCAAATTAGAAGGACTTATCTTTGTTGAGCAAGTTGCTCAAAGGCTTTGCTATCGTTGAGAAGTCTTTGATGAATCTTCGATAGAAATCCGCATGTCCTAGAAAGCTCCGAATGCCTTTAACATTGGTAGGTGGGGGAAGCATCTCGATCACATCAATCTTTGCTTTATCAACCTTGATTCCTCTTGAAGATATTTTGTGTCCAAGGACAATTCCCTCGGTCACCATGAAATTGCATTTTTCCCAATTCAAGACCAAATTTGTATCCACACACCTCTTCAAGACGGTGTTCAAATTTTCCAAGCACAAATCAAATGACGCTCCAAAGACGGAGAAATCATCCATAAAAACTTCAATCGTTTTCTCAATCAAATCGGCAAATATGGCTTGCATGCATCTTTGAAATGTTGCCGGCGCATTACATAAGCCGAAAGGCATACGTCTATACGCGAATATCCCAAAAGGACATGTGAAAGCCGTCTTCTCATGATCTTCCGGATTCACCGATATTTGATTATACCCCGAGTAACCATCCAAGAAACAATAATATTGTTGACCCACGAGTCTTTCCAACATTTGGTCCATGAACGGGAGAGGAAAGTGATCCTTTCTTGTTGCTTTGTTAAGCCTTCGATAGTCGATGCACATTCTCCATCCCGTTACTTTTCTCGTCGGCACTAATTTATCCTTATCATTCGACACAACCGTCAAACCTCCTTTTTTTGGAACCACATGCACCGGAGTCACCCAAGTACTATCTGAGATCGGATAAATCATCCCCGCTTCTAACATCTTCACCACTTCTTTTCGAACTACTTCCTTCATCACCGGATTCAAACGCCTCTGAGGTTGGGCTACCGGCTTGTACTCTTCCTCCATCATGATGTTATGCATACAATAGGCCGGGCTTATGCCTTTCAAATCGGCTAAAACCCAACCAATCGCATTTTTGTTAGATTTCAAAACTTGAATTAAGCTTTCCTCCTCCTTCTCCGATAATGTATTACTAATGATTACGGGTTTCTTACCTCCCTCCTCAAGAAACACATACTTCAAGTGAGATGGTAGGTCTTTCAACTCAAGCTTTGGCTCTTCGTCTTTGGGATCATTCTTCAAAATTTCCACTTCCTCCTCCCGTGGGTGCATTTCCTTGGAAATATCCATCCCTTCTAAACACTCTTCAAGATCCCGCCTATCATCATCATCATTCACTTCTTGGGTTTCTTCCTTGATAGCATCAATTTTGAAACAATCTTTCTTATCAATTGGATGCTTCATTGCTTCAAAAAGATTAAAGCAAATTTCTTCATCTTGAACCCTCACCTTCATTAAACCATCATCAATGTCAATCATCATTCTAGCCGTCTTCATGAATGGACGGCCTAGAATTAGAGGTGCATCCACGTCTTCCTCCATATCTATCACAACAAAGTCAACCGGGAAAAAGAATTTGTCCACTTTGACCAACAAGTCTAAAGCTACACCATGCGGGCGAGTAATAGACTTGTCCGCCAATTGCAACGTCATTTTTGTAGACTTTAATTCGATATCCCCCAACCTCTTTACAATGGATAATGGAATCAAGTTGATACTTGATCCCAAGTCAATCAATCCTTTGCCGACATAGACATCCCCAATGGTAACAGGCAAGGTTACACGCCCCGGATCACTTTCTTTTTTTGGAATAGTGCGTTGAATTATCGCACTACAACTTGCATCAACCATTATAGTTTCTTGATCCGTGTACCGCTTCTTTTTTGTCAATATGTCCTTCATGAATTTTGCATATCTCGGCATTTGCTTGATAACACGATTTTATATAACATATTTGATGTATTTTTCATAAATAATGTTAATGTTTTTATTTAATTATTT
This sequence comes from Vicia sativa, assembly GCA_021764765.1. Classification (NCBI taxonomy): domain Eukaryota; kingdom Viridiplantae; phylum Streptophyta; class Magnoliopsida; order Fabales; family Fabaceae; genus Vicia; species Vicia sativa. Next base: position 150,230,601 of record CM038793.1, on the reverse strand, counting down.
CACTTTATTTCTATATTACGTTGGTATTTTCTATGTTTCAGGTATTTGTATTAAATAAAGATAAATCGAGCAAAGAAGTAAAATCGAGGAAAAATCGGATTAAAAAGCAAAGAAATGAAGCAAAAGGTGTGATATAGTGAAAGGGAGGTGTTAAGAAGTAGAAAACAATTATAGCAAAGGTCCAAGACTAAGCCCACAAGCAAGCAAGCCCAAAGCAAGCAAGCCCAGACCAGCACGCACATGCTCTTGCCACGTTGGCTGAGACGGTCGTCTCAGCTTTCCTCTTTCCTCGGAGGCGCCCGCCTCCTTAGCAAGTGGGGCCCTCCATTTTCGCAGCAGTTGAGACGCACGTCTCAAAGTCAAGGGCCACGTGGAGGCGCCCGCCTCCCTCGCAAGTGGGGTCCACCACTTCTTCCAGCTTAAGGCCACGTCTCACGTATGCCTATTCTTGAGGCCCCGCCTCCGACTCTCAAGGCACTATTTTCGCCACGTTCACACACTTGCGTCGAAAATTCGGAAAGCGATTACCAAATGCATCTATAAATAGGAGTTCAGTTCGAATCGGGTCGGCATTTTACCGAACAACCGCTATTTTAATATTTCGCAATTTTATTCCGATTGTATTTTCTAGTTTTCACGATCTAACCTTACGTTAGATCCGATTGCTTTATTCCTTGTATTTTATTTTCCCTTTCAATTCAAGAAGTCAAGAACAAGATTATTTCCGGCATTCTTATTTCGGTTTTATTTATTTATTTTATTTTATTTTATTTTATTTATTGTTGCCGATATTATTTATTTAATTGTGGAAATGTTTAAATATATCGAATCGTATTATTTATGCATGTCTAAATTAATTAATATATCAGCTAAGTCTTCGATATTGGTATGTAAATTAATCGATCCAAAGGAATCTAAAATAAAGCGGCATAATGTTACGTTGTTAAAAATATTCTTTCGACTTAGATATCTAATTTAATTTATTAAAGGTTTAGAAACCAACAGAGCGAAAGTTTGAGGTTAATAAAATGGACTAAGGTTAGAAACCAACAGGCGACAGTTTGAGGTTTAGAACCCGATAGTGGATACTAGGTATTAATTTTAAAAGGCATGACTTTTAAAAGAGATTAAACTTTATTTATTTTCAAAAGTGTTTTTAAGTTCGGTAGGGATAGCGAGCATACGTTAGGATTTAATTACATGATCCGAATCAATAGAGCGACAGTTTGAGATAGGATCTTTAGATGAATATTGTTTTTGAAATAGGATTTTTATTCAACTTGAGTAACACGTCGGTGGAAATTCGATCCTTAGGTTAGGCGAATTACATACTAATATCTATTTATTTATTATATTTTCCTTAACCAAAATCTTAAAGAATTATTCGCCTTAGCGTATCGTAACTTAGGATAACAATAGTTCGATTTATAGTCTCGTGGGTTCGATATCTTTTAAAACTACGCGATAGGGTGTGCACTTGCGATCTGGCGATTAATAGGCGATAAAGTCGCGACCAAGTTTTTGGCGCGTTCGGACTATTTAAGTCGATATTGTAACTCGGTGTTACAAGTATAGACTAAGGCACCTTTACCTTGTTTACCATGTATGACCCAATTTTTCCTCGCCCATTATCGATTATGAGGAACCACAAGAATCCCATAGATCCAACCTTGAAATACTGATGGAAAACTTTAATGCTTCACAAACCTACTCCTACCCCAACTACCCTCAAAGCTACCAATCCCCATATTTTGAAGAACCACAAGAACTTTATAATTTCAACCAAACCTTTCCTCAACCAAACTCTTCCTACAATTATCACGCCCAATATTTTGAAGAATCACCAAAACCATATAAATCTGATCTCGAAATATTAATGGAAGATTTTAACGAATCATGTAGGATGATAGAACATGATAGGGAAACACAAAAAGAGACTTTAACTTACTTTCAAGACTCTGAAGAATCGCAAGATTTTAATTTCGAAACATCAATGGAGGATTCTGATGAGATGATAACTAACTCTAGGTTAGAGTCTATGATTGAGCACTTTATAGAGGCACAAACTATCCAAATTGAAGAAGCAAGAAAACAAAGTCTTAAAAATAATGAAACCCCTATGGTTGAATCCCTCGCACCTCACAGCATGGCTTTAGAGACTCAAATCTCCCAACTCGAACAAAACTTTCTAGGACCTTTACCCGAGGAAGATGTGGATGTTGAAACAACCATTATGGAAAAACTATTTGGAAATCTAGAAAGTGATGATGAGTATGAGGAGAGTGATATTGTGTCCGAGGAAAGTTCTGATGACAAAATAGTGGAGATTGAGAAAAATGAACCAACAATGTTCGAAGAGGAGGTTGTAAAAGCGGTAGAAAAAGAAGCATCTATTGTAATCCCAAATCACTACATCCCACTGATTCCCTTCCCGAAAATTTTTATGGAAACTCCGGTAGACTCCCAATCTAAAACGTACGTTGCGGTATTGAAAAATATCCATACTAATTCACCACTATTGGAAGTCTTGCCTAAAAAGCGAAAATTAGAGGACCATAAAATTAGGGATATAATTACTTTTAAAAGGGTGAGGTTAACTTATGAGGCGATGGATGAGATCACTAAGCTCGAAATTGAAAAACTTATACTTAGGATAAATCCAGGACCATTACCAAAATGTCGAAAAAATAAACCGCCCTACGAAAGTAAGAAAAGAAAAGGTGAGGGATATGTGAGATGGCTTGATAAGTGGCGATGGAAAATCAACGGGTAGTCATTCTAGTTTCTAATTTTAATTTTTCTTTTTCGTATTTTCAATTTTTCTATTTTATGTTAAATTTTAAATTTTTAGTCGGTTATCTATTGCACCCTTTCTTCTGATGCGCTTGAACTATTTTCCTCTAGTACCGATAATTATATTCAATTAAATAATCTACATTAATATTTATATAATAATTGAATATTTTAATTATCGCATTTCTCCTATTAATATACAGAATTAATACTTCCCAATATTTATTATATTAATTATAAAATATTATATACTAGTATTATATATATATCCTACTAATTAAAAAATTTCTAAATCATCTATATATATATATATATATATATATATATATATATATATATATATATATATATATATATATATATATATATATACAAGTATGTAGTATGTATGCATGTGGAACTGAAAAAAAAAAAAAAAAAAAACTTAAGTCTACCCTGTGCTAGTATCATATCACTTTTGTAATTACTAGAAACACATGCATCTCTCGCTGCCCAAGACAATCACCCTACTCCTTTCTGATTTCTCCTGATTTTATCGCATTGAGGACAATGCTTATTTTAAGTTTGGGGGAGTCAGAACATTTCTTTGTTCGTTTTTATTTTCTTTGCTCTATTTAGTTTTTCCCTTTTAGTTTCCTTTTTCTATGTATTGCAAAATTTCCATTCAATAAAATACATGTTTATGAAATTTTAGTCTTTTATGTTTAAATTTCGTGCTTATTCGAATTTCTCCTTTTTCTTGAGCCATAACGACACGACAAAATTTTAACAAAAATTAAAACGCATATATTAACACACTCAAATAATACTAAGGTTGCTTATTTTTAATTAAGAATTCGAGCACAACTTAGCAAAATTGTTATCGTCCTAACACTTTAAAACCCCCAACGTGTTAGATTGATTTAAGTACTTATTATACCAACACCTTAAGACTTAGTTTTAAAGTAGCCCCGAGTAGTTTATTAAGCAGTCGGCACCGCCTTAAACGACAAACTACGTGGAGAATCGATGAATATAAGTGATTGATCAAGATTTTTAAAGAAAATTTTTATTAGAAGATGCACTTATTAAGTTAGATGGTCCTTACGGATCATTTAATTCAACATCGCGAAACTATAAAATATTTATGCAAACATCTATTATGAATTGGTTCGATGGTCACAGTCTTTGAACTTGGTAGGGCGGATGACGATCCGATCCCCGCAATTTGTAATTGGATAAAAGGAGTACCAAATATAATTACCGGGACTCCTAGCTGGATTATAAAGATCAAAGTCACTAACCGGTTACTCCACTATGTGGCGTAAGGTAATGGGCTTAATGTGATTGCGCGAATGAAAGCGGGTGAAACAAAGCGAAAGTATTAGGTCGAGCTATAATTCATGACTTAAATTGGTCTGCAAAAATGGGGTTGTCTAGTGTTATTACGGTAATTTTGGTGTCAAAGTCTAAACTCGAGTTATCCAACAAAGAAGTGAATTGCAACCTAGTACAAATTGAATTGTGTTATATATCTGCGTTTGACATATGCTCAGGTGATTTTTCATTTTTACTTTTTGCTTGAGGACAAGCAAAGGTTTAAGTATAGGGGAGTTTGATAACACGATTTTATATAACATATTTGATGTATTTTTCATAAATAATGTTAATGTTTTTATTTAATTATTTCACTTTATTTCTATATTACGTTGGTATTTTCTATGTTTCAGGTATTTGTATTAAATAAAGATAAATCGACCAAAGAAGTAAAATCGAGGAAAAATCGGATTAAAAAGCAAAGAAATGAAGCAAAAGGTGTGATATAGTGAAAGGGAGGTGTTAAGAAGTAGAAAACAATTATAGCAAAGGTCCAAGACTAAGCCCACAAGCAAGCAAGCCCAAAGCAAGCAAGCCCAGACCAGCACGCACATGCCCTTGCCACGTGGGCTGAGACGGTCGTCTCAGCTTTCCTCTTTCCTCGGAGGCGCCCGCCTCCTTAGCAAGTGGGGCCCTCCATTTCGCGGTTGAGGGACGTCTCAAAGTCAAGACCCGCGTGGGCGCCTCCCTCGCAAGTGGGGTCCACCACTTCTTCCAACTGCTTAAGACGCACGTCTCCCACGTATGCCTATTCTTGAGGCCCCCGCCTCCGACTCTCAAGGCACTATTTTCGCTCCACGTTCACACACTTGTGTACGAAAATTCAGGAAAGGCAGTTACCAAATGCATCTATAAATAGGAGTTCCAGTTCCAGAATCAGGGGTCGGCATTTTTACCGAACAACCGCTATTTTAATATTTCGCAATTTTATTCCAGTATTGTATTTTCTAGTTTTCACTGATCTAACCTTACGTTAGATCCAGTGCTTTTTATTCCTTGTCGTATTTTATTTTCCCTTTCAATTCAAGAAGTCAAGAACAAGATTATTTCCAGCATTCTTATTTCCAGGTTTTATTTATTTATTTTATTTTATTTTATTTTATTTATTGTTGCCTGATATTATTTATTTAATTGTGGAAATGTTTAAATATATCGAATCGTATTATTTATGCATGTCTAAATTAATTAATATGTCAGCTAAGTCTTCGATATTGGTATGTAAATTAATCGATCAAAGGAATCTAAAATAAAGCGGCATAATGTTACGTTGTTAAAAATATTCTTTCGACTTAGATATCTAATTTAATTTATTAAAAGGTTTAGAAAGCGAAGGCGAAAGTTTGAGGTTAATAAACTGGACTAAGGTTAGAAACCAACAGGCGGCAGTTTGAGGTTTAGAACCCGATAGTGGATACTAGGTATTAATTTTAAAGACTGCGACAGCGTTTTAAAAGAGATTAAACTTTATTTATTTTCAAAAAGTGTTTTTAAATTCGGCGGGATAGCGAGAGCATACGTTAGGATTTAATTACATGATCCGAATCAATAGAGCGACAGTTTGAGATAGGATCTTTAGATGAATATTGTTCTTTGAAATAGGATTTTTATTCAACTTGAGTAACACGTCGGTGGAAATTGAGATCCTTAGGTTAGCGAATTACATACTAATATCTATTTATTTATTATATTTTCCTTAACCAAAAATCTTAAAGAATTATTCGCCTTAGGCGTATCGTAACTTAGGATAACAATAGTTCGATTTATAGTCTCTGTGGGTTCGATATCTTTTAAAACTACGCGATAGGACTGTGCACTTGCAGTCTGCTGATTAATAGACGATAAAGTCGCGATCATGCAAAATTTCCATTCAATAAACTACTTCCATAAAGGATTGGTCCTTTAAACTTCACGAAGCTTTATGGGCTTACAGAACTGCCTATAAAACTCCCATCGGTACTACTCCTTTCAAACTTATTTATGGTAAGTCATGCCATCTCCCAGTTGAGTTAGAACACAAGGCTTATTGGGCCATTAAGAATCTGAACTTAAGTTATCTTGGAGAAGCGTATCCGGATATTAATGAATTGGAAGAACTTAGGCAGGATGCGTCTGCTAGGATTTACAAAGGCGCACAAAGAAATGGCACGATAAGCGTATATCTAGGAAGAATTTTAACATAGGTGACTGCGTATTACTTTTTAACTCACGATTAAAATTATTTCCTGGGAAATTACGATCTAGATGGTCTGGACCTTTTGAAATTACTCGAGTTTATCCAAGTGGCGCAATAGAGATTAAGGGACCCTCGATTGCCCCGTTCATAGTAAACGGGCAGCGGTTAAAACATTACCATCTTACCGAAATCGATGGATATTCTCAAAAGATAAATCTAGACGAGCCACAAGCTCGATTAGACGACTAATCTTTAGTTTTATTTGTCGAGCTTACGACATAAAACAAAGCGCTTTGTGGGAGACAACCCACCGTATTTATTTCTTTCTTCTTATTTATTTTATTTTATTTCTTCATTCTATTCAAAAACAAACAAAAAAAAATATCTATTTCTTTTTCTATTTTCTTTTATTTCTATTCTCTGTCTTACATTCTATTCTATATCTCTCTTCTTATCGGCATTTGGCCAATGCTGATGTTCTTTTATTTTCTTTCTCCTCAGGATTCTTCTAGCTACTTCTTTCTCTTTCCACTATGTCTCGTGTTGATGATATGCCAGTCAGTTTCAGAGGAAGAAATCAGCGCACCAAATATGGAGTTTTATCTGAGCGTGAGATGTTACCTACTACCTACTTTCATTATGGTGCTATGAATGCTCTTGGCATTCGTGATAGTGTGCTTTTTCTGCTAAATCAGATCGGATGGGATAATTCACGCCTGATGACTTGCTATGCCACTTATCGGAACCTCACTTTGGAATTCCTCAGTTCTTTAGCTTACTTTCCTACTCATGGGATAGCTCTACGCCGTGGACTTACTATTTTCAGACTTTTTGGCTTCACCTTCAAGTTTACCCATAAGGAATTGGCTGATCTTCTTGGTTTTCCTAGTGGTTTAGGAGTTTATACTGAAACTCAGGAGGAGTATCTTGGATTTAGAGATCTTGACTATTTTTGGGGATCTATTTCTGGAATCCTTAACCCTGAGCCCGAGGATCTTGTATCAGAGAATATCCATAACCCGGCCTTCAGGTATTTCCATAAGATTCTTGCCCATACCGTTTTGGAAAACCCGAATGTCACTCTGTTTCTAAGGATGAGCTTTTTATCATGTTTTGTGCTTGAGAATCGTCCGGTTAATCGATCCCTTATCACTCCGTACCTTTGTGGATCTCATTAATCGATCATGCACCTATTCGGATGGGAAGTCTCGTTACTATGATTGCAAATGTTGTTGGACTTGACGACCCTTTAGGCATCTGAATGCTTTTTGGTGTTACTTCCATGACCATCGAGTTGTTTCAACAGGTATGATTGGTGATCTTGGCCCGACTCGGTTTACCTTGTTGATTAATGGTCAAGTTATGCATTGTTTACCTTGCCTAACCACGCTACTAGTGTGCATAACAAAGCCAATTGGCTTTATGGTTTTGATCGACATCCTTCTCCAAGCACTCACGAGATTCCACGAGGCTTTGAGATTTTAGAGGACGGTGAGGCAGATCCCGCTGTTCGCTTCCACCGCTCCCTCTGTTGGTCCTGACACTGTTATGCATGAGGCTCCTCCTATTGATCATGCGACTGCTATCCACGCTCTCCAGGTGGAACATCAGGCTTTGAGGGACGAGTTCACTACTCTGCGAGCTGACTTCTTTAGTTTTATGGATACAGTTTCTGCGCAATTTCAAGAAGTCTTCTCTTATCTTCATTCTCCCTCTGCTCCTAAGGCAGGACCATCTAGTGGCTAGAGTTCTTTAGTAGTTAATTTATCTTATTTAGTTTAGTTTAGTTTGATTTCATTAGGATTTGCAATGTTTTCATTATATTTATTATGTTTTTCTTCCCTAATACTTGATTCTTCAAATTGTAAGCAACTTTGATTTCCATTCTAATGCAATCCCTGTTATCTTTTATTATAATGTTGCACATTATTTTATATTATTATTATTACTGCTGCATTATTCTTCTTCAGTTGCATTATTACTGTTGCTACGAATTCAACTACCCATCTTTCATTTCGATTCTCCTTTGTTGTTATCGCACTGAGGACATTGCTCCATTTAAGTATAGGGGAGTCGGATCATTTCCTTGCTCATTTATATTGCCTTTGCTCTCTTTGTAGTATTTCCCTTTTATTTATTCTTCTTGTATCGCAAATTTCAATTCAATAAAGTACATGTTTATGTCAATTTTATCTTATATGCAAAATTTAGTGTTTATTGAATTCTTCCTATTTCTTGAGCCATAACGAAAAATTTAAAACACATTTATAAACATATTCAACTAGTATTAAGGTTGTTTAATCTAAATAAGGATTCAAGTCGACTTAGCAAAATTGTTATCGTCCTAACACTTTAAAACCCCAATATGCTAGATCGATTTAAGTACTTATTATACCAAGAACCTTTAAAACTTAGTTTTAGATTAGCCCCAAGTAGTTTATTAAGCGATCGGCACCAAAACACAAACTACGTGGAGAACCGATGAATATAAGTGATTGATCAAATATCTTTAAGAAAATTGCTTTTATTTAAGATGCACTTACTAAGTTAGATGGTCCTTACGGATCGTTTAATCCAAAAGTTCTTTGAAAATATGAATTTTATGCAAAATAATCCATTAATAAATTGGTTCGATGGTCCAGTGCTGAACTTGGTAGGCATTACGGTTCGATCCCCGCAATTTTAATTGGAAAAGGAGTACCAAATATTTTATTACCAGAACTCCTAGCTGGCTTATTAAGATCAAATTCACTAACCGGTTACTCCACTATGTGCGTGTAAGGTAATGGGCTTAATGTGATTGCACTAGAATGAAAACGGGCAAAATAAAACATAGTATTAGGTTGAAGCTATAATGACATGACTTGAATTGGTCTGCATAGATGGGGTTGTCTAGTGTTTCTACGGTAACTTTGGTGTTTAAGTTCAACTTTAATTTTCTGATGAAAAATCAATTTGCAACCTGATACAAAGTGATATATGTTGTTATATTTGTGTTTAACTGTGCTTCAAAGATTTTCATTTTTACTTTTTGCTTGAGGACAAGCAATGGTTCAAGTATAGGGGAGTTTGATAACACGATTTTATATAGTATATTTGATTTAATTTTCATAAATAATGTTAGCATTTTTATTTAATTATTTCATTTTATTTCCATATTACGCTGGTATTTTTATTGTTTCAGGTATTTTATTTTAAATAAACAAATTGAGCAAAGTGAAGAAATTAAGAGGATTATTTAATTAATTATGCAAGAAATGAAGAAAAGGGGTGTGCAAAGCAAAACAATGGATCAAAAGCCCAAAGCAAGCAAAAGGCCAAAGCAACCAAAAGCCCAAAGCAAGCAAAACAAACCCTAAAAGCCACGTACAAGAGTGAGACCCACGTCTCAACTCTTTCCTACAAGTGAGGCGCCCGCCTCGGACTCCCTCCTACAAAGGAGGCGACCGTCTCCAGTGCCACGTTGGCCCTAGGAGTTGCTTGAGACGCACGTCTCAACGTGGAGGAAAAAGAGGAGGACTTTTCGGACGACCAAGGCAGATGGTGGGCAGTTGAAGCGAGAGATTTTAGGAGAAAGTGCTACGAATATTTAGGAACAAGTGGTTACTTCCTACCACTATAAAAGGACCTCTCCAAATCATATTTCCACACACCGGTTCTGAGCATTCTTTTCCAGTTTTAGATTTTTATTTCCAGAGTTAATTTTTGTAATTGAGATTCAGCAGTACTTTCCAGCATTGTTCTTAGAGCTAGTTTCCTTTCCAGCATTGTGGTCTTAATTCCTGTTGAAGAACCAAGATTCAATTCCAGCATTTTATTTAATTCAGGTTTTTATTTATATTGCTTTTATTTATTTACTTAATCAATTGCATGATATATATTTGTTTTGCCATGAATTTATTTATAAATGTTAAAACCTTTAATTTATTCATGTTTGTTTTTATGAATATGTCTGGCTAAATTATTTAAATATCGGTATGTAATGAGTTAATCTGAAAGTATCCGGAATAAACTGGCTTGATTATATTTTATAAAATAAACACTTTTTCTGATTTAGTTATCTAATTTATTTTGTTAAAAAGGTTTAGAAACCAACAAGCGAAAGTTTGAGGTTAATAAAGACTAAGATATTAAACCAATAGGCGACAGTTTGAGGTTTAAAATCGGATAGTAGGTACTAGGTATTGTTTTAAAAAGGCTGCGACATTTTAAAACCAATTAAACTTTATTTATTTTCAAAAGTAATTTTAAAATCAATGGGATAGCGAAAGCATACATTAGAGTTTAAAATTATAATTTATTTCAATAGAGCGAAAGTTTGAGAATAGATTTTTAAATAAATACTTTTTGCTGAAAAAGAAATTATTATCATTTTCTGAAAATAAGCCAGTGAAAACCGGATTCTTTAGGATTAACGAAATACATACCGATATTCGCCTTATTATTATTTTAATTAAAATTTAGTTTTATTGCCCAAAAAAATTCCCCAATTTATTTATTTGATAGCTATAGCTTTACACAGTAAGTTTAGATTACGATAGATCGATTTATAGTCTCTGTGGGTTCGATATCTTTTAAAACTACGCGATCAAGTTTTTGGCGCCGTTGCCGAGTAATAGACTTGTCCGCCAATTGCAACGTCATTTTTGTAGACTTTAATTCGATATCCCCCAACCTCTTTACAATGGATAATGGAATCAAGTTGATACTTGATCCCAAGTCAATCAATCCTTTGCCGACATAGACATCCCCAATGGTAACAGGAAAGGTTACGCCCGGATCACTTTCTTTTTGGAATAGTGCGTTGAATTATCGCTTTTACAACTTGCATCAACCATTATAGTTTCTTGATCCGTGTACCGCTTCTTTTTTGTCAATATGTCCTTCATGAATTTTGCATATTTCGGCATTTGCTCTAATGCCTCGGTGAATGGAATATTAATTTGCAATTGCTTAAAAATATCCATAAACCGAGCATAGTGCTTAGCATCATCCTTTTTAGAAGGAAGGTGAGGATAAGGTAAGTTTCTTAATGGTAGAGTGACTTCCTTCTCCTTTCCCTTTCTCATTTTCTTCTTCTTTTCCTCCACTTTCTCCTTTTCAACTACACCATCATCAACATTTTCATTTTCGACTACAACATCATTTTCAACTAAAACATCCCCCACATCAATATCATTATTTTTTTTCAACTACAACCTCATCATCTTTTTCAACTACAACCTCCTCCACTACTACTTCTTCATCCTTATCCACTTGTTTTTTTCTCTTCACTTCTTTCTTTTTCTCATCACAAACTCTACCACTCCTAGTCGTAATAGCTTTGCAATGCTCCTTAGGATTTGCTTGAGTAGTTGGAGAAAATGAGGTCGAAGCACTTTGATCGGAAATTTGCTTTGCTAATTGCCCCATTTGAGTTTCCAAATTCTTGATAGATGCCTCCGTGCTCTTTTGGTTTTCCATAGAAGCTTGCATGAATTGAGCTAGAGTGTCTTGAATGTTGGAATATCTCGCTTGATTTTGAGGTTGATTTTGAGGTTGAGCTTGATTTTGATTTTGAGTTTGGTACGGATTTTGTCTAGCTTGATTGTTGTTGTCTTGTCTCCACCCGCCTTGATAACCTTGGTTACCTCTTTGTCGGTAACCTTGGCCTTGATTTTGATAAGGATAAGGAGCTCGTTGTTGATATCCTTGCCCTTGGTTGGCCATATAATTTGCTTCTTCATTTTCTGGAGGACAAAATCCCGTCTTGTGATCCCCCTTACACAATTCACAACAAGCAATTTGTTGAGTTTGCCTGCTAGATGATCCTTGCATCTCCATGATTTGTTGAGGAAGCCTTGGCATTTGTTTTGTCAATTCTTCAACTTGATTCGCAAACAATTTATTTTGCGCTACAAGTGCTTCGTGACTAGAGCCAATTTCAAGAACTCTCGTTTTTACTTGCGCACTTCCTTGATCATGTTGAGTTTGGTGGTCATTCCTCCCCATCTTCTCAATTATTTGAATTGCTTCATATGGTGTTTTTGCTATCAAAGAACCTCCCGCCGTAGCATCTAACAACAATTTATGTTGAGGTTGGAGGCCATTTCGGAAGATATGAATTTGAGTGAGCTCGTCAAAACCATGGCTAGGACACTTTCTAAGCATGGACTTATGTCTTTCCCAAGCCCTATTCAAAGGCTCGTTAACTCCTTGTGAAAATACCGAAATCGCGGTTTTTGCCTCCATGAATCGTGATTGAGGAAAAAATCTTTCAAGGAATTTTTCCTCCAACACATTCCAATTTTTCATTGTCTCTTGTAGTTGGTCTAGATACCAATCCTTTTCTTTCCCCACTAAAGAATGAGGAAAAAGCCTTTGAAAGTATTGCTCCTCTTGATCTTCCGGAGTTCCGGTCGCACCCGCGATCTCATAGAACTTAGTGAGGTGGGTGTAAGGATCTTCATGGTCATGACCATGAAAGGACTTTCATAAAGAAGTTGGAGCAAGCCCGTCTTCATCTCCGTGAACCTTGCATTTGCTTGGCGAGCAAATTGAGCGGTGTGACGAGGGCTATTTACACAAGGCCCCCTCGGTGGTGGTGGTGGTGGTTGATTCTCCGCCATAATGGCTTCTCCTAACACGGGTGGTGTCGAAGAAGTAGATGATTCTCCTCTTTCTTGCCTTTTCCTAGCTTCTCTTTTCCTTCGTTTAACACTACTATTAAGTCTTCTTGCCATCCTTTCAATTTCGGGATTGAAAAGGAGTTGATCGGCAGGAACACTTCCTCGCATAAACTAATTCCTGAAAAATTCTAGCCACACAAAAGAAACAGAGAGAGATTAGTAGAAAAAATATCTTAAAACACACAACTATTGCGATACCAGCAATATCAAACAGCAATCCCCGGCAACGGCGCCATTTTTGTTGTAGGAATATTCGACGAATCAAGTATTTCTATTTATCGTATCCACAGGGATTGGTGTATATTGTAGTCTTTCAATAGCAAAGCGTATTTTAAGATTTAAGTAACCAAAGGGTTTGTTTTCTAAGCTACTAGTATCATGAATTTCCAAACAAATAACTAAAATAGTCTTTTCAAAAGAGAGTTATGGTTTGGATTCAAGAGAGTTGGAGTTTGTTTTTCATTGATGGAAGCATGTCAAGATTAGTTTCATTGACCTAATTTCATATGTATTCTATTAATCAAGTGATGAACTAGTTTGATGATTGCTATAAATACATATCCTCTCAATCTTGTTGATTTCTCACCAAGATTGTGAGTTTTATCATGTTAATCCTTGAATGATTTCTCACCACAACTATTGACATGATAAACATGAAGCTCAATACTTGTAAACACTAACACACAAATCTATTTATAGCATTTGTTCATTAGTGGATGAATATCCTAGGTTTACTTTGAAGCATCCTTTTTCAAACAAGATTCAAAGCATAAAAAGATAGAAGAACAAAGATATTCAACATATATTAATCATCAACCATGTTCATACACAAATGGATTAAAAGAAATGCATACTAGTTAGATCAACTACCTCTAATCTTGACACAAAAAGAACTTAGCCACTCATTTCCATGGTTGCTTTGTTCACAAGATTGTTGGAGGCAATGATGAACATTCAAGAATCAAGAAGAACTATGTTTTTCTTTTCTAATTCTATGCCCTAATTTTACAACAATGAATGATAATGATGATGAAGTGATGTTCCACCCTTCAAACACACAAAAAACAACTGGAATTGAGGGAGTAGGTGGCTGAAAAGGTGAAAGCATGGGTCTGTCCTTTTTCTGATTTTCGCAGACCGCACTAAGCCCGGTTATTCGCGCTAAGCGCGCTCATGCTGCAACCGCGCTGAGCGCGACCTGAAGCATGCTTCTTCATCCAAAAATTCTTTCAAAAAGAATCATCCCAAGAGCTCTTCAAGTGTCCTTGAATCCAAGCTTGAGGGAATCAATATTAAAAACCTACAATTCAAAGGTAAACTAAGTTAAATAATACATTATAAACAAAAACTGAATAAAAACATAATTAAACCAAAATATTAGAATAAATACTACTAATTAATTAAAAGACATTGTTAAGGACCACAAAATCATGTACAAAATAGCTACAATTTGGTCCTTAACAACGATGGAATTGTCAAAAATATAGAAGCAGACCAAAGTTATTATATGACAGAGATCAACAATGTGGATAAAAGAAACTTCGATCGAAACATAGCCAACATTGGGCCATGCCACCCACCTGAGGAATATTTCGAGCCAAATGAGAACACTTACTATTCTTTAACCCTACGTCCCAATGGATTCCAATGGGATAGAGAACTCATGTGGTACGGACAGGAGATTGAGGAAGAGGGAGAAACTTTGACGATACGGCCAACTGGCTGGGGAAGCGAAGATCAATATGACTTAATCAAGTTACTACAAAAAGATTTCGGCCTATCTGGCTGAGAACAAACGAAAGACGGCTCTCGAAGCCGAAATACAGAACATGGTTGTTGAGGCCATAGATAAAAAACAAAAAACAAAAAAATAAATAGCAAGACCTGAGGGAAACTACTCACCCCCACCCTGTGAGGAACAAACTTCCGAACTAGTGGATCAACGACTAGATGCCATTTATGACCAAAAGCCCTTGGGGTTCGAAAAGGATCCAGAGTCAACAAATGCTAAAATACTGGCACAAGACCCATTAGAGGAAGTTGATATTGGGGATGGTGTCGAAAAAAGAGTTACGTACATCAGTGTGAAACTCAGTCCCAGTTTAATAAGCAAGGTGATCGAAATGCTCAAACAAAACAGAGATATCTTCGCCTGGGACTACGACGAAATGCCTGGTTTAAAGAGGGAACTGGTGGAACATAGGCTTCCAATCAAGGATGGCAAGAAGCCCATCAAACAGATGCCTAGACGATTCGCCCCAGCAATCCTTTCAAAGATAATGGCAGAGGTAGAACGACTCCTTCGATGCAAGTTTATCAGGACCACAAGGTACGTCGAATGGCTTGCTAATATTGTACCTGTTATTAAGAAAAATGGTTCTTTACGAATTTGCATAGATTTTAGGGATTTAAATACAGCAACCCCAAAAGATGAATATTCCATGCCTATAGCAGAGATGTTGATTGATTCTGCTGCGGGTTTCGAATACCTGAGTATGTTAGACGGATACTCTGGGTATAATCAGATCTTCATTGCTGAAGATGATGTTCCCAAAACTGAGTTTAAATGTCCAGGCGCCCTAGGCACTTATGAATGGGTAGTTATGCCCTTTGGACTAAAAAATGATGGGGAAACATATTAGAGGGCAATGAACACTATTTTCCATGATTTCATTGAATCATTTATGCAGATTTATATAGATGACATAGTAGTCAAATCTGTTTCTGATGAGGATCATTTAAACCACCTTTGCCAATCATTCGAAAGAATGAGAAAACATGGCTTAAAAATGAATCCTCTTAAATGTGCTTTCTTTGTGCAGGCTGGGGATTTCCTAGGCTTTGTGGTCCACAAGAAGGGGATTGAAATTAACTTGAACAAAATGAAGGCCATTATGGAGACGAAACCTCCATCCACAAAGAAAGAGTTGCAATCTCTATTAGGTAAAATCAAAATTTTAAAGAGATTCATATCTAATCTGAGTGGGCGAACTCAGGCTTTCTCTCCTCTCCTTCGTCTCAATCAAAGGCATTTCAAATGGACGACACAGCATCAGGAGACATTCGAGAAAATCAAAGCTTATTTGATGCATCCTCCTATACTTACACCCCCTTCTAAAGATAAGCCAATGAGACTGTATATCTGTGCCTCAAATGTAACTATAGGTAGTATGTTGGCCCAAGAAAATGATGATGGTGTTGAAAGAGCCATCTATTATATTAGTAGGGTCCTAAATAAAGCAGAGGCTCGATATAGTAGTATAGAAAAACTATGTTTCTGTCTGTATTTCTCTTGTACAAAACTGAAATATTATATTAAACCAATTGATGTTTACATTTCATCTCACTTTGATGTTATTAAACATATGCTTTCAAATCCAATCATGCACCTCAGGATTGGTAAATGGGCTTTAGCGCTCACTGAGTATAATTTGGCCTTCAAGCCTTTAAAGGCTATGAAAGGGCAAGTTGTTTCAGATTTCATAGTGGATCACTCTGTGAGTGAAGACTTCATGTTAGATTATGTTGAGATCCAACCATGGAAATTATCCTTCAATGGGTCAACACATAAAAATGGAAGTGGGGTTGGAGTACTTATCATTTCTCCTAAAGGAATTCCAACAAAATTCAAGTACAAGTTGGAAGGCCCTCCCTGTTCGAACAATGAAGTTGAGTATGAAGCGTTAATTGCTGGACTTGAAGCTTTGTTGGAATTGGGGGAAACCAGAGTCGAAATTAGAGGAGACTCAGAGTTGGTCATTAAACAAATAACCAAAGAATACAAATGTGTCAAAGAAAATTTGATCATGTACTTTGTTATTGCTAACAGATTACTCAAGAAATTTGAATATGTGGATATAAAACATATTCCCAGAATTGATAATCAGGAGGCAAATGACTTGGCTCAAATAGCCTCAGGGTATAAGACATCCAAAGAAAAACTCCAATACCTTATAGAAACAAGAGGTAGAATAATGGCTACTAAATTATCACCATTAGACTTAGAAAATTCGAAACTTGGCTATGCAAATCAGAAAGAATTCGAAGTGTTAAGTATAGATACTTTGGTAGATACATATTGGCGAAGTCCTATAATAAATTACTTGAAAGAACCCTCAGTAAGTACAGAGAAAAAGATCAAATACAGAGCATTGTCTTATGTGCTAATAGGAAATGAACTTTTTAAGAAAACCCTAGAAGGAATCTTACTCAAATGTTTAGGAGAAAACGAAGCGTATTTAGCCTTGTCCAGTGTGCACAGTGGGGCATGTGGGGCACATCAAGCAGGTCACAAAATGAAATGGTTGTTGTTTCGATATGGAATGTATTGGCCCACTATGCTCAAAGACTGCATAGAATTTGCTAAAGGATGCGAAGAATGCCAAGTTCATACAGGTATTCAACATGCTCCTGCAAGTGAATTACATTCAATTGTTAAGCCTTGGCCGTTTAGAGGATGGGCATTAGATCTAATTGGTGAAATACGACCAACATCATCCAAAGGACAGAAATATATTCTTGTGGGTATAGATTATTTTACAAAGTGGGTCGAAGCAATTCCTCTAGTGAATGTTGATCAAGAGGCTATTATGGAATTTATCCAGAAGTAAATAATTTACAGATTCGGAATACCAGAAAGTATCACAATAGATCAAGGTTCAGTCTTCATAGGGCGAAAGCCAAAGAATTGGCACAAAACTTTGGACCAAGCTTTATGGGCATGTCGAATATCTCCTAAAGAGGCAACAAATACTACTCCGTTTCGACTTACATTTGGACACGACGCAGTGCTGCCAGTCGAGATACATTTACAGTCGGTTAGAATCCAAAGACAAAATGAGATACCAGCTGACCAATATTGGGAAATGATGATGAATGAATTAGTGGACGTAGATGAAGACAGGCTACATGCTTTAGAAGTTATGAGAAGACAGAAAGAAAGAGTAGCCAGAGCATACAACAAAAGAGTTAAAAGTAAGTTGTTCTCAACTAATGATCTGGTATGGAAGTTATATTACCTATGGATAAGAATAATATATTATTAGGTAAATGGTTACCCCATTGGGAGGGACCCTTTTGTGTTTTGAAAACATTTTCGAATAATGCTTATGAAATAGAGGAATTAGCAGAAGATAGAAGAATCTTAAAGGTAAATGGGAAATACTTAAAAAAGTACAAACCATGCTTGCAAGAGATTCGAATTACTACAGAATAATTAAAGTCAAACAAATAATAAAGCCAAAATGGTATTACATAAATGCCAAAATGGTTGTGTTCAAATTACAAAAGTACGTAGTAAAAATCCTTAACAATAAAAAGCGCAGAAAGGGGCGTCTCGTTTTAGCTTAGCAAACTTGCTCTTGCATAAGTTGATCTTACATTGGGTAGCATTTCTGACGCTTTCGAGCCCCTTGATCTCTTTGTTTATTCTTTCAGCTACCTCCATCTGTTGACGACTTTGTGTGACAAGATTTTCAAGTTCTTTGTCATCAACGGGCTTGAAAGTTGCCTGCTCACTTCGAGCACCCTCGATCTTCTTTTTAAGTTCTTCAATGTGGGACTCCCAGAACAAGATTGATCGAGCCAGAACATCATATTTGTCTTTAGCCTGGATTTTGGCATGCTCCAATGTTTCTGCTTCTTCAGAGAGTTTTGAGGTCTGGTCATAGGCTTTAGATAAAGCCTCTTGTTTGATTCGAATTTTGGCATCAATATCATTTGCCCTAATATATTCACTGCTGACCTCATTAAGCAAGATTTGCAGATCATATAGAGTTTCACTTACTTCAGGTGGACAGATGCTGAGATCTATCTGAGAGAGCAACTTCTTCATCGAATAATAGGCTGCAGGGTCTTCTTTCAGAATAGTAAAAATATCAGCCCCAAGGATCGTTTTGTTGACTTGTTGACTTGTTGAAGAAGTTGGTCGATAGAAGTAAGAGGGGCATTATCCTTCATTTTCCCGAATCTTCAGATTGATTTTTGCCAGAAGAAGAATCCCGTTGGGCTAGCATTAATTTGATGTATTTCAGGGGATTGCTTCTTTTCATTTCCTCTTTTTGCTCTTCAGTCAAAGAGGGAGGATCTTGGTTTATTGTGGAAGTGATTCCTGCAGGAATAGAAATTTCCACTTCTTCTTGCATTGCTTCATTATCCTCCCCATCTGCGAAATAATGGCTCACGCTGTGTGTTTCGCTTTCCCCTTCAGATTGATCAGCAAAATGCACCCTTCTGGGAGAAGAGTCACTAGGAATTTCGATAATAGACGTTTCGACCGCTGTGATTGGTTCGCCAGCTATAAGATTTTCTGTTGGAGGAGGTGATGTTTCTTGTTGGTCTAAAGCTTCGACCAATGGAGGCGAAGTTGCTTGTTGATCCAAGGCTTCGATAGTCCCTGCAGGAGTAGCAGCAGTGGATGAGCGTTTGTTTAAAACGACTTCATTAAAACTTTCTGGTTGAGGAGAGGCTGCAGGTTTTGAAGCTTGGCCTTGAATGGTGGGAGGATCAGCAGGAGCAAAGGGAACGCTCTGCACAGAAACAAAGGGTTAGCATAAAGAAGGTTACATGGTCAATCTAGAAAAGCATTAAGTGATATTTACCTTTTGTTCATCAGAAGTTGCATTGCTACCAATGCGTTCTGAAATTACGTTCTTCGAAGACTGAGACTTCGAAGGTCCTTTGGATTTAGGTTTGGGAGCAGGTGCAGGTATTTCGCTGCCAGTAGGATTAGTGAATTGAGAGCCTTCACCAGACTTTTTGGTTTTCTTCTTTTTCTTTCGTTTAAGAGGAGAAACGTCTTCATCCTTCTTTGATTCGTTCTCAGAGTGGGCACCATCGCGTCTTCGTTTCTTAGGAGACTTGGGAGGTAATCCACTTGCCTGGAGAGATGGAAAAGATAATTAGTTAATTTAAAGAGTAATTTCGACAATAAGAAAGGAGAAGGGAGTAAGTGAAGTATTACTTTTTTCTTTTTATTTTTTGGGGAGTCATCTTCTTGTTCAGGAGGAGGATTTTCAGCAGCGGTTATTGGCGCTTTCGAAGTGGAAGTTGAGCCTGCCTTGGGTACAACTTTACCCTTCTTCAAAGATTTTAGATCAACAGCTGAAACGAATTTGAAACAGTTAAGTTTAAAACAAAGTTTAGAAAGAATAAGGGAACTTCAAATTTCTTCAGTTCCGCACCTTCGCCGTTTCGTGACGTGATAGACATGGCTGACAAGTCATAGCGAAGGTGCCCCCTGAAATTGTCTAAATCATGTTTAGCCCACGTTACCCTTTGGGAAGGTTTCTTGGCATCATTTTCGTATCTACGAAGAATGTCCCTACAAACCAACCACCAGGGATATGGTGGAAAAAGGCCAAAGCCAGCTCTGAAGTAGGTAAGTTTGGAAATTTTGGTGGCTGATGTTTAAATTCCCACCAATACCTATCTTCAGGTTTTACATAAGGAGGAAATCGAATTTTTGAAAGTTGTTTTTCAAATTTTTCTTTCAAAGTTCTTGCTGCGTCGCAGACGGTTCGATGTATCTCCATAGGATTATAGACAACTTCGAAATATTTTTGAAAGGCTCGATTTTCCTTGACATGAGTAAGTCTACCTTTTTTGACATGCTCCTGCACAAGGGAAAAAGCAGTCGTCAGTTGTTGTTGAATTTGGATGGTGCTGAACATATCGTTTCGAGTAATAGTTCGTCCACCAAGTATAGAAATCTTTTGTCATATAAAAGGAAGGAGTAAAGAAGATTAGTGAAAATTCAGCAAAGCCAGCATATTGCTTCTGTCGAGTTTCGATTTCTTTGAAAGAGTAAGATACCCCTGCCAGACATATCTCCCTTTTCTTGTTAAAGAAAGGTTCAGGTAGAATTTGGCATAGGCCGAATTGACGGGCCACGAAGTTGGGTTGATAAGCGAGGATACACACTTGGCTCTTCACAGGCGTGATCCTAGAGATGATAAGCCTAGGGTTCAAAAAGGCACACCAAATGTCCCTGATTACCTCTTCTTTGATGGCTTGTTCGAGGGGCATGGTAAACCAAGTTGGACCACAGTTTCGATTGGCAAAAGGGGCCATTGAAGGATCGAACCTATGGCTCTTAGAAAAAATCATCATGTAACTAACGAAGCATGTCTTGAAATTTTCTCTTTCATCGTTTGGGGTTAGTTTTAACAACCTAGTGCCTTCAATGCTGCGATTTACAACGTCAGGATGTTCTTCATTGATAACCCCAAAGGTTGAAAGAGATGATTCGAAAGTGGCATTTAATTAAAGTTGTAATAGCCAAAAGGGGCCAGCGAGGAGTAGATTAGTGCCAGCTTCGTAAGTTTTCAGTTTCGAAACTGCAGCACCTATGCCTCCATATAGACTTGTCAGTAGTAATTCACTGATGCACACCCTTCGACCATGGTGAAGTTGGTTCACCAGAGTAATGAACCTGCTAGCAACTTGTAGAGATTTGCTGCAGAAGACGTATTTTGATAACCACAATGCCAGAAAAGCTATATGCTCAACATCAGAAACCTCCTCTTCAGCAGAATGGTAGAAATTGATGTACTTCGAAAAGCTGGCATTCTTAATGTCGAAATCGATGAGGTTGTCCGCATCCTCATTTGGATCGAATGTTTCTCCAATAGGGGAAATTCCAGTAATAGTAGCAATATCAAAAAACGTGGGTGTTAACATTCCACAAGGGAGGTGGAAGGTATTATAGGTGTTATCCCAAAAGTATAAAGAAGCTAGCAAGAAGGGTTGACTATAACTAAATCCTAATTTTGACATTCGAATCAGATTTAGGATGCCTATACTCTCCCATTCCTGGGATTTCTTATTTTCAACTTTCGAAAGCCAATCTTGGTATAGTTGATCTGATGAGGGACATGAACGAAAGGGCTTAAAGTTCCCAGTGACGTAGTCCATATTAAAAACATCCCTCGTGGGTTTTGATGTTCCAGTTTCACAGGTTTTTTCTAGGGTTTTTGATAACTTAACAACCGATTCATCTTCCTTAAATTTCAGAGGAATAGATTTATTAACAATGGGTTTTGTTTCGGAATACGCAGGAAAAAATCCTTTTGTCTTTTCTAGACGATCTGTAGAGATTAAGGGACCCATAACCCCTAGGGTTTTATCAAGAACTGTAGTAGGAATGATTACCTGGGAAGCATAAATGGCCTTCTATTCTTGAGTGAGTTTGGGAGTTGAGATGAACTCCTGATTATCAAGATTGATAATCCTGCTTGCTGGTTTGAGACTGGAAGAAGGAACTTGTTTAGGTTTTCCAGATTTCTTGGATGAAGGAGATGGCGCTGAAGGAGAAGACATTGTGGAAATCAAAGGTTTTTCTGAAAAAAATGAGAAATCTGGGTTGTCTGAAGGTTAAGAGAATTTGGAAAACTTTGATTTGAGAAGATGAAGTGCTTTTATAGCCTTCTTCAACGGTTTAAAAATTTTGACCTTTGGAAAAAAGGTGGAATACGTGTAACTTCCCCATTGGAAAGGAAAGAGGTGGATTTTTAAACTTCCTAGGGAAGTGACATTTTGCTGCTAATTATTAGCTATAACTGCTGTGATTGCACGTTTAGATATGATGATTGGACGTTTTGCAGAAAGTTGGACACTTACTCTGACGTCGTGTGCAGTATTGTCATCATGAGTCTTGATACTTTCGAATTTGCATGAGTAATTCAAAAACAAGTATTTCTTTATATCTATCGAAATACATGTTCTTGAGGGGCAATTTGTTAGCTGGAAATTTCGAATAAAGAATAATTGGATATCAAAACAATGTTTCGAATAAGCACATAAAGAGGTTAATATTAATAATGAATATTGTTGAGAAATATAGAACCATTGTTCTAAAGGACTCTTCGATTTCCAGTGATAGATGATAGATTTCGATTTGAGATTTCTAGTGTTTAAAATATAAGGAGTTCCTTTGTGCGAATGTACCAGAATTGGAAGTGGTTCAAGCAAGTGATTTAGTTCGAATCGAAGAAAACTAGCAAAATGCTTCGCTGGCACATGATTCGAATTTCAAATAAGGGCACCATTCTTAGAAGACGCGTGGAAGTCGGTAAACGTAAGATGCCTGCATGCTTCGAACGTGGCATGATTTTAGAGTAGGACCGTTAGGGTCAGGACACTATAAATAGGTGTTTTTATGTTAGATTTAGTGTGTTTATTTCATGTACTAAAAAATCTCAAACACTCAAAATACCGTGATTAAGGGAAACGAGTCAGAAGACAAAATGTATGTTCTGAACATCATAGTTCTTTATAATTTCAATCCAAGTCTTTTTATATTTCTTTCACTTTTACAGTATTTCCGCTCTTAGAATATTTCAATTTCCCTTTCATATTTTTGTCTTACTTGCCTTTAAACACATTTATTTCCTCAGAAACTCCACTTTTACTTTGTCTTTTCATTCAAACACTTTACATTTCCAGAAACTTTTATATTCTCAGAAACTCTTTATCTTTACATTTCAAGTGTTAAAATCTAAGTTTAATTCGTGCCCTTTTCCTTTACACGTTCTGTCAGCATATTTATATAGACAATCTTAGAGAAATCTCTTAAGAATCTTACATTCTACATTAACACACAACACAAATTCATCAAGATAATAGGTATGAACATGGAAATAAGTTATGACACATGTGTCCTAGGATCAATCTAGTCGATCGTGTAAGTAACCAATAATAATTAATAAATTGGAAGACTAGCGGTTGTTTACTAGAAATCACTGTAAATAGTGGGCCAACTGCTTCAGTATCAATTTCCATGCCCCAAACCACACCGGTGAGTCCAGGGCCTGTGGTGGCCACGAGTGCCATTCCAAACACAACGATTCTTAGATTTGGTACTGCTGCAAATCCCCCTTATGGAATGCCGTATTCTTTAATGACGGGATATCAGTCGACCCCTCGTGTAGCAGTTGTATCCGATAACTTGCAGAATTCTAACGCCCCTTTACAAGGACCTGTAGTGGGGGTAAATAGGGAAATGCCCGCTCAACACTTAAATACCACCTCTGTAGCGGTATTGAGGCAGCAGATGGATGATAGCAACCATGAGTTAGTCAATATGTTGACTAACCAAATGGGGAATGTGTTTAACCCCATAGTGCAAGAGTCTGTCGACACTAATAGGAAATCTGCCGAAACAAACCGACAGGTGATAGCACAATTAAGACGCCTCTGTAACTTCTTAGGCGCACCCCCAGCGGTTGGCCGATAGGTCCATCCAATTCGACAACTTGTACATGTCCAAGGAGACATGGGGGCAGCAGAAGAAGATACTGTGTATCAAGATCAAGCTGCAACGCCTCAAAGGAATGTTGCTATTAACCAACCTAGGATCTTAGTGCAAAGACACCAAGAGGCTGACCAAGTTCTTGACCATGTTCGACAGGATGAGTTGGCCGTTGAGAACAATTTGACTAACATTGTCGAGAGAATTATGGCCAGAAATGGTATGAACACCATGCCAAGGCCAACGTATTCTTCTCCATTGTCAGAGTATATCCTACAAACTGAAAACCCCGGGGGGAGGGAGGGGGAATACCTAAGTATACCAAGTTTGGGGGAGAAACGGGTGAATCGACAGTCGAGCACATTTCCAGATATCTTACTGAGTCAGGAGATATGGCAAATAATGAGGGGCTAAGGGTGAAGCATTTCCCTTCATCCCTTACTAAAGCAGCCTTCACATGGTTTACTACCTTGCCCCCTAATTCGATTGATTCATGGTCGAAGTTGGAAAAGCTGTTTCATGAACAGTTTTATGAGGGGCATTCAAAGATTAGTCTGGTTGATTTGTCAAGCATTAAGAGAAAATTTGCTGAGACAATAGATGACTATTTGAATAGGTTTAGATCCCTAAAAGCGAGGTGTTTTACCCAAGTGCCTGAACATGAACTTGTTCAAATGGCTGCTGGAGGTTTGGATTATTCTATTAGAAAGAAAATAGACCCGGCGTCTGTTAAAAGTATGTCAAAATTGGCTGACAGGGTTCGACACCTTGAACGTTTGAGAATAGAGAAAGTTAGGCATACTAAGGCTAAGTCTAAGAAAGAGAAAGTAGCCTATGTCGATTTCGACGATACATACCCTATATATGAGGTCGACTACATGTCACCGACAGAGGCAGAAGTGGATGCGGCTGAATTGAAATCAGGGCCAACATATAAATGCAAGTTGCTTTTTCTTGCCAAAGGAAAAAATCCAACAGTCGAAACTAGTTCCAGAACTCCTGCAAAAACACACACTTTTGATGTTAGCAAGTGTGAGGAGATTTTTGATTTATTAGTTAAAGATGGTCAGATTTTAGTACCTCCAAATGCTAAATTGCCACCATTAGAACAAAGGCAAAAGAGAGGTTTTTGTAAATATCATAATTATCTTGGTCACACAACCTCTCAATGTTTTATTTTTAGGGATCTGGTGCAGAAAGCTCTCCAAGAGGGGCGTCTGAAATTTGCTGTCAGAAAGCAAAAAATTGACACTGACCCATTGAGGCAAGAAGAGGCCTTATATGTTGAACCCGTGGCCATCAACATGGTCGAAATTAATGGAGTGTCTGACAATGTTATGTTGGAAGAAAGCACTGACGAAAGCCCTCATGTCGACTTAGCTGACGTCTACCCCAGGGATGACAAAGATTTGCTAAGCTTTTTGTATCGCTGCAAGAACAAAGGTGCTCAAGTGGGTTTATGCCCCAGATGCAGCGCCCTGACTGATAGGGTTACTGCTGAAAATTTCTAGAAGTTGCAGCTGGAAAGAGGAATAGTCCAATGGAAGAAGAGGGATCCAAGGCAGAGGCAATCTTCCCTGATTAGGCCAAAAACATTTGTCCCGTCGGCTACTGCGCCCCAGGGAACATGGGTTAAACCTAACATGGTTGCTGGGCCATCCAATGCTACTGGTGTCATTAGAGAGGCCAAAGGAAAAGCTCCAATGAGCTATCGTCTTGAAGTGCGCTCTGAAAAGAAGAGTCACGTATCTGAAAACTATATGTGGAAGAATCCAATGAGTCGAACTCAGGGGAGACGTTTCCAGAGGAAGAAGCAGGCTGAAAGACAAGTCGCTATTGCTAAACAGAGTGCTGTTAATAAGGGCAAGAGTCTCCGACAATACAAGCCCAAAATCGACCCTGTTGTTAGCCAACAGATCAAGGAGTGCGTGAATAAGCCAGTCGATCTTGGCTCTGAGGAGGCGATTGATGATTTTGCCTCTGATTCTGAAGCAAGTTTGGACATTCTGGTCAATGTGGTTTCTATACTCCCAGAGGAGTACAACATACCGACATAGGTAGAAAATACTAGCGACCTTGATGTTGCTGAAATGGCTTTGCATAAGCCAACCTTATATTTCGTGATGAATAATGGCTCTGTTGAGAGCCAAGATGCTTTCTTTGAGAAACCAGATATGGCCATGAGAAGCCATTTAAAGCCATTGCTGATCAGAGTAAAGGTAGAAGAAAATGCCATCAACAAGGTATTGGTGGATTGTGGCGCTACAGTAAATATAATGCCACATCACATCCTAAAGAGAGTCGATAAATACGACACCGACATAAGGCCTCACAACATGGTTTTGGCAGACTACGAAGGAGGAACAAAAACCACCATGGGAGTAATTCAGGTGGATGTTACTATCGGCTTAGTTACTAGGCCGACAATATTTATGGTCATCCAAGGTCGACCAAGTTACAATCTGCTTCTGGGCAGAGATGGCTGCATGGAATTGGGGCTGTGCCTTCCTCTATGCATCAGCATTTGATCATATGGCGCGAAGACGGCATTCTGGAGAACATTGAAGTTGATCAGGGGTATTTCATGGCAGACATTAATGCTGTGGGCCAAAACCAAATCGATAGGAAATTGGCCAACATCGCTCCCTGCCATCCAGCAGAACACACGTATGCCAATTTACATGAGGCATTTGTTTCATTAAAGCTGCATGAAACCCATAGGTTTACATGGGATGTTGAGTATCTAGAAGACCCATATGCAGAAGAACCCGCACCGACAGGCTGGGGAAATCAGCATGAAAGTGATGCCTGAGCTAGAAGCTCTACAAAGGATTTCAGCGTATATCACTGAAAACAAAATAAATTCGGCTATGGAAGCTGAAGAAGCAAAGATGGCGACAGAAGTTGCTAAACGTCCAGCATTAGAGGAAGTAATTCTGGCTGTAGAGCCAGAACCCCCAGACAAAAGTGTCATAATTAGCAGAAACGTCGATGAGCAGCATCTAGACTCATATACGACAACAAACCATTAGGTTTCAAGAAGGATCCCATGGCGCCTAAAAAGATGCAGCCATAAGACCCTCTAGAAGAAATCGACCTTGGCACAGAAGGTGATAAAAGGCCTACTTATATTAGCGCCAACATCGATCCAAAAATCAGAACTGAGGTAATTTCTTTATTAAAAGAATTTAAAGATTATTTTGCTTGGGACTATAATGAAATGCCTGGTTTAAGCAGGGATTTGGTCGAATTAAAGCTACCAATCAAAGTTGGCAAGAAGCCACTAAAACAAACACCTCGATAGTTTCCACCTGCAGTCATGTCGAAGATCAAGGAGGAAGTGGAAAGACTCCTCCAAAGCAAGTTCACCATAACTGCAAGGTATGTCGAATGGTTAGCTAATATTGTGCCAGTTATTAAGAAAAATGGCAAATTAAGAGTGTGCATTGATTTTAGAGATCTAAACGTTGCCACTCCTAAAGATGAGTATGCTATGCCAGTGGCTGAAATGTTAGTCAACTCTACTGCTGGCTTTGAATATTTAAGTATGCTTGATGGTTATGCTGGGTATAACCAAATTTTTATTATCGATGATGATGTGCCAAAGACGGCGTTTCGTTGCCCAGGGGCGTTAGGCACTTATGAGTGGGTGGTTATGCCATTCGGCTTGAAAAATGCAGGAGCAACGTACCAGAGGGTAATGAATACTATGTTCCATGACTTTATTGAAAATTGCATGCAAGTTTACATCGACGATATCGTGATTAAGTCGAATAGTAAACCGACACACTTAGAGCACCTTCGGAAGTCTTTCGAAAGGATGCGCGAATATGGGTTGAAAATGAATCCATTAAAGTGTGCTTTTTGTGTGCAGGCAGGGGATTTTCTTGGTTTTTTGGTGCATAAGAAAGGCATTGAAGTTAATCAAAGCAAGACCAAAAAGGAGCTTCAGTCATTGTTGGGCAAAGTCAATTTCCTGAGGAGATTCATTTCCAACCTAAGTGGCAAAACAAAGGCGTTTTCACCACTGCTTCGACTAAAAAATGAAGAATTTGTGTGGCAAGAGGAACATCAAGAGGTTTTCGAAAAAATAAAGGAGTATCTGACGAAGCCTCCTATACTGGCGCCTCCACTTAGAAATAGGCCTATGAGGTTGTATATAGCAGCCTCAGACTCGACCATAGGTAGTATGTTAGTTCAAGAGGACGATAACCATGTCGAGCGTCCTGTGTATTACCTTAGTCGCATGTTAAATGGTCCTGAAACTAGGTATAGTGACATAGAAAAACTATGCCTATGTTTGTATTTCTCTTGTATTAAAATGAAGCAATATATAAAGCCAGTTGATGTTTATATCTCTTCTCATTTCGACGTCATTAAACATATGCTGTCTAAACCAATTTTGCATAGTCGAATTGGTAAATGGGCTCTGGCATTAACTGAATACTCCTTAACGTATGTGCCCTTAAAAGAAATGAAAGGGAAATCGTGGTAGATTTCCTAGTCGACCATTATATGGTGGCTATGCTAGAAAATTTTGTTGATTTAGTACCTTGGAAATTATACTTCGACGGTTCTAGTCACAAAAATGGTACAGGAATTGGGGGAGTGATAATTTCTCCTGGTGGAATTCCAGCAGAGTTCAAGTACAGCATCGACGGCATTTGCACAAATAATGAAGCAGAATACGAGTCCCTTATTGTTGGGCTTGAACTACTGTTAGAATTGGGGGCAAGGAGCGTCGAAATCATGGGAGATTTTGAATTGGTAATCAAACAAGTGTCAAAGGAATATAGATGTGTTAAGGAGAACTTGGTCATGTACTTTGTGATTGCCATAAGATTGTTGAAACGGTTCGAACAAGCAAGCCTTCGACACATACCCCGACGAGAGAATCAAGAAGCTAATGATTTAGCACAAGAAGCTTCAGGATACAAGAAGAATGAGAATGAAGAGTGTATTCAAGTAAAGAAAAAGGTTAGAGTTACCTCGTAATCCCCTTCAGTTTTATCAATCATAAAATTATGAGCTATAGATGCAGAAGATTTTGAAATTTTAGCAATTGATAACTTGCGTTCGCCAACGGGTTCGACAGATCGTAAAAAAAATATCGCGCTTTAAGTTTTGTTTTGATTGAAAACGAGCTATTTAAGAAAACTGTCGAAGGGGTATTACTTAAGTGCCTAGGAGAAAGTGAGGCATATGTGGCTGTGTCGAGTGTGCATAGTGGAGCATGTGGTGCACACCAAGCTGGACACAAGATGAAATGGTTGGTGATTCGAGCAGTATGGCCATCAATGTTGAAGGCGTATTGAGTTTGCGGAGGATGCCAAGTGCGGATGCATGGGGCATCCATCACGTGCCAGCAAGAGAATTGCATGCCATTGTAAAGCCTTGGCCATTCAGAGGATGAGCCTTAGACGTGATTGGTGAGATAAAACCAGCGTCATCTAAACAACAAAGATACATTCTGGTTGGGATTGATTACTTCACAAAGTGGGTCGAAGCCATAGCATTAAGAAATGTCGACCAGGAAGTTGTGATTGATTTTATACAGAATCATATTATGTGTCGGTTTGGAGTTCCAGAAACAATCACAACCGACCAAGGCACGGTGTTCACAGGCCAGAAAATGCAAGATTTTGCAAAAGTAGTTGGAATAAAACTACTAACTTCTACACCCTATTATGCTCAAGAAAATGGTCAAGTCGAAGTTGCAAACAAAGTAATAATTGGCTTGACCAAAAAGCATGTGGGTAAGAAACCCAGAAACTAGCACCAAACATTAGATCAAGCTCTGTGGGCCTGTCGAACATCCCCCAAGGAGGCAACTGGAACCACCCCATTTCGACTGGCATATGGACATGATGTTGTTTTACCAGTAGAGATACATGTTCAATTTGTGAGAATCCAACGACAACATAAAATACCATTTGAAGATTATTGGAAGATGATGATTGATGAGTTGGACGATCTGGATGAAGAAAGGATGTTAGCCCTTGATGCCTTGAGAAGACAAAAAGATAGAATGGCTAAAGCCTATAATAAAAAGGTAAAAGATAAGGTTTTTCAAGTTGATGATTTAGTTTGGAAGGTGATATTGCCTATGGACAGGAACGATTGGGTGCTGGGTAAATGGTCCCCAAATTGGGAAGGACCATTCAAAATAATCCAAGTTTTTTCCAATAATGCATATGAATTGGAGGAACTAGCCCCAGATCGACGTATTCTGAGGGTAAATGGTAAATACTTGAAGAAATACAAGCCTATTCTTCAAGAAATCTCAATTTCGACCACGTAAAGCCTATGTATCGAACTGAGCTGGAACATAGTAATAAAGCCAGCATCGTAATCGTACAAAATGTAAATTGTGCAAATAATAGAATACCAGAAAAGATGGTGTTTTATAAATAATAGAAGTTCAGATTACAAGAAATGAAAACTACAACGAATACATTTATATATCAATCAGAAATTGCCAAATTTTCTTTGAAAACTGTCCAAGTCACTCTCAAGACGAATAGCAATGTTACTTAGTTCATCAGCCTTGGCTTTGAGAGTGTGCAGTTCTTCTTCGACCTTAGTCGCGGAGTTACTGATGATAAGAGCATCCTTGGTCAACAGGCACATTTCTTTTTGAGAAGAAGTGTTGGCCTGGTCGATTTCTTTGTCTTGCCTTTCGACAAGCTCCAGCTCTTTCGTCAGTTCGGCAATTTGACTGCGTATTCCAGCAACTCTTTTTCTTTTGGGGCTCTGTTCTTGCAGCCTCTAATTGATGCGGATTTTTATTTCTGCAACTGCCTTTGTAGCTTTCCTCACCATCTCCACATTTTGCCTCACTGTTTCTTGTTTGGTGTCAACCAATTATTCAGTCTCCCTGGTTTGAGTGATATTGGCCAGAAGAGGAGAAATGATGTTTTTGAAGGCTGCTATCATCAGTTTTGAAAACTCAGAAATCTCAAGACCTTTTAGTTGGGAAATAGCATCCAGAATTTCAGGCCCAATAGTTGAAACTTCATCCAGTGTATGAGGCAAGTCATGATTGAAAGCATGAGTATGGATAAGGTCATTCAATTTCTTGATTTTGGCAGCCTCAGATCCTAGTTTGTCGCTGTGAATCTGAGAATGTTCAGAATATGAAGTAGTAGCGTGCCGATTCATGAATTGATTCAACCTTGCCAAAGCAGCTTCGACATCGTCGACTTCCATATCGATGATAACATCCTTTACTCCAGAGGGGCCAGCAGCATTGTCTTTCTCAGGAGAATTCTGAATCTGAATAGTTTCAACAACAGTTTGAGGAACCCCTGAATCCTGCAGGGAATCTGAAAGACTAGAGTCAGAACTGGTCGAATAATAAGCGTGGTGCCTGATAAGACTAGTGACCGAATCAGAGCCACTGTAAGAATCCCAAGTGACAAGTTCAACAAACTCACCAGCTGCTACGTGGGGAGTTGGTTGTTGTTGAGGGGAAGAAACTTCTGAGAGGGGAGTGTATTCTGGCACACTGTGTTGTGGCTCAGAAGCTTCGACCTGAGGAGATAATGAACATCACATCAGAAAGATATAACTTTACAAGTTAAAAGACACTCTAAAGGGTGTAAGAAATACCTGTGGTGGTGGTGAAGGAATACGTGTTTCATTATCTCCAACATGAGAAGTAACAATTTCTTATGCTGTCTCCTGGTTGACATCAGGGCCAGGTGTGAGGTCTGGAGTAACAATGGTTGTATTTATTACGATATTACAACCAGCATGTGAAAGTAAGGCAGCGTCATGACAAGTAGTCAAGAGAACTTTACCTCGCCGCCTGGTGATTAGCGGTGTATCATCGACCTCTGTCGGCTCTATTTCCTCACTGGCCCTCATTCCTGAAACTTCGGCCGTAAAGGCTTTATTTTTCTTTGATTTTGCCTTTCTTTCAGGCATATCAGTGTGCCTTTTCTTGAGGCTTTTGGATTTTTTGGGGTGAGGAGATTGAGCATCAGGTGGTGGCTGCAGAAATAAAGATGGGTTCAAAAGAGGCATTTTAATGCTTTATCAGAAGCAGTCAGAAAGTGATAAAACGTTAACTTAGTGCCCCCACTAGGTTGGGATTCTTTGTCCTGCTTGGACCTTTTGGAGATTGTGGAGGGAGAAGTCGAATCCACTGAGCGTTTTAGACTCTGTTATAAAAGAAATCAAGACGTTAGTAAATGGATAAGATACAAGATGTCAAAATAGGTACATTCTCACTTACAGAAGAGTCAGCCTTCTTGACAGAGGCATAAATAGGTTCATCATCTAAAAGAGTGTGGATGGGGATGAACTGTGAAAACATCAAGTATTAGTGAGGTGTCGAACAGGAAGGATATACGTAAGTGTGAATAAAACATACCTTGGATTGTGAAGGGCCCCCTGCAGCGTGGGTTTTAGCGTGCTTGGTCGACGACTTCTTTTGGGCTTCGGTGACCGGCACGGGGCAACCACCTGTGGCAGAGGTACAGCTAGAAAAGAAACCAAGTCAAATAACAATTTGAGACAAACTGTGAAAGAGACAGAACTTTCCAGAAGTGGTTACCCTTGGGTATTACAACAAGCTCTCTCACATATCTAAGGTCAATGCGAAGAAAGCCTGAGTAGGTATGCAACCAATACTTCGTCGGAACCACCCTGTCGGCTTTCTTTTTGTAAGCATTCTGAACGTTCGACCAAGAGATGTACCACTAATCTGGAAATGATGGTCGAAAGGCTAGGGCCAAAGGGCTAGTCGGTAAAGGAGGAAATTTGATTTTTCTAAAGTGAAGTGCGTAAAGATATTTGTCTTTCGCGTAACTGGGAATCTTGAGATGAGGAATTTTACCAGTTACCTACTCCTTTAGCTCTCGGGCCGCATCAGAAATGGTTCGACGAAGATTGTTTGGCAAGTACACCACTTTGAAGAAATTCTGGAATGCTTGTATTTCTTTAATGTGAATTGCCTTACATTTTGTTCCTTTTCCCTGCAAAACATCAAAAGCCCCCGTTAGCTCATTCACTTTTCCAGCAACATCATTTATGAAGGTGACAAGATATGACTGCCACCAAAGTTTGAACTCATGAGTGCAGAAAAAGGCTGGCTTAAAAGGGGTAAAAGTAAGCATGGGTCTATGCTCCCATAAAGTGCCCACAGTTTCCTTGGCAGCTTCCCAGATTTGGTCATCTAACACATCCATGAGAAATTCATGGGATGGATAGAGTGATTTGGGTACAAGTTGGCAGAGTCCAAACTGCCTAGATACCAAGTTGGGCTGATAAGCTGCCAAACATCTCCTTTGACGCCTCTCTTCGACAGGAGGAAAGGACTCAGTGAGCCATATTGGCCCACTTTTGCCATCAGCAAAAGGGGCCATCGACTGTGTGAAATCCTCCCTGGTCAACATTATGTTGAAAAACATCTTGAAGACTTTGTCATTTGGAGAAGTTTTGTCGGTTGGAGTCAGGGGAAGGTAACATGGCCATAAGGCCCCACTTCTGTCTTGAGATATTGAGACCTTCTTCTGCCAAAAAGGCTTCACGTCAGTAGAAAATATGGCATTGAGCCACAGCTGTAGGAGCCAGAAGGGTTCATGCACCAGTACATTCTTCTTTTTGGATTTGTGGGGTCAAAATTCTTGATATGGACGACTACGTCGGTCATAGAAGAGTATAAAGAGGCCAAAATTAATTGGCCTAGTGCAACATTCTCCCTGTTATGCAGCGCTGAAGCCAGATGAGCAAATTGTTTAGCTATCTGCATTGACCTCGAGCAAAACACAAAGCGAGACAGCCAAAGGGTTAGGAAAGCAACGTGTTCTTCATCAGAAGTCGCAATAGGTCATAGATACCCGTTGCTTTCCATTGTTGACCTTTATGACGCTCCAGTCTATCCATCCAAGCCCCAAGTCTAGGGCAATGCAGGGGAGGAGCAGTGCGGAAGTTTCTATCAACAAACTGTAATGAAATAGGGTTTGTTGAAGTGCTCAATGGAGAACTGCGCTGGCTGGTGGGGAAGAAAGCACCCTCACTGTATACGTGAATTTCAGAAGGGACATCTGAAGGTAATGGCCCTAAAAAAGCATGCAGTTCATCATCAAGCCTAAAGGGAATTAGTACCTGAGATTGCCAGATTTTGGTTTTCTCCTCAGAGAGTGGTGGCTCCGGGAGCAGTGACAATAACATCTTGATCTGCCATTGTTGAAGTTGAAGGCGTTGAAAGGGTTTAAGAGAGGGTTTAAAGGATCTTTATAGAAACGGAGGAGGAGGTTGAAAAACGCTAAAAATTGTTGTTCGTTAAGTTTGAAATGCAAAACCAGAAACTTTGAACGGTTAAAAATGAAGGAAACAGGTGGTTAGGATTTGTAGATGTGGGTTTTCAGCTGTCTGGTTCGGAGATTTGGAGCCAAGAAGATGAAGTTCGTTTTTAGGTTTTTGCTGTGTAGAAAGTGGAAACGCAAAAGAAAAGAGAAAGAAAGAAGAGAAGTGACTATTTATAGG
Organism: Vicia sativa; assembly: GCA_021764765.1. Taxonomy (NCBI): domain Eukaryota; kingdom Viridiplantae; phylum Streptophyta; class Magnoliopsida; order Fabales; family Fabaceae; genus Vicia; species Vicia sativa. The sequence goes on along the minus strand of CM038793.1, from coordinate 150,195,869 downwards.
CGAAAGAGTGAAAAAGTGAAAAGGAAAAGGGTTCGTGGCGATTCCCCAAGACTCTAATCGTGGTCGTCGAAGGACACGTGTAGGAGGATCAAGTGTCTAGCATGGTGGGGCCATGCCTGATACCTAGGCCATGATGATGCAGCATTAAATGCTCTCACGTCTCGAGAGAAGAAAGTGCATATTTCCATGATTGCGTGATGTCATGACAAGACTGGAGCAGTGGGCTGTTAGTACTAAGGTAGTGGAAACGGTTAGACTGACACAGAGTGAAAATTCATAGACACCATTGTCTCATGTTCGACAACGTCGAGAAGTCGAAAATGGTATCTCTGGGGGGCATTTTGTTAGCTGAAATTTTGTAAAGTGAACTAAGGGCATGATTCAGAGGCAAAGGTTCCTACAATTTAAGGACCAATCTTAGAAAGAGGTAGCTTCTGGAGATGTTCAACAAAGTTAACTCAGGAGTTCCAGAAGGAGTGCTTGTTAGTTAGAAATTTGGCTTAGAAGGCCAAACTACGTCGACCAGAAGTAAAACAGCGTTAAGAAATGAAGACTATGTCGACACGTTACATAACAGTCGAATCGGACAGATATTTGAGTCAAAAAAAGAAACTGGTCGAGATGATGCCGCTGTCGAAATAGTTCGCTGTGGACTTAGGAAATTTCGTTTTGCTTTAAAGAAGTAGTCAGAATCTGAAGGCAGTTCCTTTGAAGACACGAAGCGGGAAAAAGTCAAATAAATTAGATCATGGGTAGTTACTTCAGAAGATCGTGGGATATGAGTTCCAAATGATGGCTGAAACATGGGCAGAAGTTACTTCCAAGGATCAAATCTCAGCCGTTGATAGCTTAGGTGGTTATTTATGTAAACTACTATAAATAAGTTAGAATGTTTAGAATTAGGTGTTTTCATTTGTACTACCAAATCACTTGCTAAAACTCTGCTCAATTCCGTGCTAAAGGAAGAAAGAGTACGCAATCTTTGATGTACGTGAATCACCAAACTTTTATTTCAATGCAACCTTTTTACATTTAACTCTGTTTTTATTGTTTTTACTTTACTTCTGTTCATTTGCTTGTTGGTCACGAGTCACCACTAGCCTTAGTTACCAAAACATTTTTACGTAAACTGTTGGTCACGAGTCACCAATAGTCAATATCCTTTTGTGTGGAAAGCCATTACATTATTTCCCTAGGCTCTGGAAACCGTTTCTGGGCCAAGGATAATTTCGCTTCCAGAAATAGTGTAATTTACCAGAAATCTTAGCACGTGTCTTAAGATCAACTGGTCGATCTCGCTAGTAACCCTTAGTTTTAGGACTTAGGGAGGACCAACAATTGTTTACCATTTTCCACAATAAACAACTCGTCATCTGAATAGGTGGGGTCAAAAGGAATTTGGGTGTGTGGAGACTGGTACCCATATGATTGTTGGGAGGTTTGCAAATGTCTGGGCTTAGGTGAGATGATGATGGGCCCATATAGGGGCGTTGGACATATGGTCTTTGTTCGAAGTAATGTATTTGAGTGTTGGGCATGTGGGAGTATTGAAATTGTGTGTCAGGCATCTGGGTGGATTGGTAATGAGGTTGAGATTGGGGTTGGGATTAAGTGTTGGTGGTCTTGTATCGTCGGGTTGTTTGGCGGGAGGTTGATGGATGTTGGGATTGTTGTTGGTAGTGTTGTTTGGGTTGTTGTTGGTAGTGTTGTTGCGGTTGTTGTTGTGGATTTGAGGGTTGGCCCCACTAGGTGCGTGGGTCGGCCAAATAGCGGGGATGAGAGACATGCATTTCAGGGTTCGTTACAGATCTATACCAAGCAATGTATTGATCAGAGTGTCGCATAATTTCGTGATCCTGGAAAATAGGAAATTGTAAGACATGTTCCCGATGCTTTTTCCACATCATATAAAAATCCCTAGCAAAATGTTTCCAACTTTTATATGACCATTGGGCATCGACCCTTCTGAGATGCCAAGAACGCAAATATATCGGATCGCGTGGTATGTCTTGATACATATCGAACTACATCTTCACACGGTCATTATGGTGCATTTCCACAATGTTAAACCGTATAATAGCAGTTTTCACTGTCTAAACCTGTGCATCCTCTGGACTGGGTTCATGATCCAAAGTATGGTCTACATATAAACTGTTGATAAAAAATAAGCAGATTAATGATAAATTTTAAAATAATATACGTTAAAAATAGTTGGAGTTAATAGGAATTACGTACATCAGTCGAGCCAAGGTGGTCTAATAGATTATGATAAAGGACAACATTGAATCTTGGATTCTTGTCGTAATCCATATCTGTTACACTATACCTAAATGAATGAACATATAATAAATTAAGTTTGTATATATATTAAAGACATAAATAATTAATTATTTAAGCCATGTACTTACTTTATTGCGTAGGGGAAAATGAACGGTTGGTAGTTGATGGGGTTAAGGGATTGCATTCTCCACCAACTCCATGCTTGTAGCAAGTAAGCGCAACCATAAAAAGTAACTGTGTCTTTCATACAATTCTGACATAAGGAACTGTGATCAGTGGCGGAACCAGGATTGAATGGTTGAGGGGGCCAAATATATTAAAATAACTAACAAAAAATAATAATAGCATTTTGAAATCAATTTTTTTTCGTGTTATTTAGTTAGGGTTAGCATTTTGAAATCAATTTTTTCCCTATTATTTAGTTAGGGTTAGCATTTTGAAATCAATTTTTTTCTTATTTAGTTAGGATTAGCATTTTGATATCAATTTTCTTTCTATTATTTTGTTTGAATTAACATTTTTTAAATCAATTTTTTAGCTGCATTAAAAATATTTATTCTATTTAATTTCACTTTTGTATACTAGCAAAAATTAAATTTATAGATTGTATTCTTAAAAATATGTATGGGGAAAAATCAACAACCAAGAAATATATGTATGACAAAGAGAGTAAAATTATATTAAAAAAATATTTTAAATTTTTTTATAAATAAAATAGGATTGAATGGACATTATTCTTAATAAATAAATTGAATTGAATTTTATAAAAGAAATTAGTGGATTATTAATATATTATTTTGATAAAACACTAAAAATTCAAATCAAATTTATTTCTAATAAATAAATTGGATTCAATTTTTTTAAATAACTTTAGTGGATTATTAATATATTATGTTGATAATTTATTAAAAATTCAAATTAAATTTATTTCTATAGAGTAAAATTAATATAATATTAAATTTGAAAAGATTTAATCAAATATTTAAAAAAAATTAAAAAAAAAGGGAGTGAAACTAATAGAGAATAAGGGAATAAGGGAGTGAAACTAATAGAGAATAAGGGAATAAGGGAGTGAAACTAATAAACATTTAATCAAATAATTAAATTTATTTCTATAGAGAATAAGGGCGTGAAACTAATATAATATTAAATTTGAAAAGGTTTAATCAAATATATTAAAAAAATATGTTAAATTAGGGTACGTTTTATTTTAATGTTTTTAGAATAATATCAAATTATTTAATTTTAGAATGTATAACATGACTAAAAATTCACCTGACTTTTAAACTAGGGGACCTTAAACTTTAAAATTTTGAAACTAGAGGACCAAAAATACATTTAAGCCAAAACTTTGGGGTGGCCATAGCCACCCCCTGTCCCAACATAGTACCGCCACTGACTGTGATCTAATCTGTCAAGAAATCTTACGTCTCGTCAGCTACGTTCTGTCACTGAAGGTGAAAACAATATTCTCGCACATCACTACAGTATACAACTATATCCATCGTATAGAAAGACCTAAGTGTAATTACTTAGTGCAGGAGCCATTTCAGATGACGACTTACATACAAATGTTTTTCGAAACATGATTATTTTCGTAATTCTTTTTAAAATATAATTATTTATGTATTTTTTTCAAAACATTGTTATTAGCCTATTGAGTGCAACATTATTCATTTAGTATCCTCGATATTTTGATTGCTTCATTGTAGAAGTAGATTCGTAAGAGACGACTTACATATAAACATGTTGAACACAATATTTTTGTTTTATAAATATTTTATTTAAAAAATTAAATATTCTTTTTATCAGAGCTTGTTTATATCCAAGGACATGTTCGTTAGGGCCCATATCCTTTCAGTTGCAAGACTCAAATTTGCATTAAACTTTGAATTTAATCATATTTAATATTTCTCAGACGATTAACATGAAGTTAATAATTAATAGTTTGTTTATTTATATAGTTTTACCTTAAAAATATACAATATTTTGGTTTAAGTCCATGTAAGCGTAATACTCCGTATAAAATACAGTTAAAAATTACTTTACACACAATGTTAATTGGTATTGGAATAATACAAATGCATAACCACATTATTATATATACATGTCCAAAATAAATAATATACAACTATGACACATAATAAACAATAATGCCTAATCAAAACTAATATTTATGTACAATATCCACACATTAAAGCAACTAAGAAAATCATAAGCAATGAAGTTGTCATCGAATGTTATTTACTCTGAAGAAGGGAAAGAAAAACATAGAGTAAACCTGAGAAAGGAAATCATCGAAGTTTCTGAAGGTGTGAAAACACAAGTGTCACACTCTAAATTTCACCCTGAATTTCTCATCTGATTCATTTGCATCACTTTACATTGTCTTATTCGCATCCCGCATTAGTAACCAATTTTTACACCTGGCTTCACATCTTTAATTAATACTTATATTAATCTCTTGCATTTTACTAACATTTGCATTTTTATAATGTCTTTGAATTTTAGTTAGCATTTTCACTCTGTATTGTTAATTTGTAATTGAATATATTTTGCATCAAAGTAGTCTAAGTCATAGTTGCATCATTTTTGAATTTTGCACATTTGACTTTGCATTGTTTATTTTTATTTTTTCAATTTCTGCTTAACGGTCAGAACTTCTGTTGCCTAACGGTAAGAACTTTTGTTGCCTAACGTTCAGAACTTCTGTTGCCTAATGGTCAAAACTTCTGTTGCCTAAAGGTCAGAACTTCTGTTGCCTAAAGGTCAGAACTTTTGTTCCTAACGGTCAAAACTTCTGTTGCCTAAAGGTCAGAACTTCTGCAGTCTAATGGTCAGAACTTCTGTTGCCTAACGGTCAGAACTTCTGTTGCCTAACGGCCAGAACTTCTGTTGCCTAAAGGTCAGAACTTCTGTTGCCTAACGGTCAGAACTTCTGTTCCTAACGGTCAGAACTTCTGTTGCCCAAAGATCACAATTTTTGTTGCCTAAAGGTCAGAACTTCTATTCCTAACGGTCAGAACTTTTGTTGCCTAAAGGTCGAACCGCGCCTAATGGTCGAACTTCGCCTAACGGTCGAACATTGCCTAACGGTCAGAACTTCTGTTGCCTAATGGTTAGAACTTCTGTTCCTAACGGTCAAAACTTTTGTTGCCTAACTGTCAGAATTTCTGCTGCCAAATGGTCAGAACTTCTGTTCCTAATGGTCAGAACTTCTTTTGCCTAACGGTCATAACTTTTGTTGCCTAAAGGTCAGAACTTCTGCTTCCTAATGGCAAAAACTTCTGCTCCTAACGGCCAGAACTTTTGTTCTCATGGCCAGAACTTCTGTTCCCAACGGCCAGAACTTCTGTAATGTCCAATAATTATTTTATATGTAGAATAATGTTTATTATTTTTATAACTTTCAATTGTTATATATATTGTAAGTGTTTTAAGTTGGCATTAATTTTTGGTAAAACTAGACTATGACAATGTCTTGATAAATGTCATGACATTCAGAGATTGAAGATAAATCCTACATGACAAGGATGTTTAAGTACCAGATCGGAAGCAAGTATCTTGGAAATTCAGAAGTTTGACTGATGTCATAACATTGATGTCATAACAGATGTTATGACATTCTGTGTGACATTTACTGTTCTGCAGAATCTGTTTTTCCTGAGATTTTTCAGGAAGATTGTTGAGCTGTTTTATTATTGTTATATGTTATTAGATTACATGCTCACGTGGCTAAATTGGTTAATCTTAGTTAAACCTAAATTGATTGTTGAAAAGACCAAGTTTTTAGGATTAATTAAGTGAACCCTAGCTATCTTTATGGAAGCCCAAAACTGAAGTTTCAAGACTGCTTCTATAATAGGAAAAGATCACTTACACTGTTGTTGCGCCTCTTGAACTGTATTGAAGATTTAGCAGGTTATATTTTGTGTAATTCTAGTTACTCTTGTGAGCCAAGCAATTATCAATTGATAAGTGCCTTGGACTAGGATTTAGTTGTAAGGGTTGTTTATCACTCAAAGCTTTGAAGCACGAGTGTTGTGTCTCTTGATTAAAGCTTTGAAGCAAAATCAAGTTTGTCTATTGAAGAGTGTCTTCACAATTCAATTAATCAATAGGTTGATATCACCGTGATTGAGGGGAGTGAGTAGGAACTCAGGTCTAAGTAGGACTTAGATTGAAGTTGCATTGGGTAGGTTTTAAGTGAAGGAGATAAACTGGTTGGTTTATTCCTGAATTAATTCTACTAATAGTGAATTTCCTCCCTGGCTTGGTAGCCCCCAGATGTAGGTGTAGTTACACACTGAACTAGATAAACAATTTATTGTGTTCTTTACTGCTGTTTGAATTTACTGTGTGAATTATTAACAAAGTGTCAGATATTGTGTCATAACATTCTCTGTGACATCACGTATCTGTTTCCAGGAATTTCAATTGGCATCAGAGCAGGCACCCTGCCTGTTATTTTTGGGTGAGATCTAGGGATAATAGTTTCTAGCGTTATGGATATGGAAGGAGGATTTGGAGGTAGACCACCCATACTGGATGGATCTAATTATGATTACTGGAAACCTCGTATGGTTGCCTTTTTGAGGTCACTAGATATTAAAGCTTGGAGAGCTGCTGTCAAAGGATGGAAACATCCCACAAGCTTGAGAAAGATGGGACTACTATCTTGAAACCTGAGGAAGAATGGAGCAAAGAAGAAGAGGAGCTAGCACTGGGGAACTCTAAAGCATTGAATGCCTTATTCAATGGAATTGACAGAAATATCTTCAGACTAGTTCATCAATGTGAGTTGGCCAAGGATGTTTGGGACACTCTCAAAACTACTCAGGAGGGGACATCCAAGGTGAAGATGTCAAGACTTCAGATGCTCACTACCAAATTTGAGAATTTGAAAATGAAGGAAGATGAGACCATTCATGAGTTTCACATGAATATCTTGGAGATTGCCAACACCTCAGGAGCACTGGGAGAAAAGATGTCAGAAGAAAAGCTGGTGAGATAGATTCTCATATCCTAGCCTAAAAGGTTTGCAATGAAAGTGACTGCTATAGAGGAAGCTCAGGATATCAGCACCTTGAAGGTGGAAGAACTTGTTGGATCTCTTCATACATTTGAGATGGGGATCAGTGAAAATGTTGACAGGAAGAACAAGAGCATAGCCCTTGTATCCAATACTGAAGAGGAATGCAAGGAGGATGATGAAGAGAAGATATCTGAAGCTATAGCTATGCTTGGAAGACAGTTCAACAAACTCATCAAGAGAATTGATCCAAAGTCAAGGTCCAATGTCAAGAACATTCCATCTGACATTAGCAGATCTTATGACTCCAGCAGAAGATCCAAGTTAGAAGATAAAGGAAGTCAAAGCAGAGGAATCCAGTGTCATGGTTGTGAAGGATATGGGCATATTAGAGCTGAATGTCCTACCTTTCTAAAGAAACAAAAGAAAGGAATGGCTGTCACTTGGTCTGATGGTGACTCAGGAAGTGAATCTGAAGAAGAAGCAACCAAACTTGTCACTGCTCTCTCTGGAGTGTGCAATTCTGATATGGATTCTAGTGATGAGGAAGTGACATTTGAAGAGCTGGCTGAAACCTACAAGAAGCTGTGTGTAAGAAGTGGTGAAGTATGTCAGCAAAATGAGAAACAGAAAAAGCTGATTGTGAAGTTGGAGGCTGAGAATGTAAAGTTGGAGGCTGAGAAGAAGGAAAACACTGCTACTATAAGTCACCTCAACAGTGAAATTATAGTGTTGAACTCCAAACTTGATCAGATGTCTAAGTCTGTCAAAATGTTGACATCTGGTACTGATAAGTTGGAAGAAATCCTTCAGCTTGGACAAAATTCAGGAAATAAGCATGGTCTGGGATATGAAGCTGCAAAGAAACCTGCTGGTGACAAGAAGAAGAACAGACCTGGCAAATCAATGTCAAAGAAGATGTCACACCACAAGACAGGAAATAGGTCTGGCTCAGGATATGTGGAGGCAAAGAAATTTGCTGATAACAAAAAGAAGAACAAACCTAATAAACCAATGTCAAAGCAGATGTCACAATATTGGGTACAACATCAAGATCAAAGAAACATGAAGAAAAAGTTTCAAAGATGGAGATGTCATTATTGTGGAAGGTTTGGACACATAAAGCCTTTTTGCTTTAGACTACAAGGATATCCTAATCAAGTTCCTTATGTCAAGCCTAAGATCAACAAGGTATCCTACACTAAACAGTGGAAGAAGAAGACTGCAGCTCTGATAGCTCACACTTCCCTTAGAGTGTCTACCAAGGAAGACTAGTACTTTGACAGTGGGTGTTCTAAGCATATGACTAGAATCAAAAATCTTCTGAATGATGTCAAACCTCACTCTACTAGTTTTGTTACTTTTGGGGATGGAGCTAAAGGAGAAATCAAAGGTGTTGGAAACTTAGACTGTGCTGGAGTTCCAAACCTAAATGGAGTGTTGATGGTAAAAGGTTTGACTGCTAATCTCATAAGCATAAGTCAACTATGTGATATGGGATTCAAAGTCAACTTCACTAGGTCTGAATGTCTTGTAATCAATGAAAAACAAGAGGTGGTTATGAGAGGAATCAGATCAAAGGACAACTGCTACATGTGGGAGTCTGAGAACACCAACCCTTCTCATGTGCTCTGGACAAAGATGAAAAGGAGGTGAAATTGTGGCACCAAAAACTTGGTCATTTACATCTCAGAGGAATGAAAAAGATCATTTCCATGGAGGCTGTCAGAGGAATACCAAGACTCCATATTGATGAAGGGAGAGTCTGTGGTGAGTGTCAAGTTGGAAAGCAAACCAGAATGTCACATCCAATGTCAAGACATCGACCACTTCTAAGGTGCGGAGTACACATGGATTTGATGGGGCCTATGGGTTGAGAGTCTTGGTGGAAAAGATATGCTTATGTTGTTGTGGATGATTTCTCCAGATTTACCGGATAAACTTCATCAAAGAAAAATATGATGTGTTTGATGTTTTTAAAGAGTTATGCAAAAGACTTCAAAGAGAGAAGGAAGGCTGCATTGTCGAATAAGAAGTGATCATGGAAAGGAATTTGAGAACAGAAGTTTGATGAATTCTTCCTTAGAATCAACCATGAGTTTTCTTCTCCTATAACTCCTCAACAAAATGGAGTTGTGGAAAGGAAGAATAGGACTATACAGAATCGCCGAGCAATGATTCATGCTAAGAAACTTCCTATCCATTTTTGGGCTGAAGCTATGAATACAGCTTGCTATGTTCACAACAGGGTTACCTTAAGAAAGGGAACATCTTCCACCCTATATGAAATATGGAAGGGAAGAAAACCTACTGTGAAATATTTCCATGTTTTTGGGAGCAAATGTTACATCCTGACAGATCGTGATCAAAGGAGAAAGATGGACTCTAAAAGTGATGAAGGCATTTTTCTGGGATACTCTACTAACAGCAGAGCATATAGAGTATTCAACTCCAGAACTAAAGTTAAGATGGAGTCAATTAATATCATAGTTGATGATCACCATCAGGAAAACAATGTCCCATATGATGTTGAGACACTGTTTGAGACATCACCACAAGTGTCTGATAAGGATGATGTGCCTGTCCCTACTTCACCAAAATCTGAACCAGAGGAAGCTAACAAAGATCCTTCCATCAAAATTCAGAAAGATCATCCAAAGGAACTCATCATTGGAGATCCAAACTGTGGTGTCATTACAAGATCCAGAGAAATTGTCTCAAACTCTTGTTTTGTGTCAAAGATTGAGCCAAAGAATGTCAAAGAGGCTCTAACTGATGAATACTGGATTGGAGCAATGCAAGATGAATTGAACTAGTTCAAACAACTTGAAGTGTGGGAGTTAGTTCCTAGACCAGAAGGGACAAACATCATTGGCACAAAGTGGATCTACAAGAACAAGTCTGATGCAGAAGGGGTTGTCACCAGAAATAAAGCAAGACTTGTTGCTCAGGGATACACTCAAGTTGAAGGGATTGATTTTGATGAGACTTTTGCTCTTGTGGCTACACTGGAATCAATCAGGCTATTACTAGGAGTTGCTTGCATTCTGAAATTCAAATTGTTTCAGATGGATGTGAAAAGTGCCTTCCTAAATGGCTATTTGAATGAGGAGGTATATGTAGAGCAGCCTAAAGGATTTGTGGATCCAAATTTTCCTGATCATGTCTACAAGTTGAGGAAAGCCCTATATGGTCTGAAGCAAGCTCCTAGAGCTTGGTATGAAAGGCTGACCAAGTTCCTTACTAACAAAGGATATAGGAAAGGAGCCTTGGATAAAACCCTCTTTGTCAAGAATGAAGGAGGAAAGATAATGGTGGCTCAAATTTATGTTGATGACATAGTATTTGGAGGAATGTCAGACACAATGGTGAGACATTTTGCCAACCAAATGCAAGCTGAGTTTGAAATGAGCCTCATGGGAGAATTGACTTATTTTCTTGGACTGCAAGTCACACAGATGGAAGACTCAACATTCCTTTCACAGAGTAAGTATGCAAGGAATATTGTCAAGAAGTTTGGAATGGAGAATGCCGCATAAAGGACTCCTCCTACTCATTTAAAGTTGTCCAAGGACACAAGTGGAGAAAATGTTGATCAAAGCTTGTATAGAAGCATGATAGGAAGCTTCTTGGACCGAAGACGACATTGCATTTGTTGTTGGGGTGTGCAAGATACCAAGTGAACCTAAAGTAAGTCACATCAATCGTGTGAAAAGAATTTCAAGTATGTGAGTGGAACTTGCAATTATGGTATCTTGTATTCTCATGGATGTGAACCAATTACATGCTATTGTGATCTGATGATTGGGTAGTCTTGATGGTAGAAAAAGCACTTCTGGAGGATGCTTCTTCTTGGGGAACAATCTTGTTTCTTGGTTCAGCAAGAAGCAAAATTGTGTGTCCTTGTCCACTACTGAGGCTGAATACATAGCGGTAGCAGTTGTTCTCAGATGGTCGGATGAAGCGATCTTGATCGAGTACAATGTCACACAGGATGTCATGACATTGTACTGTGACAACCTGAGTGCTATTAATATTTCAAAGAATCCTATACAACACAGTAGGACTAAGCACATTGATATTAGACATCACTTCATCAGAGACCTTGTGGAAGAGAAAGTGATTAAATTGGAACATGTAGCCACTAAACTTCAACTGGCTGACATTTTTACTAAAGCTCTTGATGCTAGTCAGTTTGAGAATTTAAGGGGCAAAGTGGGTATTTTCCAATATGAGGAATTGTAGCAATTAAGATTGCTCACAACAAGGAATGGAAGAGACTTTTTTCATTTAATTCTAAGTGGAGTAATTAATTATTTTCTTCTTGTTTTTCAAAAGTCCAAGAATAGGAAGAGGCATATATATATTTCAGTTTCTTCTTTCGAAAGTCTCTACTGCCATTTCATCAACAAAAACTCTCAAGCTCTCTGTGATAATTTTCTTGTCTTCCTCAAGATGTCTCAACAGAACCTGTCATCGTCCTCCTCATCATCTCAAGATTCTGGCTTTTCATCTCCCACCATGGTTGAGATTAGGGCAAGCGTTGAAGCCATGCATGTTGAAGCTCGGAAGGTCACCCCACTGCGTGCAATGGCAACTGACCCTGAGAAGGTCAAGAAACTTCGCACCAGGAATGCACGAAGGTCACAAGCATCACCTTCTGGTAAGACCTCTGAACCATCTTCATCTGTACCCCCAGAAATAGCAAACAGAGAGGGGTCTAGGTATGTGCATGAAGCCATTGCTAGGATAGTAACCAGGATCCTAAATGAAAACCACTCTGTTCCTGGGGTTTCTGTTCCTCTAAACCAAAAATCTGCTAGCCCTAGTTTAGCAGTTGATCCAGATGTCACTGAGAATGTCAAGACATCTGATGATCATGTCAAGAAAACCCCTGTGGGTCCTGATACTGAAACTCCTGTTGATTCCCCTGTAAAGGATGATGGTAATCCTTCTGATAAAGTCCCTGAAGTGTGTGTAGATGATACATGTAATGAGCCCCCTGTTGCTAATGAAGATGATATTTCTGATGGTATTCTTGAAGAATCCCCAGAAAAATGTGCTTCTGTTAAATCCCCTGTGAACCCTGCTGACTATATCTCTGATAGTATCCTTGAAGAAACTCCAGAGAAACCAATTGCTGATAATCTTGAAAATTCTCCAGTTAAAGATTCTGAAAAGTTAGTGGAACCCCCTGTCATTGACTTGGATGAAGAATTCTCAGACAATGACCTCATTGCCAATGTCAATCCAAGCATTGCAAAGAGGATGATGAGAAGGAAAGGTAAACAGGCTGCCTCTCAGAGTCCTGTTAAAGAAAAGGTTGATGAAGATGTCTCTAAGGCTGAGAAGAACACCAAGGCTGGACCCTCTACAAAGAAGACTAGGGTAAAAACTGTTGGTGGTGGCTCTAGACCCAAGAGAACACAAATTGTGAAGAAGAGGAAGGTACCTGAACCTTCAGAGTCTGATCAAGACTCTGAGTTTGATGTTGAAATGAATGTCTCAGACATTCATCCAAGGAAGAAGCCAACTCTTGGGAAACTGCCTAAAGTACCTGAAGTGGCCATTGATAACATCTCATTCCATCACCCTGAGAATGCTGGCAGATGGAAGTATGTGTGCTTGAAGAGGATTGCTCTGGAAAGGGAGCTGAATAAGAGTGCCCTTGAGTGCAAGGAGATTGTTGATCTGATTAAGGAGGCTGGTTTAATGAAGACAGTTGTGAGTTTCTCAAACTGCTATGATGTGTTGGTAAAGGAGTTCATAGTGAACTTGTCAAGTGGTTGTGGTGATGGGAGGTCTGCAGACTATAAGACTGTGTATGTAAGGGGGAGAAAAGTAAAGTTCTCTCCAAGTGTGGTCAAAAGATTCTTGGGGAGATCAGATGATGCTCAGCCAGAGCTTGAGGAAACTAATAACCAAATCTGTCAAACTATCACTGCTAAGCAGGTGAAACATTGGCCTCTGAAGGGAAAACTCACAGCCAGTAAGCTGAGTGTCAAATTTTCCATCTTGCACAAAATAGGTGCTGCTAACTGGGTTCCAACAAATCACAAGTCAACCATCTCTATTGGACTATGGAACCTACATCTTTGAGCAAACCCTTAAACATGCTGAAAGCTATGCAATCAAAGGAACAATAGCCTTTCCCTCCCTCCTGTGTGGAATTATAATGGATCAATATCCTGATATTCTGGTTGAAAGAGATACAGTCTGCAAAAGAGCACCTGCCCTTGGATTTCATTACAAGCTCTTCCAAGGAAGACATGTCCCAGACATTGTCATGACATCTGGTGAGACATCCAATGTCAAGGCAAACTCTCAGAAGGCAACTGTGTTAGCTGTGCTGAAAGAAACCTACAAGGAGCTTGAAGCAAGGAAACAAAGCCTTGAAGAACTGATCTCTCAACTGGAAAAGGAACAGGACACAGAGGTTGAGGATGAAGGGTTAGATGGTGATGCTGATAATGATGATGTTCAGATGGCTGGAGCTGAAGGAAGTTCTGAAGATGCTTCTTTTCATAGTGTCTCTTCAGGAGAAGAAAGCACTTGAGATGGAAGCCTGTTACTTGTTGTTTCTTATTTCTGTTTAATTGCCTTGATGTAAACTTTGTTCTGCTATTCTTTTTGGATAATTGTATTAATTTGACAAAGTTGTAACTTTAACTATGATGGTACTATTTATATATGATGACTGTTGGGGCATTTGTACTGGTTCCTTTGGCCCTTTTGAGGCTAAAAGGGGGGAGAATTATATGTGGGCAATTGGGGCAACTGTATGAAAAATTATGGGTAGAATTTATCTTCTCTAGGATCTGGCTTTTAAGCTTAGGATAGCCTAGACTAGTCTGTTTTCTTCTGCTGCATGGGTACTCTGATAACTTAGTTTGTTTTAGCCAAAAATGTGCCAAAGGGGGAGTTTGTAAGTGTCTTAAGTTGGCATTAATTTTTGGTAAAACTAGACTATGGCAATGTCTTTATAAATGTCATGACATTCAGAGATTGAAGATAAATCCTACATGACAAGGATGTTTAAGTACATTTCGGATCCGGAAGCAAATCGTCGAAATTTTGCAGAAGTTTGGCTGATGTCATAACAGATGTTATGACATTCTGTGTGACATTTACTGTTCTGCAAAATCTGTTTTTCCTGAGATTTTTCAGGAAGATTGTTGAGCTATTTTATTATTGTTATATGTTATTAGATTACATGCTCACGTGGCTAAATTGGTTAATCTTAGTTAAACCTAAATTGGTTGTTGAAAAGACCAAGTTTTTAGGATTAATTAAGTGAACCCTAGCTATCTTTATGGAAGCCCAAAACTGAAGTTTCAGGACTGCTTCTATAATAGGAAAAGATCCTTTACACTGCTGCTGCGCCTCTTGAACTGTATTGAAGATTTAGCAGGTTGTATTTTGTGTAATTCTAGTTACTCTTGTGAGCCAAGCAATTATCAATTGATAAGTGCCTTGGACTAGGATTTAGTTGTAAGGGTTGTTTATCACTCAAAGCTTTGAAGCACGAGTGTTGTGTCTCTTGATTAAAGCTTTGAAGCAAAATCAAGTTTCTATTGAAGAGTGTCTTCACAATTCAATTAATCAATAGGTTGATATCACTGTTGTGATTGAGGGGGAGTGAGTAGGAACTCAGGTCTAAGTAGGACTTAGATTGAAGTTGCATTGGGTAGGTTTTAAGTGAAGGAGATAAACTGTTGGTTTATTCGAATTAATTCTACTAATAGTGAATTTCCTCCACGGCTTGGTAGCCCCGGATGTAGGTGTAGTTACACACCGAACGGGTAAACAATTTATTGTGTTCTTTCTTTGTTTGAATTTTGTGTGAATTGTTAAGAGTGTCGAATCGTGTCATAACATTCTCTGTGACATCACGTATCTGCTGCCAGGAATTTCATATATATATATATATATATATATATATATATATATATATATGTTAAAGTTTTTGTCCAATTTAATTATTGATTGAAATTTGATTAGTAACTAATTTTGCTTAATTAGTTTTTTTATTTTTAATAATTAGATGTTTCAAATAATGTTGTTTTCTTTATATCTCGTTTAGAATTTAGAATTTAGTTAGTACTTTTTCATAACAAACAAAATCAAAACCAATTATCACAGACACAATACACAGCCAATACATATAGCAATTCCACTACACCCTGCAAAAATCCAAAAAAAGAAACAAATATCAGTATATTGTACAAACTTTCAGCACCATTCCACTACTCTGCAACTTGCACCTCAATTTTCCATTCCACTACCTGCAATTCCAATTCCACTCACTCTCAAAGACAGCTCACATTGCACAATTTCTCCCCTACAATCTTATCCTTTCACCTTCATGAATCTCCATATTATCCTCACTTCAATCCATCAATAAGACACACATTTCTTTCCTCTCATGGGACGGCTAGAGAAAATCATAGGAAAAATAATAATATAACAATAACCAACTTCTACCAACAACTCTGTCAAACCTCCTTCATCACAAACCCAAAACCTTTATTACTTCCTCCACCATAAAATCTATCTTCCTCATACTCACGCTTTAAAATTCGACCTTCACACAATAACCTCATACTCCCCTACAAAAATTTTCACCAAACCGGAATAACAAAACTCCTTCAAAAGCATACATCACCATATCAAAATCATCTTCCAACAACCCAACACCTCACCTCACACTCAGAAAAAACGCTCAGAGCCAAACCTTCAAAATACTCCTCATACACTCTATCCAAATCACAACCATCTTCACCCTCATTCCTTCCAACCACATCAGCCTCTTCATCTCTCAACTTACCAATCCCAGAACCTTTTTCTTCTTCCCCTCAGTTGCATTTTCATCTCACTGCACACCCATTTCGTTTTCCACCTTTTATTTAGTAAACACCACTCTATTTTTATTAGTTAAGTATTTTGAGTAATTATTATTAGTTTTAGACAATTAAGTTGGTTAGTTAATTTATTAATTATTTTATTTAATCAATTTCATAAAAACTAAACTTTTCAAAACCAAAAGTATTTTTAGTTGCTTGCTGTAGGATTTGTTTCTTTATTTTCTAGTTAATATTTAAAATAACATAATCAATAAATTTCTTTCCCTCTTAGAAATATTTTAGTTGGTAGTTGAATTATTTCTATTTTCACTAGTACATTTATAGTGAACTTGTAATTTATTTTCTTCATCCCCATTTATAATTTGTATCCCCTCCCGTGAGTTGTAATAGGTTAGTTAATTATTTATTGTTTTATTTAATTATTCATCACAAAGCACGAACCAAAAATATTTTAAACTAATTCTCGATTGCGAGCCATTTTTTAACCTTGAGTTGACAAAGCTTTGAAGCGTCACAATGGCCACACCTATGGTACACACACCACGCTTGCTCTTGGGCTTACAATGAGGCTTTAGTTGATTAGTTAAATATTATCTAATTATCTAATTAGGTTATTTAAAACTGATTAGCATATCTAATTAATTTTATTAAACTAATTACTTGATTAAATTTTGTTTAATTAATCGATTAAATTTATTTCGTACATGCACCTACATAATTGTTAATTACCTTATCATTTGTGCAAGCCGCCTTGTATGGGATTTTAATTCATTTAATCGTTTTATTTTACGCTTGTATATAATTATTCGCAATTATCCGCTTCGTTTCCATTCTCGCGCTTTGGTCCACATACCAAATTCTCATTCAAAAAGGGCATCATAGTAGGGAGTAGACACTTGTCTATTCTCTCGAGATTAATCAAGCTTTCTTGGTTAATCATAGCCCAAATCTTCTCTCATTTTCATTCACCACTTTCATAATAAATTACCAAACCTCGATCCAACGTCGAACGACTTTTCAAAAACCTTTTCTCAATAAATTCCTAGTTTTTAAATCGTTGGAAGCTAGGCCAATTGTTTAAAAACTTGTGCCAAATGATCTTTAAGTCTTTAAATCGTTGGACGCTAGACCAATTGTTTAAAGACTCCTAACAAACGCGAACTTTGTTTCACTTCACTTTTTCATGAGAAAACCTTTTGGGTGATAGACAACTCGTCTGAGCATTAGATCCTCTGATTTCTAGTATTTGAATTGCAAGACGTTAGTCCTATTGTTCGGTAACTTTCACCCACTAAAAATCAATTCAAACTCATCAAACCTTGCCCACGTGCAAGTCCTTTTTTACAAACTCACATCGCTCACACGCGATCTTCTTTCGCTCACACGCGAATTGCACTAGTGATATCTTATCATCCACGTACGATTAAGCTCCTATTTTCATAAATAAAATCAACCAACCAACAAATGTTCTCGCAACCGAGAACTAAGTAAGCTCTGACTTTCCCATCGCACTTGGGGAATACGTAGGCACGAGATTCTAACATTTTGGCGAGCACACTTTCAAAAAATTAAAACATGTTTCTCTTTTCGTCTCTTTTTTTCCACATAATAGTTAGAAGATAGAAAATTAACATACTAAACACACAAGCACACTTAGAACTAAATGGGTCCCATCGAGCATGATGGATATGAGGCGTGCTAATACCTTCCCCTTGCATAACCGACTCCCGAACCCGCATCTCTTGGTTGCAATGAACATTTAATTTCACATTTTCATTTCTTTGGGTTTTATCTATATTTGCCCTTTCCTTATTAGAAATAAATAAAGTTAGGTGGCGACTTTATTGTTTCATTGTATCGAAATTTTTTGATTAGCGTCGACAGTTTGGCGACTCCACTGAGGATCTTTTCTCAAGCGAGTCAACCCTAGTTTAGTTCTTTGCATGTTTGTGTGCTTATTATTTTACTTCGCTTTCTTTCTTATATTTATGTTTCAGTCATTTATTTCCTTTATGCTTTATATTATCTTGTTGATATTATTGTGTTGGGAATTTTTTGGCTTTGATTCATAGATAAACCCAATATCCAGGCTTCTAGGTAACATTAAGCTTAAAGTGGTTGTGTAGCTTAGGTCCATTAGACATCCGTATCTCTTGGATCGACGTGAAGACTGCACCTTAGAGTTGGTTCTTTTAAGGAAGTTGTTGCACCGCACGCTAGCGCGGGTCGACAATTTCTGGACAAAGGGCCTATAACTCTAAGTTTTAGGATGTCTAAACCTGGAACGACTGCTCAAATGAAATATTTTGAGTATCCCGTTAAGAGCCGTTTCTTGGAGAATACTTTTAGAAATGTTATCACCACGTAGGTCGTTCGCGTGATGATAATGTTTGTCAAAAGGGGATCTGAGACTCCGAGAAACATTTAGCAAAAAAAAACCTAGCACAATCTTGTGTAGGAAGTTATTGGGTAGAAAGCTTAGATCCATCCAATCTTATGACGCTTACCTAACTAGGTTGTTTTATTATTCTTTACCTGTATCATTCACATCTCTGTGTACATGTTCTTATCTTTATGTTGCATTTCATATGTGACATTTCATCCCATGGACATCATTATTGCATATAAAAATGTATGCATTCCACGTTTATCATCATGCATGCATTTAACCATCAAAATACTTATTCCATCTGTTTCCATTCATTCAGTTAACAAGGCAAGTTGATTTCTCGACATGTGAAGAAAGATGGAGAACTTTGAACAAGAGCATGTGAAGTGAGTTCCAAAGATTCATGCCCAAGCTCATGAAGATGCTTCAACAATACCACGCCCTGAAAAGTGCCGAGACACAAGGGGCATTCTAAAAGCCAATTATCAATCGAGATAGCTCGTCCTTGCAGCTGATAGTCCCAAGGACTTTATCATTTCATTTTGAAATTTTCTTGTTTGTAATGTGTTATTCTGCATTTGAACTTTTTCATTCTTAAAATCGTAATTTTAATGAATTGAACATTGCATATTTTGAATTAATCATGTCATTTGCTTGCTTTTACTTTCTTGCTATCACTCAAAAAGTACAAAAAAAAAACAACAATACTTCTTCCACCTCACCTTCTTTCTGTTTAAAGAAAACATTAGAGGGAGGATGATGATAAAAAAAATACCCAATTTGCAAAAGCATGCCTTCAAATAAGACTTTGATGATGATATACAGGCGTTGCTTTAAATCCCCAAATAGTGGAGATATAAGGAAGATAATCCCTCGTTAACCCATTCGATCCTAGAAGTAGGAGTTTTTTTCTGCAAACAGTTAAAACCCTCAATCTTAACTTGGGGCAGGGTAGAAGTTCAGTTAAAGCATTTGATACATTCGATTTCCAAGAGAATAATGTTATCATGGATCATCCTGATACCTTTATAAAGGTTCAACCACATCCACTTATCGTACACAATGTCGAAGAAGTGCACAATTCAAAAACTTACAACGGTTGTTCCTCAAAGAACCATCAATATGGAAATCGCCACTGTCAAATTCTCACATTAAGCAAACAAGTGTCACACAAGTTGTTCAAATACAAAAGTGACGAACCAAAAAAAGGAAAAAAGAATACAAAAAATATAGATCACCAAAGATCTCAACGACTGAAAAGCAAGAACAAGCTTGTGTGACTTTCCTAAGAAGAATTGGTGATTGCCACCTCAAAGAGTATTGGTTCTCAAGACATCATGTAGTCATTTGCAATTCCTCTTGGAAGTTGAGTCGATCAATTAACTGAACATAGGAATTGGAGAACATCATGAAGAATGGGCTGGGTACAAATCACATTTGAGCCTTCTATCCTTTGTTTCATAAACCGTGAACCAGACCATGTTGTAACCTTCAAAAGACCTAATTGAAGCAAGGTTTCTTTTGAAAGCATACTACAACAAAGTTGCGTTAACCTGACTCCTCAGTGTTTGCTAAATTCATTTGTGTTGATACCATGTTATCACATCATTTTTTCACATCTTGAATTTTCAAATTTCTATTGCATCCTCATCAGGATTTATCCATTTGTTTACTGCAATTTCATTTCAATAAATGATTTACTTTCAAAAGTTTGCATACTCATTAAAATTACCATTATAAGAAAACAATTTCGTATGCAAGTTTAGCACTTCACATCAAGAGAATTTCAGCAGTTGAAGAACATTCATCATCTACAAAGTTATCTCACCAAGGACAAGCCATCTCTTCAAGAGCTGATCACAATCAGAGGTTTTCCATTTTCAGAGTTCCAAACATTGGGGCATGTCATCTTCGAAGATCAACAATCCTTATCGACCCAAACATCTTAGAGAACTCAACATTCTGGGGCACTCAAGGCCAAGACCTATCCATCTTCAAAGATGCTCACAAGTATATCAATTCAAATAATCAGATATTTCTGATCTCACAAGAAGTGTCGGGAAGTCATGCTTGCAATATCCTGCCAAAGGACTACCTTCATAATTATTTCTCATTTCATCTTGCCTGTGACTCTCAACGGGAGCACTTGCCCAAACATTCAAATCATTTTCCTCAATCATACATGCATGCATGCATTCATTAATCATGCATTAAACCACACATATCATTCATGGGGAACCCACCTATTGCATCAAAAAGCTCAAAACTTTTCTCGGCATTTTCCATTGAAAACCAAGCTCTATTATACAAAAATCCAATTCCCTTTGGCCACGTCCAAAAAACCATTTTCTGCATTGATCACTCATCATATGCATCATTTCATGTGCGTCAATCCACTGAGTGAAGTCGTCATCATGTCACCCCTTTGTCAGCCCACTGGTTGGATTTTATCAATTTTAATCAACTCACTGGTTGAAAGTAGTTTTCCTTTTTTCATCTTCGTCAATCCACAGGTGGATGTTGACTTTCTTTTTATTTTTCAAACTTAACCCACTGGTTGAGATATCATGTTTACTTTCATTAATCCACGTATTAATGTTAGTTCGTTGTCCACCTTCATTAATCCACTGGTTGAGGACGATGTGTCGACTTTCGTCAATCCATGCATTGGTGTCAGTCTTTATTTTTGTTAATCCATTGATTGAAAAGTCTTTGTGTTTACTTTCATTAACCTACGCGTTGATGTTAGCTCTTGTTGTTTACTTTCATTAACCCACGCGTTGATGTTAGTTCTTATCGTTTACTTTCATGAACCCACGCATTGATGTTAGTTCTCGTTGTTTGCTTTCATTAACCCACATGTTGATGTTAAGTTCTTGTTGTTTTGATTTCATTAACCTATGTGTTAATGTTAGTTCTTTTTGGTTGGCTTTCATTGATCCACGTATTGGTGTCTGTCTTTATTTTGTCAATCCACTAATTGAAAGTTTTTGTTTTGACTTTCGTCAATCCACATATTAGTGTCAGTCTTTATTTTTGTCAATCCACTGATTGGAAGTCTTTGTGCTTACTTTCATTAACCCACACGTTGATGATTAGTTCTTGTTGTTTACTTTCATTAACCCACGCGTTGATGTTAGTTCTTATTGTTTACTTTCATGAGTCCATGTATTGATGTTAGTTCTTTGTTGTTCACCTTCATTAATCCATTGATTAATGTTGGTCTTTATTCCTTGTTTTTTCGAACTCAATCCACTGATTGAGGATGTCGTGTCTTTTTCATTAACCCATGCGTTGATGATAGTTCTTTCGCAATTTATCTTAATTCCCGCATAGTTTACTCTCAATTTTCATTTCCCCAGTAAAATCCATACATTCATGGCATATCATTTCATCGCGTTGCATCGGAGACGAAATTCAGGTTTTGTTTGTATTTAATTACTTTCAACCATTGATCCATGTTATCAGGCTAAAAGATAATTAAATAGGGGCAGCTGTCACACCCTAAATTTCACCCTAAATTTTTCATCTGATTCATTTGCATCACTTTACATTGTCTTATTCGCATCCCGCATTAGTAATCAATTTTTACATTTGACATCACATCTTTAGTTAATACTTATGTTAATCTCTTTCATTTTACTAACATTTGCATTTTTATAATGTCTTTGAATTTTAGTTAGCATTTTCACTTTGCATTGTTAATTTGTAATTGAATATATTTTGCATCAAAGTAGTCCTAGTCATACTTGCATCATTTTTGAATTTTGCACATTTGACTTTGCATTGTTTATTTATTTCAATTTCTGCTTAATGGTCAGAACTTCAGTTGCCTAACAGTCAAAACTTCTGTTGCCTAACGGTCAGAACTTCTGCTCCTAACGATCAGAACTTCTGTTGCCTAAAGGTCAGAACTTCTGTTGCCTAAAGGTCAAAACTTCTGTTCCTAATGGTCAGAACTTTTGTTGCCCAAAGGTCAGAACTTTTGCTGCCTAATGGTCAGAACTTCTGTTTCTAACGGTTTAGAACTTTTGTTGCCTAACGGTCAGAACTTCTATTGCCTAATGGTCATAACTTCTGTTGCCTAACGGTCAGAACTTTTGTTGCCTAAAGGTCAGAACTTCTATTTCCTAACGGTCAGAAATTCTATTCCTAACGGTCAGAATTTATGTTGCCTAAAGGTCAGAATTTCTGTTGCCTAAAGGTCTGAACTTCTGTTCCTAACGGTCAGCACATCTATTGCTTAAATGTCAGAACTTTTGCTGCCTATTGGTTAAAACTTCTGTTCCTAACGGTCAGAACTTCTGTTCCTAACGGTCAGAACTTCTGCTGCCTAACGGTCAGAACTTCTGTTACCTAATGGTCAGAAATTCTGCTGCCTAGTGGTCGAACTTCTGTTGCCTAAAGGTCGAACTTGCCTAAAGGCCGAACTTCGCTCCAACGACCGAACTTCGCCCCAAGGCCAGAAGTTCTGTAATGTCAAATAATTGTTTTATATGTAGAATAATGTTTATTATTTTTATAACTTTTAATTTTATATATATATAAATATATATATATATATATATATATATATATATATATATATATATATATATATTTATATATATATTTATATTTGTTAAAATTTTTGTCCAACTTAATTATTGATTGAAATTCATATTTTGATTAGTAACTAATTTTGCTTAATTAGTGTTTTTATTTTTAATAATTAGATGTTTCAAATAATCTTGTTTTCTTTATATCTAGTACTTTTTCATAACAAACAAAATCAAAACCAATTTTCACAGACACAATACACAACCAATACATATAGCAATTCCACTACACCCTACAAAAATCCAAAAAAAGAAACAAATATCAGTATATTATACAAACTTTTAGCACCATTCCACTACTCTGCAACTTGCACCTCAATTTTCCATTCCACTACCTGCAATTCCAATTCCACTCACTCTCAAATACAGCTCACATTGCACAATTTGTCCCCTAAAATCTTATCCTTTCACCCTTATGAATCTCCATATTACCCTCACTTCAATCCATCTATAAGACACACATTTCTTTCCTCTCATGGGCCGGCTAGAGAAAATCACAGGAAAAATAATAATATAACAATAACCAACTTCTACCAACAACTCTGTCAAACCTCCTTCATCACAAACCCAAAACCTCTGTTACTTCCTCCACCATAAAATCTACCTTCCTCATACTCACGCTTTAAAATTCGACCTTCACACAACAACCTCATACTCCCCTACAAAAATTTCCACCAAACCGGAATAACAAAACTCCTTCAAAAGCACACATCACCATATCAAAATCATCTTCCAACAACCCAACACCTCACCTCACACTCAGAAAAAACGCTCAGAGCCAAACCTTCAAAATACTCCTCATACACTCTATCCAAATCCCAACCATCTTCACCCTCATTCCATCCAACCACATCAGCCTCTTCATCTCTCAACTTACCTACCCCAGAACCTTTTTCTTCTTCCCCTCGGTTGCATTTTCATCTCACTGCACACCCATTTCGTTTTCCACCTTTTATTTAGTAAACACCACTCTATTTTTATTAGTTAAGTATTTTAAGTAATTATTTTTAGTTTTAGATAATTAAGTTGGTTAGTTAATTTATCAATTATTTTAGTAAATCAATTTCATAAAAACTAAACTTTTCAAAACCAAAAATATTTTTAGTTGCTTGCTGTAGGTTTTGTTTATTTATTTTCTAGTTAATATTTAAAATAACATAATCAATAAATTTCTTTCCCTCTTAGAAATATTTTAGTTGGTAGTTGAATTATTTCTATTTTCACTAGTACATTTATAGTGAACTTGTAATTTATTTTCTTCATCCCCATTTGTAATTTGTATCCCTTTCCATGAGTTGTAATAGCTTAGTTAATTATTTTACTGTTTTATTTAATAATTCATCACAAAGCACTGTAATACGGTGGGAGAACTTACTTGTTTGTTTTGCATTTTATCGCAAATGTTGCGGATAGCAAGAGTCGTCACCGACTTTTCTTTTATCCAATTAAGGGAAGGCGAAAAGAACAGGAAAAGACCTTCGTTTGATTCTGAGTACGGGAGGAAGTTATGAAAAGGGAAGGTGTTAACACCCTTTCCATCAGTAGTTATCTACGGGCTCTAAATTTCTTAGCTCACTTTACAAATTTCTTTTTGTGTGTGTGTTTGAAAGTGTTTTGAAAAAGGCATTTTGCTTTGACTTCGTAATGATTAACATTGGAATGTATACAAAGTGTTTGGAAATGTTTTGTTTTTGGAAAAGGACTTTGTAATGATTCATGCTGGAATGTATACAAAGTGTTTTGAAAAGTTTTGAAAGTGTGGGGTGTGAAAAGTATTTTGATTGAGCAAGCAAAAGAGACTTATTACCTACTCAGAACGGTCATTTTCGTGTTATTTTTGCTTTCCTTTAGGATAAGGCTATCCATACCATTGGTTTGTAGATTGCCTCTTACTTGACCAGGAAATTAGATTGTTGCCAAGGAATTGACAATTTCTAGAAGTCCTCTTCCTCTATAATCTATCTCCAGCGTAATCTGTATCATAGAAACCAGAAAGAGTGTACTCTGGTGATTTCTCATACATCAAGCCAAGATTACTGGTTCCTTTTGAATATCTTAGAATTCTCTTAACAATAGTTAAATGAGATTCTCTAGGATCTGATTGGAATCTAGCATAAAGGTGAACACTAAATAGAATATCAGGTCTATAACCAATTAGATACAGAAGAGAGCCTATCATACCACGATAAAGTTTTCCACTCACCTTTTCTTTCTCCAGAATGCATGTTGGATGCATCAGAGTCTTTGCTAGTGTACAGTCTACCATGTTGGATCTCTTTAGAAGTTCTTTGGTATACTTACTTTGATGAATGTAAGTACCTTCTGGCTTTTGGTCAATTTGGATTCCCAGAAAGAATTTTAATTCCCCCATCAGACTCATCTAAAACTCAACTTGCATTAACTTAGAAAATTCCTCTCAGAGAGAGGGATTAGCAGAACCAAAAATAATATCATCAACGTATATTTGAACTATGAGTATATCATTTTTGATTGATTTACAGAAGAGTGGTGTGTCAACGTTGCCTCTGGTAAATTAATTTTCTAAATGAAAATTACTCAATTTATTACCAAGCTTCAGGAGCTTGTTTCAGACCATAGAGAGATTTCTTAAGTATAAAAACCAAATCTGATTTCTCAGAGTTTTCAAAATCAGAAGGCTGTTTGACATAAAATTCTTCAGAAATATATCCATTCAAAAATTCACTCTTAACATCCATCTGATAAAGCATGATGTTGTGATTAATAGAAAAATAAATTAATAAACATATAGATTTTAACCTGGAAACTGGAGCTAAGGTGCCTATATAGTCTATCCCTTCTTATTGACAATAACCTTGTGCAACCAGTCGTGCCTTATTTATGACGACCTCACCTTTCTCATTGAGCTTGTTTCTGAACACCCATCTAGTTTCGATAACATGGACATGTTTAGGTTTTTGAATAATATCCCAAAAAAATTTCTTTGAAAATTGGTTGAGTTCTTCTTCCATAGCCAGAATCTAATTTTTTTCCAGAAGAGCCTCTTCAATTGATGTTGGCTCAACCAGAGACACCAAACCCATAATTATTTCTTCAGAAGGTTTGAAAGTTGATATGGTTCTGACAGGAGGATCACTGTTTCCCAGAATCATGTCTTCATGGTGTGAAGTTGCAACTCTACTTTTCTTCTGAGGGCGAACTGAAGGAACAACAATAGTGTCAAAATTACGAGCTTCTGAATCTTTTTCTTCTTCTATGTTTTCCTTTGTTTCTAAAAAGCTGATTTGCAAATCTACAAACCTTTCAACTAGCTTTGACTTTTCAGGGTCAAGCTTATCATTAAATCTAATATGAATTGATTCTTCCATAATTTGTGATTCTATGTTATAGATTTCGTAGCCTTTTGAGCGTTCAAAGTATCCTAACAACATACACTTATGTGCTTTGGAGTCAAACTTAACCATATGATCTTTAGTATTTAACATATAACAAATACAACCAAAATTGTGAAAGTAAGAAATGTTAGGCTTTCTGTTCTTCCATAATTCACAGGGAGCCTTACTCAATATGTTATATTCTATTTTGAATATAACATATTGTATTTACTGCCTCTGCCCAGAAGTGCTTTTCCATGTCATTTTCTTGAAACATGGTGCGAGCCATTTCTTGTAATGTCCTATTCTTCCTTTCTACAAACCCATTTTGTTGTGGAGTTCTAGGACAGGAGAAATCATGGGATATACCATAAGAGTCAAAATGTTTTTCAAAATCTTTGTTTTCAAATTCTCCATCACGATAGCTTCTAACTCTAACAATTTTGTAATTCTTTTCATTTTTCACTTAGGAGCAGAATGAAGCGAACACAAAATGTGACTCATCTTTGGTTGCAAAGTTAGTCACTTGAAACTGAATTTTTTCCGTGACAAAATTTTTTCAAACGTGCATAATTCAAATTATAAGCCCTTTAAGCATTGTGGTTTTGATTCTAATCATCATTAGCAAGTTTCAAGATGTTGTTAGAGTGGTAAAACACACGATTAGAGTGAGTTTTGGTCATGTGCAAGTCACACATTTCATACCTCATAGATTGACTTGATTTGCAAGATTGGAGAATCATTTATTCCAATTCTCATCACCATTCACCTCTCTTATAAAAAAGGGACACATTCCATTCATTTCCTCAAGCTTTTGATAGCCAAATTACCCCTGCCAAGATCACATTCGACCTGTTGAGCTTGAAATCTATTTTCCCACTTCCACCCTCCAAACACCTCTAAATTACTTTAAGTTAGCTTTATTGAACTTATCTAAAGCTAACCATACTCTCAACATAAGAAATTGTGACCTAAATCGAGCTCTAAAAGTCCAATTTCAGAGCTTGATAGTTGAGTTCCAACAGGTAGATTTATCCACCAATTCGTCTCAATTTTGTTGCTACAATGTAGCATTTGTTTCTCTGATGCTTATAGTATTGTCCATTTTCAACTGTAGCTAATGGCACCAGTCTCGAGCTCTAATTTTACCATTTGAAGGTCCTACAATTTCCGTGGATGAAGGTTGAAGACGACCTACATGTCCGTCTTCATCAAATGACAAATTGCCATGCATTTTTTCAAATCCATTTTAAAAAATGATTTTGTGTGATTTTCAAGATAGTCCATGATATGTATAGCGCGTCTGATCCATTGGATTAGCTTACTAACGTGTTTTGACAGTATCTAATGGTCCACATTTTTTCTGTTTATTTTTATGAGTTAAATATGTTATTGGTCCCTATAAATATAAAGATTTTAACTTTTAATCCCTCTAAAAATTTTCTTCAAAGAATAGTCCCTCTAAAATTTTCCATCCAAGCAATTGGTATCTGACGTTAAATGCCACTAACGGAAGATGATGTGGCATGACAAGTGGATTAAAATATTAATTTTTGTTTGGAAATTATTTAGATTGAGGGGGTTACAAACCTCCTCTAAACACCACTTAAAAGAAGAGAAGCACCCGTTTTCTTAGAGGTTTAGATCGAGCTTCTCTCGGTTGTTGTTCAAGAAGCTAGATTATGTTTAATGGATTTGTGTTGTGGTTGTGTTTCTCTGTCTTTTTGTTGTGTTTCAAATGTTTCTTCCTGTGTTGGTTGTGTAGGATTTGAAAGAGTCTTTGAGAGTTGTGAATTTGTGTTCTTGGGAGACTTCACGGCAAGATAATAGAGATATGTATGTGTTAGATATTGGTGATGATGAAGCTGTTTTTCTATCAAGGATTTCGAAGAAGTTTAAGGATTTGAGTATGGTGAAATAGACAGGGAAAAGGTTTGGTTACAAAAAGGCTCAGTTGGGATTGGTTAGTTTAACAAATTTTGAACTGAATGCATATGTTGATGTTTGTTTAGAATGTTTTTGTTTTTGTTGTTAGTTATTGGTAGGATTTTACTAAAAGTAAGTTCAATTTGTATGTGTATAAGCACTTCTGAGACGAAAACAACTTAAGAGATGTCATAAACTATTTCATCTTATTTTTGTAAGCTTTTTAGGATATACTATAACAACAACTCATACATTATATAAAGATAGTTTGACTTTATTTTATCTTTTGGTATAGAAATAACTTATTGTACATAAGCACTGGTATAGAAATAACTTATTGTACATAAGCACTTATATGATAAATGCTTATTATATAGTCTCTCAATTTAGTTGTTTATCCAAACAAGCCTGTGTATGTCTAGGGAGCTTATTAATTTCTCTATCTTGTTCAAGATAAAATGAGAGGTTTAGAGGAGGTTTGTAACCCCTTAATCTAAAGAATTTTTAGACTTTTATAAAAAAAATTAATATTTTAATCCACTTGTCATGCCATGTCATTCTTCGTTAGTGTCATTTAACGTCAGGGACCAATTGCATTGATGGAAAATTTTAGAGGGACCATTCTTTGAAGGAAATTTTTAGAGGGACTAAAAGTGAAAATCACTATATTTATAGCGACCAATAACATATTTAACCCTATTTTTATTTTAAAAAGTTGATTTGATGTGAAAACCAAGGAGGCCCATTCAAGCACAACGCGCCTGATCCATTGGATTAGCTTACTAATACACTTTGACTATGATCCAGTGGTCCATATCTTTTTGAATTTTGTTTTTATTTCCTGATTTTCATTTTAATTGTTTTTAACTTAAAAAAATTCATAAAAAATTCATTTCCGACTCAAAAGTTATGAAAAAATTCACAAAAGTAGTTTCCAATATTATCTTTCTGATTCTTATTTTTTCATAATTTTATTTTCTGATTTGATATATTTTTATAATTTTTATCTTTAATTGATTTGTTTTAATTATTTAAAAATACTTTTTGGCCTTTTTAAATTCTGAAAAAATTATGGAAGGATCCAATGACCTATTAACAAATATTGGTGACCTCATTTTATTTTTATCTATGATTTTACTTTCTTTTTTTTTGTCAATTTTGTTTTTTTTTTATTTTCTCTTATTTTAAAAATAGTTTTAGGTCTAAACAAATTCTGAAATTTTTTGTCAATACTTGTTGACCTTTGTTTGACCTTGGATAATTTTCTTGGATTTTTATTTTGACGACTGAATACCATTATGTATTTCATCAATAAAAGTCTAATTAAATAACCAATTTTAAAATCTTTTATTTTTATTTTTTAATTATTTAATAATTGCTCTGACTTGGTGAGGCATGAATTCATTTTGGGACTTAAATTTCATCAATATCAATGAAACTTGGGTGTTGATAGGTCTCAAGACCAAATCCACCAAGATGGTTGGTTAGTTTTGAAGAAGTTAAACCCGGTGAATTCATCTAGTATGTTGGTGATATTGTGACTTGTCCCCTCCCCTCTTTATTTTATCTCATTCTTGATTCTGACTTGTGCTACATGTTGTCGGAGGATGATCTACATATCATTTCTCTAACATGTACAGTACATGAATCGCTATTGACCGATCTCGTTGTAGGGTAACTTCTATATAAGTTACTTGGAGATTGCTTAACATAGCTCTACATTTTGTCCCTTAAATCAGAAAATGGTTCTTCCTGCCCCAAGCTTTTATGCTTGAAATTGTCCAAGTATGATTAAGTGTCGAGCTATGACCGATAAAATTGTTGATTCATCGTATAGAGGTTTTGATTCTATCGCTCTTCTGACGAGTCTTCATAACCTTCAACCTAGGCTCAAGGCTCATATCGTCGCGAACCATATGATTTTCTTTCTTTTATTTGTATGGTTGATTCTTCATGGCCCAAGCTTTGAATTTGCAAGCCCAAGGATGATTAAATTTTGAGCAATAGCCAATAAAATTTTCGGTTCATCGTGCAAAGGTTTTGATTCTATAAATCTTCTGATGAGTCATCATAACCTTTAACTTAGGCTCCACGTTCAAATCACGATGGATCTTTCATATGAAACCAACTAAAAACTAATCACTAATTACTAACATTTATCTTCCAACTTTATTTTTATGTTTCTTTATCACTTTACTTTAATTTTAGCATCCATTTTCATGTTTATGTTTATGCCATTTTCTCTTTGTCCACTTGGACCTTTTACTTTGATTTTTTCTCAAAACATTAATAAAGGACTAAAGCCAAAAATTTGTTGACTTGGACTCAGTTACTTTTCCTATGCTTGGAGATTGAATCTTAGACTTAGGATTAGGACCTTGACCTCAGCTCAGAGACTTTGTGACTTTGTTGATATTTTGTCTACATTGAGTTGTTATTTTCTCTATGTACAGGTTGTTTTGTTTATGCTAAGTTATGAGTGGGATTCCTCTAAATAAAGTTGTTACTCTACCCAATTTTTGTGAAGATTTAATTTTCTATGAGGCATTGGTTTATCTAAAACTTTGGTATTTATATTGGATTGCTGAAATTTAATGTGAATCAGAGAGGCACAACGGAAGCGTGGTGGGTCCAAAACCCACAGGTCCCTGGATTGAAACCAGGCTCTGATAGAATTTTTAAATATATATATTTTTTTCAAACAAAATTTCACAAATCAAAAGAATGCATACATAATATGTTAGACAATGACGCCTTATCTAGAGGGAGGGGGTGAGTAGATCACCAAGCAGAAAGAAAACTTTTAGATAAAAAAATCTGAATATAAAATTGTTAAGTAAAAGGGTGCAATGAAAATTTTTCAAAATAAGTTTTCTATACAAACCATGTTTTTGGATGTCGGGTATGCAAATGTAAAATAGATTATAGAATGAATACAATAATCTAAATTAAGTATACTTCAATCAAGTAACAAGTTATCAATCATTTATAGAAACTTACTACCAATACTATTTCCAATGATAACAATAAAAATAACAAACTAAACAATTTGTCAAACACTTAGTGTGCAACACAGTTTTCTTTGGAATCGAATGAACTAAATAATTTGTTGAACACTTGGCGTGCAACTGAATTTTCAGAATTTTCCTTTGCGTTATGTTCAAATGAAATATCACTTATAATTAAAAGTTATTATAGGCAAACCAACACACAATTCAAAAATAAAATAGTTATGGAAAATTCCTATAAGTTGATCAATTAAGCAATGCTTTTTGACAAATTGATGTATGAAAACTAAATCAAGTAAAGTGATAAAAGAAAAGAGACACAATGATTTTTTCACAGTTCCCCACTTCCGTCCTCACACGTGGGTACGCTGGCGCCTAATTCCAATGGATTTATGATCATTCTTACAATGCAAAAAGTCGGATACAAAAGAAGTGTTTCAAGAGTAACATCACAATCCCCTATGTTAGCTATTGAGTCAACCCCATCTTATTTTTGATCTCGAGAAAGACAAAGATACAATAATTGTATATTTATTATCAAGATATTGCTACTCTTTTACATACTTTATCTACAAAGCTTTCGGGAACCACCAATATCACTTATTGCAACACAAGAATTTAATTTGATTCTCCATTCTCGTGCTACTTCCTTTGCGTTCTTTATCTCCAAAGGTTTATTTGCATTATTTATCTCCAAAGGCTTTCACTAGGCCACAATCATCTCTTAAACGTATTGCACGAATATCCCTAATTCATCCAGTTATCTTAGAGGACAAACCCACAGTTTTTCCGGATGAAGATCCCTACAAATCTTATCCCAACTTTCTAGGCTACACAAGAACCTAATAGGACGTTTTCGAACCTCGGCTAGATGGAACCCAAAAATATTATTATGATGATTTGTTAGTGTATATGCATAGGTTGGAGGTTGACGATGAAGAGTAGTTGCACGAAATTTTTATGATATCATCAAGTTGGAACGAAGCATACAACATATATTTATAGTTATGAAAGTATTGTGGCAAAAGAGGGAAATTTGGAATTAGAAGAAAATAGAAAATTTGACCCATGAATCAGTATGAGTCGAACTGTAATTTACATATGCCGGCTTATAATGTAAATTTTAACAGCATGAGCTGGCCTGAAAAGATGTATGAGCCAACCTGATATTAACACAAGGAAACTGCTTATTTAGAACAACACATAAGCCGGCCAAAAGTGCCTCATGAGCCGTCCTGAATTACATGTGCAATGTAGAAGTATGATTTTTGATGATCTGGAAGATTTTGTCTATGTTTCAAATGCTTCCTAAGACCTCTAAATACATAGGGTGCTACGCAAACTCAGAGATACCGTCCAATATACACAAATTCAATATTCTTATAGTTTTGACATCATACAAAACACATCTAGAGGCTAGTTGCACTCACAAGATAAAGCATAATAAATGTTCTAAAAAGAGTTTTAGAATAAAACTCTTATATTAATATATTTAATTCTTGTCCATACGTTCTTGTGTTTTATGAGACAAATGTTAAAAACTATATCTGAGAGTTGCCACTACATGTGTGATGTAACACCCTTCTAAAATACCCCGCGAATATTAATAATTAAATCAGAGCTAACATGTAAAACAAGGGCATTACAATTCAATTAAATGGAAAGTCTCATGCAATTATCAAGCTTCACTGAAGAACTTCATTAAAATAATTAAAACCAGCAGACATGTTCTACACAACGGAAATACCATCAAAATCGAAATAAAATTCAAATAATAATTATTCCCAAAAATTAACCAAAGAAACAACAGAGTTTTAAAATATAACTCGCAACCGAACGTTCCCCAATGTTACAACTACCAGAGCATGACACTGACACGCGGATAAACTAAATGCATAGCTCAAAAGCCATCCTCACTAGCTCCTAAGCGGCTAAGACTTCAATCTGAAATCATCAATGTAAGGGTGAGATTTCGTCGAAATTAAAATGCATTATACATTTCTAAAAATAATAAAACAGTTCAAGTATATCATTTCACCCTCATTAGCATAATTAGATTCAACACACAATACAAGTCATACAGCACAATATGCACAATGATAACACAACAAGATTATAACACTAGAAACCATCCTATCATGTTATAATCCATATGCAATGTAAGACTCTATTCACGTGGTACCGACAGTGGACTAAATTCACACACTGTTTCATTCCACCTCGGACACAGCGTTAATCCTCGATTCTTCCATACATCATTCAGACACGAATTCAGTCTCACCACCACTAAACAACTGGGTACGGGTATTGGCTATACGAGTCAAATTACACACAATGAGAATTAACTCCACCAGAATGCATATGCATGCACATCATAAAGCATGCAACATTCAACAACAGAACATGATATCAACAACAAAATACTATGAATAAACAACACCGACAACATCACATGATATCAATACAATCATGAATAAACAACAGGTGAAACAACACATAAGCATAAATCTTCGTTCAACCTGTCAGAACAAATCTACACCAATTTATCCACCATTCCCAGAACTACCATAGTTCACCAATTGAAAAATCAACTCTTTTAAAATAAAGATTCCATTAATTACTGTTTTCTTCATTTCATAAAATAGTATTTTTAATTTAGAGAATAACGTCCAAAACGACATTTAAAAAGGACTTACGGTTTGGAAAATACGAGTTTTTAAAGTTTGAAGCATTTTTGAAAAAGCTACAGGGGTAATCAGTTCCCCCAGGGGACAACCCGGTTCCCCACTATTCTGGAAAACACGCCTCTGGTTTTTACTATGGGGAACTCGGTTCCTCCAAACTGGAAACCGGTTCCCACGAAAAATATTCATTTCCTTTGTAATTTTCCACTTGAAACCCGGTTCCTCCCCAGGAGTAACCGGTTCCTACTGACTCAGAAGCAATCCCTCTCTAGATTTTGTACCAAGAACCCGGTTCCTCCCACATGGGAATCGGTTCCTGCGACTTGCATTGGCTAAAACTGTAGTTGACAGCATTTTGTTTCCCAAACCTTTCCCTTCATTCTAATTACGAATTGTAACACCAAATAACATCACATTCATCCAATATACACCAACCTAATGTCATATAGCACAATCCAATCATCCACAATTACCCCATAACATACGAATGGTTCAAATTCATACAATTCGACAATATTATGGACAATTCTACAAACCTAGGAAATTCTAATTTGGGGTTCCTAACATATTCAACTATTCTATCGATTTCCAAAACTCGTAAGGCATAATAATTGCGAGAAATCACCCCTTACCTCGTGAGAATTCGTCGGATTTTGACACCTTTGGCTTTTCCTCTTACTTTTCCACTTCTCACTTTCACGTAGAATAAAAACTTCTCAATTGATTTCTCTTTTCCTTTTTTCTTTTATTCTTATTACTCTAAAATAATAATAATAAAACAAATAGTGTAAGTAGAGCCTTTTACTCCTCACACCCCCACTTTACACTTCACACCACCAACAATTCCACTTTTATTTTAATTAAATAATTTCAATAATCCAAAAATACCAATAATTAAATTTTAATTAAATTAATAATTAAAAATTTTAATTATTTAATAATCGAATTATTGAGGTGTCCCATGTGACATGTGTTCCCTTGCATCAATATGAACTTAAGTAGCATATTAGAATTCTTTTGATGGATTATTTATTTTTTAAACCTGTTTTGTGACTTTAAAGAATATAGATAAACCTCTAAGTATCAAAGTACATTAAATTTAATGTATGTATCATTATTTCTCTAAGTATTATCACATTATAATTTATTGAGGTGTCTTTACTTACTAATGTTTCTTAAATAGTTAATGTAGCAATTGTTGTATATCTTGAGACACGAAAAAATTATCTCTATCATTATGAAAATTAATTAGAATATTTTGTGATGATATCTATATGTATAATTTATCTTTTATCATTAATCCTCCAGAATGTTACTTTACAAATTTATGAAATGCGTACTTAATGATATTAATTGGTGATTCAAACACCAAAATAAATTTATAAGTAAGTTGTCTCGTACAACCTATTTCTACAACGAAGCAAATAAAACATCAAGGATATCATATGACTAGTATTGCATTCACTAGTCTACTCACAATAAATGCCAACAAGTAAAAACACAAACATGACTTAAAAAGGTAATAAGAAAAAGAATGATATATGGCGACATATATAGTATGAAACCTTAATGTTTTAAGTTAAAGGTTAGATAATTGAATTCTGGATTATATAAATAATTTTAATTTCTTAAGACCTTTCCTTTTTTTTTTTTCATGAATTTCTTCAAAATGTTTGGAAGTTATATGTCTAGTATGATTTCGTTCATTATAATGAATATAAGTGTCATGTATGAATACTGAAAGAAAATTAATTGTGTAACTTATGATGTCATTTGCAATAAATGGAACAGTACTTTAGGTGTCAATGTGCAATCACTATATATGTAATAGTAAGTCCCTAGTTGTTATTTTACTCTTAATTAAGCATATGTTTTTAAATTCTAATGTGTGTCTATAAATTCAATGTCGAAATTGTTTTATATGTTGATACACGAGAAATGCCTAACAACGTCACTATAAAATATTATCAGGATACTAATTAGTGACAACCTTCATATATAGGTTTAATCATCTTTATTCATATTCGACTACCTACCCTTTATGATGTTTAGTTGTGTGAGTGAAACAGATTTTTTACGTTGGTTGTTTGTTATTCTAAAAGTTGCATGATCATCATCATACATAAAGGTGCATATAGATTAAATGGTTCATTACTCATTGTTATATAGATGAGACTCTTGACCATACGAAAATTATTTTTCGTGTTACCCAGGCATAATGTATAAATTATATGAAAATTATAAATTTATTGTGAATCAGAGTGGCGCAGCGGAAGCGTGGTGGGCCCATAACCCACAGGTCCCTGGATCGAAACCAGGCTCTGATAGAAATATATTTTTTTCAAACAAAATTGCTCTGATAGAAATATATTTTTTTCAAACAAAATTTCACAAATCAAAAGAGTGCATACATAATATGTTCGACGATGACGCCTTATCTAGAGGGAGGGGGTGAGTAGATCACCAAGTCAAAAGAAAAATTTTAGATAAAAATCTGAATATAAAATTGTTTAGTAAAAGAGTACAAGGAAGATTTTTCAAAATAAGTTTTATATATAAACAGTGTTTTTGGAAGTCGGGTATGCAAATATAATATAGATTACAGAATGAATACAATAATCCAAATTAAGTATACTTCAATCAAGTAACAAGTTATCAATTGTTTATAGCAACTTACTACCAATACTATTTCCAATGATAACAATCAAAACAACAAACTAAACAATTTGTCAAACATTTAGTGTGCAACACCGTTTTCTTTTGAATTGAATGACCTAAATAACTTGTCAAACACTTGGTGTGCAATTGAATTTTCAGAATTTTCCTTTGTGTTATGTTGAAATGAAATATCACTTATAATCAAAAACGATTATAGGCAAACCAACACACAATTCAAAACAAAACTAGTTCGAGAAAATTCCTATAAGTCGATCAATTAAGAAATGCTATTTGTCAAATTGATGTATGAAAACTAAAGCAGGTAAAGCGAAAAAAGAAAAGAGAAATAATGATTTATTTTCACAGTTCTCTATTCCGTCCTCGCGCGTGGGTTCATCGGCGCCTAATTCCAATGTAATTAAGATAATTCATAATATACAAAATATTCTGATACAAAAGAAGTGTTCCAAGAGCAACATCACAATCCCCTACGTTAGCTGTTAAGTGAACCCCATCTCTTTTTTTGATCTTGAGAAAGACCAAGATACAATAATTGTTTATTTATAATTAGGATCTTGCTAGTCCTTTGCGTACTTTATCTCCAAAGCTTCCGTGCACCACCAATTTCACTTATTGCAACACATGACTTTAATTTGATTCTCCATTCTCGTGCTACATCCTTTAAGTTCTTTATCTCCAAAAGTTTATTTGCATTATTTATCTCCAAAGGCCTTCACAAGGCCACAATCTTCTCTTGAACGTATTGCACGAAAAACCCTAATTCATCCAATTATCTTGGAGGATAAATCCGCAGTTTTTCTGGATGAAGATCCTGGAAAATCTTATCCCAATGTTCTAGGCTACACAAGAACCTAATTAAACGTTGGCGAACCTCGTCTAGATGACACCCAAAAAAATATTATTATGATGGTTTGTTAGTGTGTATGCATAGGTTAGAGTTGACGGTGTAGGGCAGTTGCACATAATTTTATGGTATCATCAAGTTGGAATGATGCATGAAACATGTATTTATAGTCATGAAAGTATTGTGGCAAAAGAGGGAAATTTGGAAGTAAAAGAAAATAGAAACTTTGACCCATGAATCGATATGAGTCGAACTGTAATTTGCATGTGCCAGCTTATAATGTAAATTTTAACAACATGAGCTGACCTCAAAAGATGTATGAGTCGACCTGACATTAACAAAAGAAAACTGCTTATTTAGGACAGTACATGAGTTGGCCTGAAAATTATCAGATTCAGCCTGACATTAACACAAGGAAACTGCTTATTTAGAAAAACATATAAGCCAACCAGAAATGTCTCTTGACCCGTCCTGAATTGCATGTGCAATGCAGAAGAATGCTTTTTGATTATTTGGAAAATTTTGTCTATGTTTCAAATGCTTCCTAAGACCTCTAAATACATAGGATACTACACAAACTCTGAGATACCGTCCAATAAACACAAATGCTATATATGTTTTGACATCATACAAAACACATCTAGAGGTAAGTTGCACTTACAAGATAAAAGATAATAAATGTTCTCAAAAAGAGTTGTAGAATAAAACTCTTATATTAATATATTTAATTCTTGTCCATAAGTTCTTGTGTTTTATGAGACAAATGTTAAAAACTATATGTGAGAGTTGCCACTACATGTGCGAGATGTGTTCCCTTGCATCATTATGAAATTAAGTAACATATTAGAATACTTTTGATAGATTATTTATTTTTTAAACATGTTTTGTGACTTTAAAAAATATAGATAAACCTCTAAGTGTCAAAATACATTAAATTTTGTGTATGTATCATTATTTCTCTAAGTATTATCTGATTATAATTTATTGAGGTGTCCTTACTTGCTAATGTTTCTTAAATATTTAATGAAGCAATTATTGTATATATTGATATAAGGAAAAATTTATATCTATCATTATAAAAATTAATTAGAATATTTTGTGATGATATCTATATGTATAATATATGTTTTATCACTAACCCTATAGAATGTTAGTTTACAAATTTGTGAAATGCGTATTTAATGATATTAATTGGTGATTCAAATACTAAAGTAAATTTATATGTAAGTTGTCTCTTACAACCCATTTCTACAACGAAGCAAATAAAATATCAAGGATATCATATGACTAATATTGTATTCACTAGTCTACTCACAATAAATGACAACAAAATCATTACACCAAGATTATATTAAATCTTAAGGGCCTAGTAAAAACACAAACATGACTTAGAAAGGTAATAAGAAAAAGAATGCTGTATGACGATATATATGGTATGAAACCTTAATGTTTTAAATTAAAGGTTAGATTTTCGAATTCTAGATTATATAAACAATTTTAATTTCTTAAGACCTTTCCTTTTCTTTTTTGTTAAGTTTTTCAAAATGTTTGGAAGTTATATGTCTAGTATGATTTCGTTCATTATAATGAATATAAGTGTCATGTATGAATAATGAAAGAAAATTAATTTTGTAACTTATGATGTCATTTGCAATAAATGGAACAGTACTTTAGGTCTCAATGCGCAATAACTAAATTTATGTAATAGTAAGTCTCTAGTTGTTATTTCACTCTAAATTAAGCATATGTGTTTAAATTCCAATGTGTGTCTATAAATTCAATGGCCAAATTGTTTTATATGTTGATACACGAGAAATGCCTAACGTCACTATAAAATATTATCAGCATACTAATTAGTGACAACCTTCGTATATAGGATTATTCATCTTTATTCATATTCGACTACCTACCCTTTATGATATTTAGTTGTGTGAGTGAAACAAAATTTTTATGTTGGTTGTTTGTTATTCTAGAAGTTGCATGATCATCATCATACATAAAGGTGCATATAGATTAAACGGTTCATTACTCATTATTATACATATGAGACTCTTGAAAATATGAAAATTATTTTTCACTTTACCCAGACATAATCTATAAATTATATGAAAATTATAAATTTATTATGAATTAGAGTGGCGCAGCGGAAGCGTGGTGGGCCCATAACCCACAGGTCCCTGGATCGAAAGACGCCTTATCTAGAGGAAGGGGGTGAGTAGATTACCAAGTCAAAAGAAAAGTTTTAGATAAAAATCTGAATATAAAATTGTTTAGTAAAAGAGTGCAAGGAAAAATTTTCAAAATAAGTTTTATATATAAATTGTGTTTTTGGAAGTCGGCTATGCAAATATAAAATAGATTACAAAATGAATACAATAATCCAAATTAAGTATACTTCAATCAAGTAACAAGTTATCAATCGTTTATAGCAACTAACTACCAATACTATTTTCAATGATAACAATCAAAAGAATAAATTTAACAATTTGTCAATCACTTAGTGTGCAACACTGTTTTCTTTTGAATTGAATGAACTAAATAATTTGTCAAACACTTGGTGTGCAACCGAATTTTCAAAATTTTTCTTTGATTTATGTTGAAATGAAATATCTGTTATAATCAAAAGTGATTATAGGCAAACCAACACACAATTCAAAACAAAACTAGTTCTGGAATATTCCTATAAGTCGATTGATTAAGAAATTCTATTTGACAAATTGATGTATGAAAACTAAAGCAAGTAAAGTGATAAAAGAAAAGAGAAATAATGATTTGTTTTCACAGTTCCCCATTTATTCCTCGCGCGTGGGTACATCGACGCCTAATTCCCATGTAATTAAGATAATTCTTAATATGCAAAAAATTATGATACAAAAGAAGTGTTCCAAGAGCAACATCACAATCCCCTATGTTAGCTGTTAAGTGAACCCCATCTCTTTTTTTGATCTTGAGAAACACCAAGATTTAATAATTGTTTATTTATTATTAGGATTTTGCTACTCCTTTGCGTACTTTATCTCCAAAGCTTTCGTACACCACCAATTTCACTTATTGCAACACAGGACTTTAATTTGATTCTCCATTCTCGTGCTACGTCCTTTAAGTTCTTTATCTCCAAAGGTTTCTTTGCATTATTTATCTCCAAAGGCTTTCACAAGGCCACAATCTTCTCTTGAACGTATTGCACGAAAAACCCTAATTCATCCAATTATCTTGGAGGAAAAATCCGCAGTTTTTCTGGATGAAGATTGTAACACCCCTTCAAATTCACCCGCGATTTATATAATTAATCAGAGTTTTAAACATAACAACAAGCGCGTCCCAATTTTAAAAATTATTTAAAATAACAAAACAACAGTAATCATGCTTTTGCTGAAGAACTTATTAAATAAAACAAACCAAGGATTATGTTATATACAGTTGAAATACATACGAATCCGGAATAATTCAAGTCATAACTATCCCAAAACATAAACCATAAGAAACAAGTTTAAATCCATAAAATTCCAAAACGATCGTTCCCCAGTGTTAGAACTACCAGAGCATGACAGTGACATGCGGACTAACTAAGTAGCACAGCTCTATGAGCTGTCCTCACCAATTCCCGAGCAGCTATTCACTTCAATCTGAAATGATTAAAGTAAGGGTGAGATTTCATTAAGATTAAAATGCATTATACGTTTCTTTAAAACAATCGATTCATTATTCCACCCTTATTAGCATCATCAGAATACGATTCACAAATACAATTCAAAGGTCAGTATGCATACAACAACAATCAATGCAATTATAACACTGGAAATCATCCTAACATGTTATAATTACATATGCAATGCAGACTCAAATGCATGTGGTACCAAACGTGAACCAAGTCCACACCCTGTTCCGCTTACACCTCGAAAAACAGCGTCAATCAATGATTCGCCCATACACAACTGGGTCAAGAATCTAGCCTCACCACCACTATACATTGGGTACGGTTATTGGCCCTGCAAGTTCAATTCCACACAATGAGAATGAACCATTACCAAAATGCTCATGCATGCATATCAGAAGCATGCAACAATTCAAACATGGAATATGATCACACAACATTATTCCAATTATAATCAATAACAACATCAGTATATGGTAACAGAAATCATGAACATCTAATGTTAATCACAACCCATGGAATTAACATACTGCACATTTACTCAACAAATGATTCACAAATTCACAACGAGTTCTTATTAAGGAAGCCAGATTAATTCTTCCAGATCTCAATTATTGGTGTTGAATATATTTTTATTAGATAGTACTCGTTCTAAGCTTTCCAACGATACCAACTATGCTTAAATCGGAGTTACGGTCGAAAAGATATGACCGAAACCGTTTTCAGAAACTCGTGTTCTATTCCAGTACAGTATGTATCGATGCATAAGCCTATGCATC
This sequence comes from Vicia sativa, assembly GCA_021764765.1. NCBI lineage: Eukaryota > Viridiplantae > Streptophyta > Magnoliopsida > Fabales > Fabaceae > Vicia > Vicia sativa. The sequence continues at coordinate 150,153,778 of CM038793.1, read as the reverse complement.
AATACATAAACAGCATGTGTCGACACATGCATCGTATGCATCAATGCATACAAGTAAAAATTCTGCATTTTCAAAAATTAGTTCAGTATGTGTCGATGCATAACACGTATGTGTCGATGCATAGCTTTATTTTTCTTCCTATGATTCGATGCATACATTTTTCTTGCTTCTGGTTTTCTAAAATTTCACTGCTTGCATCGATCCATATTGTCTTGTGTCGACTCATACAGTTTGTTTTCACCCAAAATCAAGTTTTTCTTCACTGTTACAAATTTCCATTAATTCCAATCATCACCAAACTTCATATCATCACAAAACAGAATTTAACACTGCGTTTTTACATCCAATTTACCACAAAATTTGTTTTCTAATTAACCTATATTCATCTTACATAAATTAATCGGTCATAACAATTCCAATCATGGTTTTTACGGCGGATTATAACGGTAGGGCACAACCTAGAATCCTAATTCGAGATTCCTAACGGATCAATTCGTTCTATTGATCATCAAAACCTATAAGGCATAATAATCAGATTCAATTACTCCTTACCTCGCGATGATTCTTCGAATTCTGACGAATTGACTTTTTCTCCTCTTTCCTCTTCTCTTTTCCAAAAGCACGTAGAATGAATCCTAATTCCTCTTCTCACTTTTTCCCTTTATTTATTCCTTTTTATTTTCCAAATAATAGAAATAAATAAATTAGAATTAAGTAGAGCCTTTTACTCCATACACCCTCAAATTCAACTTCACACCCCCAACACTTCCATTATTTAATTAATCAATTAAATCTATTAATTCAAAAATGCAAATAATTAAATCTTTAATTAAATTAATAATTAAATTTCTAATTATTTAATAATTGAATTAATTTGGGGTGTCACAACTCTCCCCTTCTAAAAAGAGATTTCGTCCTCAAAAACATACCTTAGACGAAAAGTTCGGGATACGAGTCCTTCATCTGGCTCTCCAGTTCCCAAGTTACATTTCCACCTGCTGGTCCTCCCCAAGCTACTTTCACCAATGCTATCTCTTTACCTCGCAATTGCTTCACTTTCCGATCCTCAATTCTCGTAGGTAATGCTTCAACAGTCAGATTATCTCGTACCTGTATATCATCTACCTGGATATCATGAGACGGATCAGCAATGTACTTCCTCAACTGAGATACATGGAAGACATCATGCAAATTCGCAAGCGATGGAGGTAAAACAATCTGATAAGCAACTCTTCCAACCTTTTTGGTAATCTGATATGGACCAATAAAATGCGGAGTCAACTTCTTTGACTTCAAAGCTCGACCAATACTAGTCATCGGAGTAACTCGCATAAACACATGATCTCCTTCACTAAACTCGAGATCCTTCCTCCTCTTATCGTGATAACTCTTCTGACCACTCTGAGAAGCTCTCATCTTATCCTGAATCATCTTAATCTTTTCTGAAGTCTGTTGGACAATCTCCAGTCCAATTACAGCGCTTTCTCTAGATTCGTACCAACACAACGGTGTCCGACACCTCCTACCATACAATGCCTCAAACGGAGCCATACCAATACTCGAATGAAAACTATTGTTGTAGGTAAACTCAATCAACGGTAAATAACTGTCCCAAGCTCCACCTTTCTCCAACATACAAGCTCGCAACAAATCCTCTAACGACTGAATCGTCCTCTCTGTCTGACCATCTGTCTGCGGATGATAAGCGGAACTCAACCTCAACTTAGTACTCAAAGCTTCTTGCAGCCCCATCCAAAAATTAGACGTAAACCTCGGATCTCTATCCGACACAATACTAGAAGGAATACCGTGCAAACTCACGATCTTCTCAACATACAATTCTGCCAACCTCTCCATAGGATAATCCATTCTTATCGGAATAAAGTGAGCAGATTTCGTCAACTGATCAATAATAACCCAGATAGGATCACAATTCTTCGCTGTCCTTGGTAAACTAGATACAAAATCCATAGAAATGACATCCCATTTCCACTCTAGAACAAACAACCGTTCCATCAATCCTGATGGTTTCTGATGTTCAATCTTTTACTTCTGACAAACTAATCAAGCATAAACAAACTCAGCAATTTCCTTTTTCATTCCAGGCCACCAAAATAACTTTTTCAAGTCATGATACATCTTAGTAGCACTGGGATGAATACTCAATCCACTATGATGTCCTTCTTCCAAAATACTCTTCCGAAGTTCTGCACTATCCGGAACACACACCCTATCACCAAATCTCATAACACCATTCTCGTCAATCCGAAATTCACCTCCTTGACCTTGGTTAATCAACGTAAACTTATCCACCAAACCAACATCAGATTTCTGTCTAGTTCGAATTTCCTCAAGAATACCACTAGTCAATTTCAACATACCCAATTTAACACTATCAGAAGTAGTCTCACATACCAAACTCAAGTCTCTGAACTGCTCAATCAATTCCAATTCACGAACCATCAACATAGACATATGTAACGACTTCATACTCAAGGCATCTACAACCATGTTTATCTTACCAGGTTGGTAATTCAAACCAAAATCATAATCCTTCAGAAATTCTAACCATCTTCTCTGCCTCATATTCAACTCTTTTTGATCGAAGAGATATTTCAGACTCTTATGATCACTGAATACCTCAAATCGAGAACCATACAAGTAATGCCTCCATAATTTCAAAACAAATACTACTGCTGCCAATTCTAAATCATGAGTCGGATAATTCCTTTCATGAACCTTCAATTAACCTTCAATTGTCTTGAAGCATAAGCCACAACCTGTTTATCTTGCATCAAAACACCGCCTAATCCTATCAATGACGCATCACAATACACAACAAAAGATTCTGCCGGATTCGGAAAAATCAAAATTAGAGCACTAGTCAATCTCTTCTTCAACTCTTGGAATCCTTTCTCACATTCAGAATCCCAAACAAACATCTGACCCTTTCTGGTCAATTTAGTCAACGACAAAGCTAATTTCGAAAATCCTTCAATGAACTTCCTGTAGTAACCTGCAAGACCAAGAAAACTACGGATTTCAGAAGCATTCTTCGGCGCTTCCCACTGAGATACCGCTTCTACCTTTTTAGGACCAACAACAATGCCATTCTTGGAAATCACATGACCAAGAAAACTTACTTCACTTAACCAGAATTCACACTTAGATAACTTCGCATACAACTTCTTCTCTTTCAACATTTCCAACACAATTCTAAGATGTCCTGCATGCTCTTCATCATTATTTGAATAGATCAGAATATCATCAATAAATACCACCACGAATTTATCAAGATACGGATGAAATATTCTGTTCATATATTCCATGAAAACACCAGGTGCATTAGTAACTCTAAACGGCATAACAGAATACTCATAATGTCCATACCTCGTTCTAAATGCTATTTTCTGAATATCTTTCGTCTTCACACGAATTTGATGATACCCAGACCTCAAATCAATCTTTCTGAATACACAAGCTCCAACTAACTGATCAATCAAATCATCAATCCTCGGCAATGGATACCGATTCTTGATTGTAACTTTATTCAACTGCCTGTAATCAACACACAGTCTCATTGAACCTTCTTTCTTTTTAACCAACAACACAGGAGCACCCCACGACGAAACACTAGGACGAATAAACTTCTTCTCAAGCAATTCATCCAACTACTTCTTCAACTCAAACAATTCAAATGCCGACATGTGATAAGGCGTCATCGACACCGGACTAGTTCCAGGAATCAAATCTATAGCAAACTCCACTTCTCTCTCAGGTGGCAATTCACTAACATCTTCCAGAAATACTTCAGGAAATTCATTCACCACTGGCAGTTCATCACTCTTAGCTTTTCCTTTCACCTCCGTCGAAGAATACAACATAAACACTACAGCACCATCCTTAACAGCTGAATTCATCGGCTTAACTGACATAGTCACATCTTCAACTCTAACTTCTTCAGGAAAAATAACCGTCTTCTCAAAACAGTTGATATGAACCTGGTTGAATTCCAACCAGTTCATTCCAAGGATGATATCAAGTTGTTCTAACGGTAGGCACACTAAATCCATACTGAAACCTCTACCAAAAATTACAATAGGACAATTCCTACACACATATGAAGTAGTCACTGAACCCGACGTAGGAGTGTCAATGACCATACTTCCATCCATATTAGAAATATCCAAGTTCAATCTCTTAGCACAATCCAAAGCAATAAAAGAATGTGTCGCTCCAGTATCAATAATCGCAATTAAAGGTATGCCATTAATAAAACATGTACCTTTAATCAACCGATCATCTGGCTTAGTCTTTGATCCTGACAAAGCGAACACTTTTCCACCAGCTTGTTCTTTCTTTGGCTTAGTACACTGCGGACGAGTATGACCCTCTTTGCCACAGTTGTAACAAGTTACCTTTCTTGCTCTGCACTCAGCAGTTACATGACCAAACCTTCCACAGTTGATGCACTTCTTCGCATCATTCTTGCATTCATTAGCTCGATGCCCCATTTCACCACACCTGTAGCACTTAATAGGAGCACTAGAATCTCCCCCGCTAGGCTTCTTCCAACCACCGGATCTCTGGTTATTCTTATCATAAGGTTTCCCACGATCCATCTGTTTCTTTCCTATACGATCAATATTTCCTTGAGCATTCGTCTTAGTATTAGCAAGATCCTTTTCTAGAATCCTACTACAGTCTACTAAATCAGAAAACCTCCTGATGCGCTGATACCTGATACCCTGCTTGATCTCATCACGAAGACCATTCTCAAATTTGATATATTTGGAAAATTCTCCATCTGCATCGTTAGTATAATGAGCATAGTACTTCGCCAACTCAGTAAACTTCGAAGCATACTCAGTCACAGACTTGTTGCCTTGCTTGAGTTCCAGAAACTCAATCTACTTCTTGCCCCGAATATCTTCAGGAAAATACCTCCTCAGAAAAGCTCTCTTGAATATAGCCCAAGTCAATGCAATACCATCTTGCTCCTTTTCATTCCTGGTAGCAACCCACCAGTCATCAGCTTCCTCTGCCAACATGTGAGTACCATACCTCACCTTCAGTTCCTTAGCATAATCAATTACTCTGAAGATCCTTTCGATCTCCTTCAACCATCTCTGTTCACCTTCGGGATCATGAGTGCCTTTGAACAAGGGAGGATTGTTCCTCTGAAAGTTTCCCAATTGCCTATCAACACCAATACCAGCTCCCAACTGATTCCCTCCAAGCACACCAGCCAACATTCCCAAGGCTTCAGCAATAGCAGCATCGTCTCTTCTGTTACCTCTTCCGGCCATTGTTCTGTAACATTACAAAACAATCACATCAGCACACAAGTATCGACAGTGTTACCTTGCACTAGTCGCATATGAAGGGATAAAGACTCTAAGACACGACCGACTATGCTCTGATACCACTATGGTAACACCCCTTCTAATTCACCCGTGATTTATATAATTAATCAGAGTTTTAAACATAACAACAAGGGCGCCACAATTTTAAAAATTATTTAAAATAACAAAACAACAATGATCATGCTTTTACTGAAGAACTTATTAAATAAAACAAACCAAAGATTATGTTTTATACAACGGAAATACATACGAATCCGGAATAATTCAAGTCATAACTATTCCAAAACATAAACCAAAAGAAACAAGTTTAAATCCATAAAAATTCCAAAATGATCGTTCCCCAGTGTTACAACTACCAGAGCATAACACTGACACGCAGACTAACTAAGTAGCACAACTCTATGAGCTGTCGTCACCAATTCCCGAGCAGTTATTCACTTCAATCTGAAATCATTAAAGTAAGGGTGAGATTTCATCAAGATTAAAATGCATTATACGTTTCTTTAAAACAATAAAATAATCGATTCATTATTCCACCCTTATTAGCATCATCAGAATACGATTCACACAGGTCATTATGCATACAACAACAATCAATGCAATTATAACACTGGAAATCATCCTAACATGTTATAATTACATATGCAATGCAGACTCAAATGCATGTGGTACCAAACGTGAACCAAGTCCACACCCTGTTCCGCTTACACCTCGAAAAACAGCGTCAATCAATGATTCGCCCATACACAACTGGGTCAAGAATCTAGCCTCACCACCACTATACATTGGGTACGGTTATTGGCCCTGCAAGTTCAATTCCACACAATGAGAATGAACCATTACCAAAATGCTCATGCATGCATATCAAGCATGCAACAATTCAAACATGGAATATGATCACACAACATTATTCCAATTATAATCAATAACAACATCAGTATATGGTAACAGAAATCATGAACATCTAATGTTAATCACAACCCATGGAATTAACATACTGCACATTTACTCAACAAATGATTCACAAATTCACAACGAGTTCTTATTAAGGAAGCCAGATTAATTCTTCCAGATCTCAATTATTGGTGTTGAAGATATTTTTATTAGATAGTACTCGTTCTACGCTTTCCAACGATACCAACTATGCTTAAATCGGAGTTACGGTCGAAAAGATATGACCGAAACCGTTTTCAGAAACTCGTGTTCTGTTCCAGTACAGTATGTATCGATGCATAAGCCTATGCATCAATACATAAACAGCATGTGTCGACACATGCATCGTATGCATCGATGCATACAAGTAAAAATTCTGCATTTTCAAAAATTAGTTCAGTATGTGTCGATGCATAACACGTATGTGTCGATGCATAGCTTTGTTTTTCTTCCTATGAGTCGATGCATACATTTTCCTTGCTTCTGGTTTTCTAAAATTTCACTGCTTGCATCGATCCATATTGTCTTGTGTCGACTCATACAGTTAGTTTTCACCCAAAATCCAGTTTTTCTTCACTGTTACGAATTTCCATTAATTCCAATCATCACCAAACTTCATATCATCACAAAACAGAATTTGTCACTGCGTTTTTACATCCAATTGACCAATAAATTTGTTTTCTAATTAACCTATATTCATCTTACATAAATTAATCAGTCATAACAATTCCAATCATGGTTTTTACGGCGGATTATAACGGTAGGGCACAACCTAGAATCCTAATTCGAGATTCCTAACGGATCAATTCGTTCTATTGATCATCAAAACCTATAAGGCATAGTAATCAGATTCAATCACCCCTTACCTCGCGATGATTCTTCGAATTCTGACGAATTGACTTTTTCTCCTCTTTCCTCTTCTCTTTTCCAAAAGCACGTAGAATGAATCCTAATTCCTCTTCTCACTTTTTCCCTTTATTTATTCCTTTTTATTTTCCAAATAATAGAAATAAATAAATTAGAATTAAGTAGAGCCTTTTACTCCATACACCCTCCAATTCAACTTCACACCCCCAACACTTCCATTATTTAATTAATCAATTAAATTTATTAATTAAAAAATGCCAATAATTAAACCTTTAATTAAATTAATAATTAAATTTCTAATTATTTAATAACTGAATTAATTTGGGGTGTCACAAAGATCCCTGAAAATCTTATCCCAACATTCTAGGCTACACAAGAACCTAATTAAACGTTTCCGAACCCCGTCTAGATGAAACCCAAAAAAATATTATAATGATTGTTTGCTAATGTGTATGCATAGGTTGGAGGTTGACGGTGTAGGGCAGTTGCACATAATTTTATGGTATCATCAAGTTGGAATGATGCATGAAACATGTATTTATAGTCATGAAAGTATTGTGGAAAAAGAGGGAAATTTGGAAGTAGAAGAAAATAGAAACTTTGACCCATTAATCAGTATGAGTCGAACTGTAATTTGTTGACCTGAAAAGATGTATGAGACGACCTGACATTAACAAAAGAAAACTGCTTATTTAGGACAGTACATGAGTTGGCCTGAAAAATTGTCAGATTCAGCCTGACAATAACACAAGGAAACTGCTTATTTAGAAAAATATATGAACCGACCAGAAATGCCTCATGAGCCGTCCTGAATTGCATGTGCAATGCAGAAAAATGATTTTTGATTATTTAGACAATTTTGTCTATGTTTCAAATGCTTCATAAGACCTCTAAATGCATAGGGTGATACACAAACTCAGAGATACCGTTCAATAAACACAAATTCTATGTTCTTATAGTTTTGACATCTTACAAAACACATCTAGAGGCAAGTTGCACTCACAAGATAAAGGATTATAAATATTCTCAAAAAGAGTTGTAGAATAAAACTCTTATATTAATATATTTAATTCTTGTCCATGCGTTCTTGTGTTTTGTGAGACAAATGTTAAAAACTATATGTGAGAGTTGCCACTACATGTTTGGCATGTGTTCCCTTGCATCATTATGAAATTAAGTAACATATTAGAATACGTTTGATAGATTATTTATATTTTAAACATGTTTTGTGACTTTAAAAAATATAGATAAACCTCTAAGTGTCAAAGTACATTAAATTTTGTGCATGTATCATTAATTCTCTAAGTATTATCTCATTATAATTTATTGAGGTGTCTTTACTTGCTAATGTTTCTTAAATATTTAATGAAGCAATTATTGTATATATTGATATACGGAAATATTTATATCTATCATTATAAAAATTAATTAGAAAATTTTATGATGATATCTATATGTGTAATTTATATTTTATCATTAAACTTCCAGAATGTTAGTTTACAAATTTATGAAATGCGTACTTAATGATATTAATCGGTGATTCAAACACCAAAGTAAATTTATATGTAAGTTGTCTCTTACAACCCATTTCTACAACGAAGCAAATAAAATATCAAGGATATCAGTATTGTATTCACTGGTCTACTCACAATAAATGCCAGCAAAATTATTACACCAAGATTATATTAAATCTTAAGGGCCTAGTAAAAACACAAACATGGCTTAGAAAGGTAAAAAGCAAAAGAATGATATATGGTGACATATATGGTACGAAACCTAAATGTTTTAAATTAAAGGTTAGATTTTCAAATTCTGGATTATATAAATAATTTTAATTTCGTAAGACCTTTCCTTTTCTTTTTCGTGAATTTCTTCAAAATGTTTGGAAGTTATATGTCTAGTATGATTTCGTTCATTATAATAAATATAAGTGTAATGTATGAAAATTGAAAGAAAATTAATTGTGTAACTTATGATGTCATTTGCAATAAATGAAACAGTATTTTAGGTCTCAATGCGGAATAATTAGATATATGTGATAGTAAGTCTCTAGTTGTTATTTCACTCTTAATTAAGCACGCGTGTTTAAATTCCAATGCGTGTCTATAAATTCAATGCCCAAATTGTTTTATATGTTGATACACGAGAAATGTCTAACAACGTCACTATAAAATGTTATGAGGATACTAATTAGTGACAACCTTCATATATAAGTTTAATCAACTTTATTCATATTCGATTACCTACCCTTTATGATATTTAGTAGTGTGAGTGAAACATATTTTTTACGTTGGTTGTTTGTTATTCTAGAAGTTGCATGATCATCATCATACATAAAGGTGCATATAAATTAAATGGTTCATTACTCATTGTTATACAGATGAGACTCTTGACAATATGAAAATTATTTTTCATGTTACCCAGGCATAATGTATAAATTATATGAAAATTATAAATTTATTGTGAATCAGAGTGGCGCAGCGGAAGTGTGGTGGGCCCATAACCCACAGGTCCCTGGATCGAAACCAGGCTCTGATAGAAATTTTATATGTTCGAAGATGACGCTTTATCTAGAGGGAGGGGGTGAGTAGATCACCAAGTCAAAAGAAAAATTTTAGATAAAAATCTGAATATAAAATTGTTTAGTAAAAGAGTGCAAGGAAGATTTTTCAAAATAAGTTTTATCTATAAACCTTGTTTTTGGAAGTCGGGTATGAAAATATAAAATATATTACAGAATGAATACAATAATCCAAATTAAGTATACTTCAATCAAGTTACAAGTTATCAATCGTTTATAGCAACTTACTACCAATACTATTTCCAATGATAACAATCAAAATAACAAACTAAACAATTTGTCAAACACTTAGTGTGCAACACCATTTTCTTTTGAATTGAATGAGCCAAATAATTTGTCAAACACTTGGTGTTCAACTGAATTTTTATCGCGACTTTACCGTCTATTAATCGGGAGACTGCAAGTATACAGCCCTATCGCGTAGTTTTAAAAGATATCGAACCTAAGGGACTATAAATCGAACTAACGTAACCTAAAACTACAGTGTAAAGCTAAAGCTATCGAATAATTAATTTGGGGGAATTTTTGATAAATTAAACTTAATCTAGTTAAAATGATAAGCGGATATCGATATGTAATTCGTCTAACCTAGAGGATCCGACTTTCCACTGACTTATTTTCTCAAATTGATAATAATTCTTTTTCAGCAAACGGTATTTATTTAAAAATCCTATCTCAAACCTTCGCTCTATTGAATTAGACTATAAATTTAAATTCTAACGTATGCTCTCACTATCCCGTTGATTTTAAAAATAATTTTTGAAAATAAATAAAGTTTAATCAGTTTTAAAACGCTTTCGTAGTTTTAAAATTAATACCTAGTATCCACTATCCGGTTTTAAACCTCAAACTCTCGCTCTGTTGGTTTCTAACCTTAGTCCAGTTTATTAACCTCAAACTTTCGCTCTATTGGTTTCTAAGCTTTCTTTTAATAAATTAAATTGGATATCTAAGTCAGAAAAAGTGTTTATTTTACGAAATAAAATTAAGCCAGTTTGTTCCGGATCCCTTCAGTTTAACTAGTTACATACCGATATCAGATTTATTTAGCCAGACATATTGATAAATTCAGACATGCATAAACCAAAGTATTCAACATGCATAAATAATTCCATAACCAGACAGATTAAATTCATGCAATAATAACTTGTATAAATTAAAGCAATTAAATAGAAACCTGAAAAGAAATAAATCTTTGAAACAAACTTTGTTCTTCAGATTAACTGGTACAACAAGGTTCTTGAATCTCCAAATGAAAACAAAACAAAGCTGACTAAAACTTGGAAATAATAATGACTAGTATTTAGAAGGAAAAGAAATTCAACTGAAAACAAATGCTGAAAGTAAATTACTAGAATTCTCGAAAAAAACAATATCGCTCAGAAAATTAATAAAACGAAGCAAAAGCAGAGAGAGAACCCTTGGCTTGGTCACTTTGAGTTTCTTTTATACTACTCCTTACGTAACTCCTTGTTGCCTTCTTTTTCGTTAAATCAAAATATCTTTGACTGAAAGTATAGGAATTCCCTGAGACGTGCGTCCAATTTTTTCTCTTAAAATCCAACTGCCTTGGAGACGGTCGTCTCAACAGATTATCAAAGTTGTTCAAAAAGGGCTGACGTGGCAAGCTACAAGGGCGGGCGTCTCACTTGCATGCATGGGAGTTGAGGCGGTCGCCTCAAGTGGGAGGCTGCGTCTTAGGCTTGCTTCTTGGTTTAGGCTTTAGACTGAAATTGATAATAATCTCCTATCTTCTTAATTCTTCCTTTTGTTATCACACCCCTCTTTCATTTATTTAACACTTTAAATAATTTTCACTTCAATTTTATTTCTTTGCTCAATTGGTCTTTATTTAATAGGAATACCTGAAACATTAGAAATACCAACGTAATACAGAAATAAAACAAAATAATTAAATAAAAATACCAACATTACCTATGAAAATTAAATCAAATATGCTATATAAATTCGTGTTATCAAACTCCCCTATACTTGAACCTTTGCTTGTCCTCAAGCAAAAAAGTAAAATGAAAATCTCTTAGGCATTAGTCAAACATAGTTATAAAACACACTTCAATTCGTACTTGGTTGCAAGTCAACTCTTTGTTGGATAACTTAAGTTGGACTTCGACACCAAAGCTACCGTAAAAACACTAGATAACCGCATTTTTGCAAACCAATTTAAATCATGTTATTATAGCTCGACCTAATACTTTCGTTTCGTTTCACCCGCTTTCATTCTGGCGCAATCACATTAAACCCTTTGCCTTACGCGCACATAGTGGAGTAACCGGTTAGTGAGTTTGATCTTTGTAATCCAGTTAGAAGTTCTGGTAATTATATTTGGTACTCCTTTATCCAGTTACAAATTGCGGGGGATCAGACCGTAGTCCGCCCTACCAAGTTCAGCACCAGGGACCACTGAACCAATTCATAATGGATTGTTTGCATAAAGATTTTTACAGTATCCGCAACTGTTGGATTAAACGATCTGGTAAGGACCATCTAACTTAGTAAGTGCATCTTTTGATAAAAATTTCTCTTAAAATTTTTGATCAATCACTTATATTCATCGATTCTCCACGTAGTTTGTGTTTAAGACGGTGCCGACTGCTTTTATAAACTACCCGGGGTTACTTTAAAACTAAGTTTTAAGGTGTTGGTATAATAAGTACTTAAATCGATCTAGCACGTTGGGGTTTTGAAGTGTTAGGACGGTAACGATTTTGCCTTAGTTGCACTCGAGTTCTTATTTATAAAAATAAGCAACCTTAATACTATTTGAGTGTGTCAAGTTATGCGTTTGAATTTTTTTCGTTATGGCTCAAGAAAATGGAGGAATTCGAATAAGCACGAGATTTTACATAAAAGATTTAAAATTACATAAACATGTTTTTATTGAATAGAAATTTTTGCAATACATGGAAAAAGGAAACAAAAGAGAAATCCTAATAGAGCAGAGAAAATTAAAATGAAGTAGGAAATGTTCTGACTCCCCTAAACTCAGAATGAGCATTGTCCTCAATGCGATAAAACCAGGAGAAATCAGAACGGAGGAGGGTAATCACTCGTTGCTTGGATGATTTCTTCCTCTTGCTCCTCTGCTAGTTAACGCTGATTTTGCCGCAAGATGGCAGCATGCATTGCGTCGAGGGTGGCAGCTTGCGGAGGATTTTCTTGAGGTGGCTGCGCAGCAGGTGCATTAAGAGCAAAACGCCAATTATTGTGGTTTCGCACGTCGATCTGATTCGGACAAGGCAGCACTACACCTGGGACCAGGCGTCTGTTGATCATTAAAGTGTACCTTCCATCTTGTCGTGGGGAGATTATATGTGAGTCACGATAGTAAATAACATCAAGCAGATGTGCAGGCATCATGAAATGTCCAATGGACAAAAGCTCGTTGGTTAAACCCAAAGCATATGCTAAAGATGTTATTATCCCACCAAAAACAAAAGGGTTAGTACCTGCCGCATTTACGCATGTATGAAAATGACCGAGCATGAAGGGAGCAGCATTGATGGCGTTCCCGTTGAGGGCACAGAAAGAAAGAACATTTCATTTTGGTTGACCTTATGGTTATTGGTCCTACCAAAAATCGTGTTCGCAAGGATACGGTGGTAATACCTCGAAGTGGGGTTGTGAATGTGGGAAGCATAAAGATCTCACCAACTTTCAGTGGGTTGGCCGGTCAGATCATGCCAAAAAGAGAAACCAACTTGATCCCAAGAGATGTCGCCTTTGGTATCGAAAGGTTTGTAGTGAACGTTTTGACCTCTTGTGAACTGTAAAAGTTCAACGATCCTTTCTTGGTCTATGGAATACTCTTGATTGAACATGCGAAAATTTGCGGTGTCGGTTGTGTATGGATCATCAGGAGGAGTGTTGTAGGAGAACAAACTGAGAAACTCTAATACGAGTAGTTCAAAAGTTGGAAAAGGATTTGTGTAGAGATTAAGAAAACCCGTGTTTGTGAGCATGAAAGTAATGCAATCCCTCATACCCAAAGTATCTAAACAGTCGGCGTCCACATATTTGGCGGGAACAACCGAACGTGAATAGAACTTCAAGTATTTATCTCGTTGTTGGCCGTCATCATTCTCCCGGAACACCACCGTGGACAAATCTGGTGGTGGTCGGTCTGGCCTCACTCGACGATGTGTGTTTCGTGGAGCCATGGTAAGGATAGAACTGAAAGATAAGAATGGTAAAAATATGGAGTGGATGAGAGAAAGTAAGTGAGAAGTAGATGGAAAGGATATGGAATAGAAGAAATGGGGATGAATATTTATAGTGGTTTGAGGATTTAAGAAGAATAAATTATAATTAATTATATGTTGGGGAATGAAAAGAGAATATTTTTGTTAAATGGAATAATAAAGAAGAGTTTGAATGGAAATTATGGTGGGAAATAAAGAAATGGGAAACGGACGAAACATCAAGGAGACAAGGAGACCAGAAAACAAAATACGCGGAGCATGAGGAGGCTGGGGCCACTTGATTAGAGACAACTGTCTCATTAAAGCTGGAAGAAAAAAACAAAATGAGAGAGTCACGGGGGCGGTCGCCTCGGTTATGTAAGAAGGCAAGGGAGGCGTGCGTCTCCAAATATGCATTGGGAAGGGAGGCGTCTGTCTCTGGCATTGTGAAGCAGCAAACGTGTGTCTCCTATGTTGCACATAATGGGAATCTTAATTAAGGCGGGTGTCTCGAGAGCATCATGCGTTGCTTCCACATTAATTAATTAATAACCAGACTGGCAGCTAGTACTTTATACAGATTATAAAGTGTTGCACGATACTGTGTTCCAGAATAGTAATAGCTAGCAACAGTACAATTTATAAATGCAATTTAAAGAAAAATGAAACAGTATAATAATAATATAATAAACGTAAAATAAAAATTGCAGCATTAAATATGAATTCAGAAATTGCATTATATAAAAATGGAGTTGCTAACAATTAAAGGAACAAGTGCTCGGAAAGAAAACGTAATAAAATAACATAACGGAAAAAATGGAAAATCCTTAACTAAACAAAACTATAATTAAAAGCTGCTTGGATCTCTAGCCACTGGAAGGTACTGCCTTTGGAGTAGACAAAGAGCGGAAATAAACAAAAACCTCTTGAAACTGTGTCGATACTGTGTCTATAAAGCCGTAGAAATCCGCTCGCAAACTGGTAAAGTCATCTCTCAAGGACTGGTGTTCCACTTGAAGAGCGTGGATGGCCGTAGCATAATCAATGGTAGGAGCCTGATGCATAACAGTATTTGGTGCGGCAGACTGAGCAGTAGAAGCATGTTGAGGAGGGTCAATGCCGTAATAACCAGGGGGAGCAGTAGGATCCTCCTCAGAGTCCTCTAAAATCTCGTAGGCTTGTGGTGTCTCAGGAGTAAAAGGCTGAGCAGGGGGCTGATCTAGACCGTAGAGCCATTGGCTCGGTTGTGCACACTCGTAGCAGGGTCAGGTAAGGTAAATAAGTCCATAACTTGGTTGTTTATAAGCAAGGAAAACTGAGTAGGACCAAGATTACCGATCAGGCCTGTGTTGAAACAAAACTAGATAGTCATGCAACGGATATCACTGAAAGGATTCAGATTCTGGAAAGGCTGTCTGAGTCCAACAACATTAGCAATCATAGTCACAAGCCCTCCCATCTGAATGGATGCATGATTAGTATCGATAAGATGCTCAAAAGCACGTAACATATAAGTGATCGCGTTAACCGGGTGGTTCTGCGAAGCACAAA
This sequence comes from Vicia sativa, assembly GCA_021764765.1. Lineage (NCBI taxonomy): Eukaryota > Viridiplantae > Streptophyta > Magnoliopsida > Fabales > Fabaceae > Vicia > Vicia sativa. The sequence continues at coordinate 150,138,281 of CM038793.1, read as the reverse complement.
ACATAATGAAAAGCTCATCTTGAGATACTGTGGTGACATTCTGGGGATTTCCAAAAACAGTGTGAGCCAGAATCTTGTGGAAGTACCTGATGGCTGGGTTATGGATATTTTCTGATACAAAGTCAGTCGGCTCAGGGTTAAGAATTCCAGATATAGATCCCCAAAAGTTATCAAGCTCTCTAAAACCAAGTTGTTCCGCCTGAGTTTCATGGTAAACTCCCACTCCATTAGGAAATCCTAGAAGATTACCCAGCTCCATGTGATTGAAGTTGTAATTAATACCAAAAAGTCTGAAAAGAATGAGTCCACGGCGTGGACCCAACCCATGATTAGGCAATTAAGTCAGAGAGCTGAGGAACTCCAAGGTGAGATTCCTATAGGTGGCATAACATGTCATAAGGCGCGAAACGTCCCACCCAATCTGGTTAAGAAGAAAAAGCACACTATCACGGATACGAAGTGTAGACATAGCACCATGATGAGGGTAGATGGTCGGAAGCATCTCACGCCTGGCTAAAACTCCAAATCTTCCAACCTATTGTCTTCCTCTGAATGTGACTTGCATGGTATCAGTGCGAGACATGGTGGGAAGAGAATAAGCAACTAGATATTATCCTGAAGAGTAGAAAAATAAAAGAAGATCAACATTGGCCAAATGCCGATAAAAAGAAAAATAGAAGAAAAACATAGAATAGAAAGAAATAAGATAAAGAAGAATATAGAGAAATAATGAGAAGAAAATAAATAGTGATAAGAATTTTAAAATAGATTAAAGAAGAAATGAAATAAAATAAAGAGAATGAAAAATAAAAATTGGTGGATTGTCTCCCACAAAGCGCTTTGTTTTATGTCGTAAGCTCGACAAATAAAATTAAGGGCTAGTTTTTAATTGAGCGTGTGGCTCGTCAAGATTTAATGTTTGTGAATTTTCATCGATTTCGGTAGAATGGTAGTGTTTTAAACGCTGCCCGTTTACTACAAAAGGTTCGATCAATGTTCCCTTAATTTCTATGGCGCCACTTGGATAAACTTTAGTAATTTCAAAAGGACCTGGCCACCTAGATCGTAATTTTCTAGGAAATAATTTTAATCTTGAGTTAAATAGTAATACGATATCGCCTATGTTAAAATTTTTCCTAGATATGCGTTTGTCATGCCATTTCTTCGTTCGTTCTTTGTAAATCCTAGCATTTTCATATGCATCCTGTCTAAGTTCTTCTAATTCATTTATATCGAGGATAAGTTTTTCACCGGCGACTGTATAACTTAGGTTTAAATTTTTAATGGCCCAATAAGCCTTATGTTCTAACTCAACCGGAAGGTGACACGACTTACCATAAACAAGCTTAAAGGGGGTAGTCCCTATGGGAGTCTTGTAAGCGGTCCTATACGCCTATAAAGCTTCATGAAGTTTAAAGGATCAGTCTTTCCTAGAAGTAGCAACAGTCTTTTCGAGGATTTGTTTGATCTCACAGTTTGAAACTTCTACCTGCCCACTTGTTTGGGGATGATAAGGTGTAGCTACACGGTGTCGAACTCCATATTTCCCTAATAATTTTTCGAAGATTTTAGAAATGAAATGGGAGCCACTGTCGCTTATGACGAGTCTAGGTACACCGAACCTTGGGAAGATTATATTTTTGAAAAGCTTAAGGACTACTCGGGTGTCATTTGTCGGAGAAGCTATGGCTTCGATCCATTTTGAAACATAATCTACAGCCACGAGTATATACTTGTTACCGGAAGAGGATGGGAAAGGTCCCATGAAGTCTATTCCCCACACATCGAAAATTTCGACTTCTAAAATACCTTTTTGTGGCATTTCGTCGCGTCTAGATATATTACCAGTGCGTTGGCACCTGTCGCATTTCATGATGGTGGCATGTACGTCTTTCCATAGGTTAGGCCAATAGAGGCCGGATTGTAAGATCTTCGCACATGTTTTAGACGTACTAGCATGTCCTCCATAAGGTGCAGAATGGCAATGTGTTATAATGCTTTCAATTTCCTCTTTTGGCACACAATGACGGAAGATTCCATCGGGGCCTCTCTTGAAAAGCAAAGGTTCATCCGAATAATATTGTTTAAGGTCGTGGAAGAATTTCTTCTTCTGTTGATAGGTCAGTTCGGGTGGTAGAACGCCTGCAACTAAGTAATTTACGAAATCTGCATACCAAGGCACATAAGAAATGACTAAGGTGGTTTCTATGAAGTTATCGATTTTGTTTTCCTCCAATTGGGCAATGAGTTTATCGTATTGAAATTCATCATCGATTGGCACTTATTCATGTTTGAGGTTCTCGAGTCTAGAGAGGTGATCTGCCACTACATTTTCAGTTCCTTTCTTATCTTTGATTTCTAAATCAAACTCTTGCAGCAGCAATATCCACCTCAGAAGTCTAGGTTTAGCGTCCTTTTTGGTTAGGAGATATCTAATAGCAGCATGATCAGTGTAGATGATTATTTTGGATCCTACTAAATAGGAACGAAACTTATCCAGCGCGAAAACCACTGCTAAAAATTCTTTCTCGGTTGTGGCATAATTCATTTGCGCTTCATCTAAGGTTTTACTTGCGTAATATATGACGTGAAGCTTTTTATCATTTCGTTGTCCTAAGACGGCTCCTACGGCATAGTCACTCGCGTCACACATTATTTTGAATGGTTTATTCCAATCTGGGGTTTGCATGATGGGCGCATATATTAATGCTTTCTTTAGTGTTTTGAACGCCTCTAAACATTTTTCGTCGAAGATGAATTCAACGTCTTTCATTAATAATTCGGTTAAAGGTTTAGTTATCTTAGAGAAATCTTTAATGAATCGTCGGTAGAAACTGGCGTGTCCTAAAAAACTTCGTATTTCTCTAATAGTTTTTGGAGGTTGAAGGTTCTCAATAACTTCGATTTTTGCCGAATCTACTTCAATTCCTCTTTTAGATATGATGTGTCCCAATACAATTCCTTCTTGTACCATAAAGTGACATTTCTCCCAATTAAGCACTAGATTTACCTTCACACAACGTTCTAAAACCCTTTCTAGATTTACGTGCACTGGGCTAACCCATTTACTATTAGATATAGGATATATTATTCCTACTTCTAACAGTTTCATCACTTCCTTTTTCACTACTTCGCTCATGATCGGGTTTAGTCTCCTCTAGTGCTCTCTAGAAGTCTTACAGTCTTCTTCTAGCATAATATGATGCATACAGATAGAGGGACTTATTCCTTTTAGGTCAGTGATATTATATCCTAAAGCTGTTGGATATTTTCTCAGAATTTGCAATAGTTTCTCAGTTTCAATTTCTCCAAGCTCTGCATTGACTATTACTGGTCGTTTGAGTTCTGAGTCCAGGAATTCATACCTTAGATTTTTAGGAAGTGTTTTAAGTTCTAGGGTTGGTTTTCTTAAGCATTGTGTAGGATCTAACGTTATAGCTAAACATTCATGGAGATTATTATCTAGACTTTCATCGAGCTTGTCTTTATTTTCAAGTTCTGCTTCTTTTCTATATTCATCGATGATATCCATAAAGTAGCAGGTGTCATCAATTGCAGGTGCTTTCAGGAATTGATAAAGAATAAATTCAATTTTCTCTTCTCCTACTTCGAAAGTAAGCTTTCCTCGTTTCACATCTATAATTGCACCGGCAGTTGCTAAGAAAGGCCTTCCTAGTATGATTGGGGTAACTTCGTCTTCTCTTATGTCCATGATGATGAAATCAGTTGGGATATAGAATTGACCTATGCGTACCGGAACATTCTCAAGAACTCCTGCAGGGTATTTAACAGATCGATCTGCTAATTGAATGGACATTTTGGTTGGTCTTAATTCTCCCATGTCAAGTTTCTTGCATATGGAAAACGACATTACACTGATACTAGCTCCTAAATCGCATAAAGCTTTATCTATGACAAATTTACCTATTACGTATGGAATAGAGAAACTTCCAGGATCTTTGAGTTTAGGAGGCATCGTGTTTTGAGTTATCACGCTACACTCAGCAGTAAGTGTTACGGTTTCGTTATCCTCTAGCTTTTTCTTATTAGATAGAATTTCTTTAAGGAATTTAGCATAGGAGGGCATTTGAGTAATGGATTCTGTAAAAGGAATTTTAACATTAACTTGCTTCAGAAGATCCACGAATTTCTTAAATTGTCCCATATTCTTGGTTTTAGCTAGCCTTTGAGGGTAAGGAATATGGGGCTTATAAGGTGGTGGTGGCACATAAGGTTCGTCCTTTTGTACGGCTTCCGCATTATTATCTTGCTGATTTTCCTTTTCTGGTTTATGTCATACCCCAAAATTTTCCCTCCTACTTCTCAAAACATTTCATACATCTATACTCAAGGATTCCTCAAGGGTTGATCAGACAAACCCTCTCCTAGACAACCAACCCAAACTAGGGTTTGGCAATTCTCAGATCAAGATGGATTTCCAGCATCTCCAATGGTCATCATGCCTCCTCATATACTTCAAAGATTCTCCATGTCAAGTTTCAAGCCTTACAAGTCAAGTTTCCTCAGCCAATTGCTCAGATGGTTGAAAATCAGTTGTATTGGACAAAAAGTCAATTGTGGTCAACATACAGTCAAACTTCCTGATTTTTAGTCAACATCCTCATTTTGAAGTCACGTTCATCATTTGATCAAGGTTTGATCATGATTCATCAAGAAAAATCAAGATTTGCTCAAAAGTCAAAACTTTCCAAATTAGGGTTTTTCAATGAAAAGTCAACTGAACTTTGACTGAGCATAACTTCTTCATACTTTCTCAGAAATTTTGCCACCACTTCTCATTTTGAAGAGAATTCAATTCTCTACAACTTCATGTCTCACAAGAATGTTCAAAAAATGCCTAATTTGGAAGGTATGGATCAAAACATTATAGGTCCTTTTCAAAGTCAACAAAAAGTCAACTTTTTGTAATGAAGTTTTATTGAGCATGGGAACTCCAATTGAGATGAAACTAAAGAGGTTGTTTAGAGGACACCTATAGCTTTCTAAAAAGTCCAAGAACGCTCAAAATGTGGAAAATTGAGCAAAATACACCTTGTACAAGTTGGGCATTTTTGGACAATTGCACAAAGAGAGATACTTCTCAAAATCCAATTTTTTCCAAATGGGCCTATAATTTTATGATCCAAACTTGTTCATAATATTATTTGTGACCTATTGATGCCTTGCCACGACCACCTTTTATTTTTTTGATTTATTTTTGAATTTAAAAGCAATAAATTCAAATTTAAATTAAATAAAATATGAAAACAAGGTATATTTTCAAATGGGTTGGATTTTTATCATACTTGAGGTCCAAGATAGCACATACAACTTGCCAATTTCGTGCTAGCTCTCACATGGAAGAGAAAATCAAATTTTCAAAAGATTTGATTTGATTTGAAAGAGAAAATTTTTTGCATTCAAGAGGAGATCTTTTTTCATTCTTTTTACTCTCATTCCTCACTCTATAAATACTGATCACATTGCACAAGACCAAGGACGGAAACCCTAGCCCATACAAGCAACCCTTATTTTCAAAAAATTTCTCAAAGTTGTGAAAATCGTGTTTCATTCTCCAGCCGTTTTCAAATCCAATTTGAGCATCCCATTGTGTTCCTGAGGTAATTTGGAGTAAGTATACATCATTGTCCATGGTTGAAACGGCCTGAATCGAGCCATACATGATCATACATATTCATATTTTTCTTGAATTTGCATTTTTATTATCTGTGTGTTTTAATCGAAACTAACCATTCCAATGTGTTCATGAGATGCAATAGATAAGATATGGATCATCGTTTCATAGTTTGAACGTCTGAAACGCGATTTGCCATGTTTAGGGTTTGAAAACTGTTGAGCTTCGAACTGGATGCTACAGGCATTTTCAATCAAAACTAACACCACCATTGAACTCGCAACCATCGATTTGGGGGGGTAGGGTATCCCTTTGCCATTTATTTTTGCTATTTTGCAGGTTTGAGGATTTGGTTGATCGGAGAAGACGACCGGAGGTAGGGCTCCGGCGTCGTTGACCGATTTGCAATCCGGCGAAGCATGCGTTGCAAAAGCAAGCGATCTGATTTGTCCGTCCATTCAACCTGGGCCCCATGCGCTGACTGTGCGTTGAAATCAGAAAACTTGACACGTTTTACATATATAATGCCATGTTTCTATTTTCCAAACACAAAACACACGTTGGCTCAGTGGTAAAGGCAAGCAAGCGTGTAGATTCTCTCAGAGGTCTCCAGTTCGAATCCAGGCAAGACCTTTCTTTTTTGCTTCTTTGAAAAACTAACATATTTTTCTATTTTCTTTAATATTTTCCATACAATTTAATTTATCTTCAAATAATTTTATCATGCATCTAAAAAACTCCAAAAATATTTCTTTTTTGCATTATTATCAGAAAAATACTTATTTAATTTTTAGCATTAAAATTATTATTTTTGCATGCATATTTAATTTAATTACTAATTACTAATTAATCATTAATTTGACTCTTAATTGTTTTTAAATTACCAAAATGATCCAGAAAATTACTAAAAATTTATCTTATCATATTAATGTCATTACTGATCAAAAACCTTTTTCCTCATTCAAAAATATTTCTTTTTACTAACATTTTTCTTCTTATGCAATTTCTCTTGTTTTCCGATTATGTATCTGTTTACAGGTTGTAACGTTTCAGACGATTTTTCTTGCTTTTCTTTTTCAATTATGTAACTGCCTATGGGATGTAATAGTATAATTAGGACTTTTACTTTCCGCACTCTTATTATGTAACTGCCCCAAAGCCATGTAATAGCGTAGGACTTTATCTTTCCGCACTTTACATTTCCGCAATTTACTTCCCGCACCCTATAAACCGCTAGTAATTAGACATGTATGGCAAGATAAAAACGGACATAGATCACTCATAATGCCAAGATAAAATATATCTGAATTTGACACACTCTTTTCGTACATGCACCCCTTAGGGTAATTCTCTCTCGTTGCCTTTCGAATACAAATGGTCAAGTCCCTCGAACGTAGTGGTATCCTAGCACCGTTGCCTACAAACAAATCATCATAGTCCCTTCGATACAAAGATCATAGACCCACGATGTCGCCTACAAATACATGATCTTGACCCTCGATTATTGCCTACGAAAAATGATGATAGTCCCTTCGAATGTGCTAGGATACTTCCTACGAGTTGCCTTCTATGACCATCCGATGTCCCTTCGAATGTCCCTTCTACATCCAACGAATAGGGTTACCTACCAACTAATGGTACGGATAGCACTATTCGAAAGGAACGTAAAATAACACGAAAACGACCAATTCTGAGTAGGTAATAAGACTTTTAGTTGCTTGCTCAAATCAAATACTTTTCACACCTCACACTTTTTGTCAAAGTTCAAACTGTTTTCAAAAACGAAACATTTCCGAACACTTTGTACACATTCCTACATGAATCATTATAAAGTTAAAGTGAAATGCCTTTTCAAAACATTTTTGTCAAACACACAGAAAGCACTTTTAAAAATGAGCTAGAAGCAACTAAGAGCCCGTAGATAACTACGGATGGAAAGGGGTGCTAATACCTTCCCTTTTCATAACCTTCTCCCTTACTCAGAATCTAACGAAGGTCTTTTTCTGTACTTTTTACCTTCCCTTAATTGGATAAAAGAAAAGTCGGTGGCGACTCTTGCTATCCGCAACATTTGCGATACAAAAATCTCAAAGTCAGTTCACCGTATTATAGTTTATCTTTAATTTCAGACTGTTTAACAGGATTTTGTTTCATGGCTAGGCTATTGATTATGGGATCCACAGGTCCATCATATTCTGTTCCGCTTCTTAAGATAATAGAATTTGCATGTCCTTTAGGATTAGGTTGAGGCTGTTTGCTGTTGAGCTACTTGAGAGATTTGTGTTTCTAGCATTTTATTATGAGTAACTAAAGCGACAACTTTATTAGATAATTATTTAATTTGCTCATTAGTATGTAAATTCTGATTTAGAACATCTTTATTAGTTAGGGATTGAGTAGCAATGAAGTGTTCTATCATGATTTCAAGATTAGATTTCCTAGGGACATTGGATGTATTAGGTCCATTATTAGGGTGATTTGGGATAGCTTTTGGATAACCAGGTGGTGTGGCAGGAGCTTGTCCAGGTGCGTATAACGCATTGTTACTTTTATACGAAAAATTCGGATGATTCTTCCAACCAGGGTTATAGGTATTACTATAAGGATTTCCATGTACGTAATTCGCTTGTTCAGCTGGAACTCCTGTTAGAAGTGGGCATTTTAGAGCAAGATGTGATTGAAGACCACATAAATCACAAGTTTGAGCTACTGCAGCTACGATAGCTGCGGGAGCGGTGGTAAAATTTTCTAGCTTTTGGGTGAGAGCTTCCACTTTAGCGTTGACTTGATCCACACTATTCACTTCGACCATGCCACCTTTTATTTGAGTTTTTTCTACATTAGCTCTCTCGCTTCCTCATTGATAATGGTTCTGAGCCATGCTTTCGATAAGTTGGTTTGCTTCGGTATATGGTTTATCCATCAGTGCGCCACCAACAGCAGCGTCTATAGTCAATCTTGTGTTGTACAAGAGACCGTTATAAAACGTGTGAATGATCAGCCATTCTTCTAAACCATGATGAGGACAGAGTCTAAGCATGTCCTTATAGCATTCTCATGCTTCGAACAGTGATTCGTTATCTTTTTGTCTGAAACCATTGATGTTGGCTATGAGCATAGCAATTTTACTTGGTGGGAAATATCTAGCCAAGAAGACCTTCTTCAACTCATCCCATGTGGTGATTGAGTTTGAAGGAAGAGATTGGAGCCATGCGCGAGCTCTGTCTCTTAAAGAAAAAGGAAATAGGCGCAATCATATCGCCTTGGGGTTTACACCATTCGCTTTCACAATGTCTGCGTACTGCACAAACACTGACAGATGCAGGTTCGGGTCGTCAATAGGAGATCCGGAAAATTGGTTCTGCTGAACGGCGGAAAGAAGCGAAGGTTTTGGCTCGAAATCATTTTGAGCGATAGCAAGAGTAGCAATGCTGTTGTGAGGTTCCTCTTGAGAAGAAACTGCGTAATCCTTAAGAGGACGAGGTGGAGGTGGTGCGTCAGCCATCTTCAATTCTTCAACTAACTCAGGAATATCAGGAAGCTTAGTCGGAGGATGATTGTTGAGTTCACAGTATTCTTGAATTCGGCGTCTTAATCTGAGATAACGCTCGGTATCGTTTATTTGTATATGCAAAGGCCCGCTTCGAGAGCGAGTATTTGGCATACAACAGAGGGAAAGGAAATTGTTGCTATAGTCTATACTTCGTAACAATAGAGTCCCGATATCGACTTAAATAGTCCCCGACAATGTTGCCAAAATCTTGATCGCGTCTTTATCGTCTATTAATCGGGAGACTGCAAGTATACAACCCTATCACGTAGTTTTAAAAGATATCAAACCTAAGGGACTATAAATCGAACTAACGTAACCTAAAACTACAGTGTAAAGCTAAAGCTATCGAATAATTGATTTGGGGGAATTTTTGGGTAATTAAACTTAATCTAGTTAAAATGATAAGCGGATATCGATATGTAATTCGTCTAACCTAGAGGATCCGACTTTCCACTGACTTATTTTCTCAAATTGATAATAATTCTTTTTCAGCAAACGGTATTTATTTAAAAATCCTATCTCAAACCTTCGCTCTATTGAATTAGACTATAAATTTAAATTCTAACGTATGCTCTCACTATCCCGTTGATTTTAAAAATAATTTTTGAAAATAAATAAAGTTTAATCAGTTTTAAAACGCTTTCGTAGTTTTAAAATTAATACCTAGTATCCACTATCCGGTTTTAAACCTCAAACTCTCGCTCTGTTGGTTTCTAACCTTAGTCCAGTTTATTAACCTCAAACTTTCGCTCTATTGGTTTCTAAGCTTTCTTTTAATAAATTAAATTGGATATCTAAGTCAGAAAAAGTGTTTATTTTACGAAATAAAATTAAGCCAGTTTGTTCCGGATCCCTTCAGTTTAACTAGTTACATACCGATATCAGATTTATTTAGCCAGACATATTGATAAATTCAGACATGCATAAACCAAAGTATTCAACATGCATAAATAATTCCATAACCAGGCAGATTAATTTCATGCAATAATAACTTGTATAAATTAAAGCAATTAAATAGAAACCTGAAAAGAAATAAATCTTTGAAACAAACTTTGTTCTTCAGAATAACTGGTACACCAAGGTTCTTGAATCTCCAAATGAAAACAAAACAAAGCTGACTAAAACTTTGAAATAATAATGACGAGTACTTAGAAGGAAAATAAATTCAACTGAAAACAAATGCTGAAAGTAAATTACTAGAATTCTCGAAAAAAACAATATCGCTCAGAAAATTAATAAAATGAAGCAAAAGCAGAGAGAGCACCCTTGGCTTGGTCACTTTGAGTTTCTTTTATGCTACTCCATGCGTAACTCCTTGTTGCCTTCTTTTTCGTTAAATCAAAATATCTTTGACCGAAAGTATAAGAATTCCCTGAGACGTGCGTCCAATTTTTTCTCTTAAAATCCAATTGCCTTGGAGACGGCCGTCTCAACAGATTATCAAAGTTGTTCAAAAAGGGCTGACGTGGCAAGCTACAAGGGCGGGTGTCTCACTTGCATGCATGGGAGTTGAGGCGGTCGCCTCAAGTGGGAGGCTGCGTCTTGGGCTTGCTTCTTGGTTTGGGCTTTAGACTCAAATTGATAATAATCTCCTATCTTCTTAATTCTTCCTTTTGCTATCACACCCCTCTTTCATTTCTTTAACACTTTAACTAATTTTCACTTCAATTTTATTTCTTTGCTCAATTGGTCTTTATTTAATAGGAATACCTGAAACATTTGAAATACCAATGTAATACAGAAATAAAAAAAAATAATTAAATAAAAATACCAACATTATCTATGAAAATTAAATCAAATATGCTATATAAATTCGTGTTATCAAATTTTCAGAATTTTCCTTTGAGTTATGTTGAAATGAAATATCACTTATAATCAAAAGTGATTATAGGCAAACTGTTGTACCCCAAAATTTACCCTCTTCATTTCTGTGCTTCTTAGATTACAATCCTATTGCATAAACATACATGTAGTCGCATGCATAGCATTCATCATGAGGTTACCGAGTTCAAAGTGTTCTGAATGGCAACCAAAAGAGTTTATTTCTCAATAAAGCAAATTTCGGGTTTCTGATGCGTTTTGGGTACTCCCGAAGGCGTATCTCTCATTTCCTTGGGTATTTTTTGTTGATATTCGATGAGCAGGTCCCTCCCGCTATTATCTACTTCTTTTGTTTGGAGGCCGAGGGCAGATCTTGTGGAGAAGGTCCTCAAAGAAACGGTTTTCCCCAGTGGATCGCGCTATACTTTAGTGTTGAACCGTACGTCTTTGCTCGCTAAATAGGCTTCATCTCCTAGCTGGAAGCTCGGAATTGAGCGGGACCGATCTCTAAAATTCCGCATCAAAGTCCCCTACGACTTTAGTTTCCAACTCAGGAGTTGTTTCCTCACAGATCAATACCAGGATTTTGTTCTGTGAAGTTGATTTTTGAGGTGAGCTGAGCAATTTTCATCTAATACATGAGCTTCAGTAGGACATATCTCACGCGATTATCGTCAGAACAAGACGGGACCGGTGCCAAAAGTTCACAAATTTCGTTATCTTCGTTTGTCTTGCATATACTCATTTGCAAATTTTGATCGGAAGACCCTCATTCGAGGCATTTTCCTCACAGAGCGCGAATAAAATTCTGCATGTGTCAGTTGTTCTAAATTGATGCCGAAACTTCTAAAATTCTTATTTTCTTGGTCATTCACCGGATCAAGTCGGGATTTTGATTCACGCAAGCAAAATCACATTCCGAACACTTTTCGTTTACACTATGACTCCAAATTCCGCATGGATTTGGTTGTTTTAGATTAATTACGAAAATTATTTGGATAATCATGATTTAGGCTTGATTATGGTTCTTAGGCTCAATTTCTAGAAACTATAAATACATTTTTCTCTTCCCAAATCAAGGGGGGGGGGGACAACACAATCATTTGCTAAATTTTCACTACCAATCACACTCAAATTCTCTCAACAAAGAAAGCAAAAACTCAGAAAAGTTTAAATTGCAACTTTCCCTCCAAGCAACCACCACAGGCCGCCACCGGACCTCCGTTCAGCACCTGCTTCAGCCACAGACCGTGCTAAGCGCGCTTCCCGCGCTTCCCGCGCCCTGCAAATTCTAGTTTTCTCCATCGCAACACTTCTCTCTTCAACTTATATCATCCTCTTCTCCTTCTACACGAATTTGTCATGGAAGGAACGGTTTCATCTTGATCTTCTCCTCAATTTCAAGATTCAAGGATTTCTCCTTCTTCTTCTCCATTTCTCCATTGAAATTCAAGTTTTCTTCAAGGATTCAAGCTTAATTCTGAAGGTTATCATCAATTCATCATTGATTTGGTATTTTCTTTGAAGAGTTCAACGAATTCCTCTTCAATTTGACTCAAGTTTCAAGTTCAAGTAAGTGTTAGGTTCAAATAAGCACTTATTTTAAGTTGTTCTTAACTTTCAGCTTTTCTTGAAATTGAATACTGAAATTGCATGCAAATTCAATGTAGATTCTTGGTCTTGCACTTGTTCTCTGGAATTTCTTGATTTGAATTGGATTTTGTCGCCTTTTTCGTGTCGGAGTGAGTATTTTTGTACATAGCATGTATATATCCCTATGCATTCGTATTCCCCTGCACATAAGCCACAAATTCGTGCATATTGCATCCTCCATCATATGCTCATGCATTTGAGAATATTTAGCTTGTTTTGTTTGTATCGATTCGTGGAAATATGAAGCGTAATTTGCGTTCGACATGTAGATATCTAAGCATTTTGTTCATTATGTTCCGCATGCATTGTACATAAGTCCATTGCATATGCATTCCAAGTGTTTGTGTTAATGCATGACTTAGATTCTTTGAAGGAAAACCTCTAAATGTCATGACTAGCTTGCTACATACATTGAACATTGGTTTTATCGATTCGATTTGCATTCCTCGCATCTTCATGCATTGCTACATGTATATGAATATTGGTTTTATCGATTCGATTTGCATTCCTTGCATGTTCATGTATTTAATCTCACATGTATATGAACATTGGTTTTATCGATTCGATTTGCATTCCTCGCATGTTCATGCATTGCTACATGTATATGAACATTGGTTTTACCGTTCGATTTGCATTCCTCGCATGCTCATGCATTTTCCACTCGCTTCGGGACTATGGCCTAACGGTATGGATCGAGTTTTGGCATGAAAACATCACAAACAGGTGGTCCGGTTCAAGAATAACATTTCTGCAGGTTGCAGGTCGCGCTTAGCGCCACCAGGAGCGCGCTAAGCGCCAAATGTTCTGACTTCTTATTTTGCAGGTCGCACTTAGCACGGTCTAGAGCACGCTAAGCGCGCTGGCCACTGTTTTGGCCGCGCTCAGCGCGATATACCAGGCTTAGCGCGGTCTACTGGTGCATTTTTTTCGTTTTTCTCGATTCTAATGGCAAACAGTAGTCACCCTAGCTATGCTTAGCTACTGTTTATGCTCTATTTCATGCAGGGACTTGCGTTGCATATACATGCGACACATTTCTTCGATACTCGCATACTTTTCTTCTACTTGCTTTTTGGGTCTAACTCCCTTCTTGCAGGTGTTGTGAACTTGTACACCCACATGTACGGCATTCTTGCCTTGTGCTTGTTTGTTCTAACCTTGTTCTTGCAGGCATTGTTACTTCGGATGCGTATCGACACGTATTCTGCTTGTTTTGATGCTTTGAACAATTTTCACCAGTTTACTCTTGTTGCATGGCTGCAGTACTTGAAGTATTCTGGAGTATTTCTATAGCTCGCAGTGCTCTTCGGATTCTATATCCGTTCGGTAGTTTCTACACTGTTTATCACATTCTCTTACAGCTTTCCTAGATATAATGAGAAGTAGGGTTTACAGCTTTCTTTTGCCATGAGAAGTAGGAATAGAGATGCATGATGGGGCTTCCGTAGTTGGAGCATGTTTAGGAACCCCTCTGGTTTATTTAAAGACTCGTTTAGGGCAATTCTACTTGTGAAGTGTGTTGGCTTGTTTGTTTCTTGCAGGTTCCCTTGGTTAGATTTGGTTCTTTAGCCTAGACATTAGGATCCACATCCTTTGCATGTCAACATAGGTAGATATTTCCCTTGCATCCCCAACCATAGGTCCAACCTTTTGCATGACAACATTAGGGTTTAGTGCTTAGCTAGTTTCCCTCTTGTTTTTGCTATTCTCTTTTGCATTTTGCATGTGATTAAAACTAAAACTTGTTTTCTTTTCCTTGTGAAAACAAAACACTTAATAATGGTTTAAACTCTTTTCTCAAGGTAAAAACAACCAACCAACACAAACTCTTTTCGCCTTTGCGCGCTTCTTTCCTTTTGTGTTTAAAACCTTTTTCACAAGTAAAAAACACAAAACCCACCAAAACAAGTGAGCCGAACTACGACGCTCTGACTTTCCCATTGCACGCGGGAATATGTAGGCATCTTATCACGGGGCTCGATCGAGCAAACCTTGTAGATACTTCCTTCTTTTCCCTGTGGTTTTTTTTATTTTCTCCTTTCTTTTGCATGCATGATGGTGACTAAGCGTAGATAGACATATCACACCCTTTAGCTAGAAATAGAAAGTGGATACCGTAGAGTACTACGGGCGTGTGGGGTGCTAATCCCTTCCCCTCGCGCAACTAACTCCCTTACCTAGATTCTCTTGATTTCTCGGTCATAGGACTGCGATTTCTCCCCTGAGGTTTACTCGATGTTTTCCTTTCTCCTTCGTGAGATAAAAGACGTTCGATGGCGACTCTATTTGATACCGGTTATCATTGTCGGAGGTTCCTCCGGGTGATTTCAGTTGGCGACTCTGCTGGGGATCGTACAAACCTCTTGCTGGTATGATCAGGAGTTGATCCTAGCTTTCTTTTGCATGTCTATTGGGTGTTTGTCTACTTATTCGCTTTATCATCCTTTGTATGCTTTGTATTGCATTCTATGTGGCATATTTACTGCTTTCATATATCTTGTATCTGGACTGCTACTGTGCTAGTTTATCTCTTGATCTGGGAGGGTGTTACTTGAGGTAAAAGGCCCACTACCCCGACCAGTGACACATAGGCTAGATGGATGTCCATGTCGAATCCCGCATCCCGTGGTGCGTGTGAGGAGGCATGGAGTACTGAATTTAGACGGGGTTCGATTGACGGTGCTTTCGCCTTACACCCTGTTGTGTAGTCAGCGAAGTACTCGATAAAGGATCGTCGACTCTGACTATCATTAGGGACCCCCTGTTGAGTCTAGAATTACCCTGTGAGTTGGGGGCGGGATATCATTACTACAGGTACTGTTGGTGACTTGTTACTGCCGGTGACTTTGGTTATTGATGGTGACTCGGTATTTTCTGGTATTTTCTGTGGGATTCCAGTTTGACGTCGGACCTTTGAACCTGTGACATTCAGATCCAATTCTATGTGATATCTCGATTGGGTGATAAGCCTTAGACCTTGAGATTTTTGTACGAGATTCCCGTACAGCAGTGGTTCAACATACAGGAATATGATTCCAAAAACATTGCATTCATGAAAAAAAAGCTTTTATTTGCATATTTCTAACATGCATATTTGTTATTTCCAGAATTTCTTGCCTTTGAGTCTAGTTGTCGGGTTGTTTTGGAAGATGGATATTGAAAAGAAGAATAATCAGAGACGTCATCCAGTGTACAAATTTCCTACTCCTACTCTTGATAATCTCCTCCTGATGGCTAGCAAGTCTACACCAGAGAATGTTGTCGCGTTCACCAGAGACTATGGAAGAATTCTGACATGGTTGAAGTCTCCATTGACCGAATACCAAAAGGATGGGCTCTAGGCCCTTTTCCAGTTTTATGACCGTGAGTGGAGGTGCTTCGTATTCCCTGATTATCTATTAATGCCTACATTGGAAGAATATTTCAGTATCCTAGACATCCCTATTTTGCATCAAGTTCCTTTCCATGCCTCTATGGAGAAACCAACCGATGATCAGATCGCCAATGCTCTTCATTTGGAAAAATCTGTGGTGTCCGCCAATGTTACAAGCAAGGGTGCCGTGAAAGGCTTTCATTTAGGTTTTCTCTTACGGGAAGCTAATGCTAGAGTTGCCAAGAAGGATTGGAAAAGCTTCAATGCCATTTTAGCCTGTTTCATCTACGGGATGTGTGTAATACGGTGAATTGACTTTGAGATTTTTTGTATCGCAAATGTGCGGATAGCAAGAGTCGCCACCGAATTTTCTTTTATCCAATTAAGGGAAGGTGAAAAGAACAGGAAAAGACCTTCGTTAGATTCTGAGTAAGGGAGAAGGTTATGAAAAAGGAAGGTATTAGTGTGACACCCCGATTTTATTCAGAAATTAAATAAAGAGGAATTTAATTATTTAATTAATTAAAGACTTGAATTAATTATATTTTTGGAATTTATGGGATTAATTGAAGAAAAGAAGAGATGGAGGTGTGAGGTGTAATTAGGGGTGTGAGGAGTAAATTACACTACACTTACTAATTACCATTTGTTTTATTTTATTGGAATAAATAAAGGATTATTAGAAGGAATATAAAAAGGAAAAGAAAAGAAAATAGGTCTTTTTGGAGAAAAGTTATTATACGTAGAGTTGGAGAAGAGAAGAGAAGAAGGAAAACCTAGAAGCGTCAGAATCTCGAAGAACCCACAAGGTAAGGGGTGATTTCGATTGGTTATTGCTTATTATAGGTTTTGATGTTAATATTATAGACCATGGCATGTTAGGAAATCTGTGTTTAGGAAATTCTAGGTTTCCATGGATGTATACCTAATAGTGTCAGTTGGTGTCAGATTGAGTCTGATTGTGTCAGAACATGTATGGAATAAGATTAGAGTGTCAGTAGATGAAAATAGATGATGAAAAATGATGTGTTTTAGTGTTCCCATGGTTGGGGTTCCCTTTGAAAAATTGGTAAAAATTAGAAAATTGCACTTAGGAACCGGTTCCTGTATGTGACGGAACCGGGTTCCCATATATTTTTCCAGCAACGAGGTTTTGGAACTTTTTAGGAACCGGTTCCTGTATATGACGGAACCGGGTTCCAACTTAAATTTTTGAAAAATGTCAAACTTTGAAAATTCATAACTTTCAAACCGTAAGTCCGTTTTGAGCGCCGTTTTGGACGTTATTCTCTAAATTTAAAGCTCTATTTTATGAAATGAAAATATTTTCCAAAACTTGAAGTTATTTTGAAAATGGGCCAAATTCCGAAATAGATGACTATTGGTAGCGCATATTGATGTGTATGCGATAGAGATCTGTGGTGATGGATATATTGATCTGAGTGAATGTAAACCGTGTTAATTGTTGTTATTTGTGTGCATGATGGTTGGATCATCATGTTTTGGGTTGATTCGGTTTATGATAATTGGTGTAGTCATGATTGTATTGATATCATGTGTTTGTTGGTGTTGTATATGGTGATGGCTTTTGACCTTAATTGTCGATGTTGTGATGAATTGTTCATGATAGGGATTATATCATGTTGTGGGTGATGAGGGTGTATGATGTCGAGGTGGTCATAACTTTGTGTTGATGTATGCATGATTGGTTGATATATCATGTTGATTGGTTTGCATGTTTATCTTGATGTTAGATGTATGCATGATTAGTGGATATATCATGTTGATTGTGAGATTCGATTATGTTCAATGAATGTATACATAGGCGATTGATGTTGCATGCTAGTGATGTGCGTGCATTTGCATTATTTTGTGAAGCTAATTCCCATTGTGCGAATTTGGCTTGGATTGCGATAACCGATGCAGAGTGAGGATGGGTGGTTAAATTTGGATTAGTGTCCAGTGGTTATGGACGAATCGATGGTCTTATCCGGTTGATGAATGGATCGGTGTTGGGTGACTTAGTCACAGTCGGTACCGCATGCATTGAGTCGCATTATATTTGTATGGAATAGTAACATGTTAGGATGTCTTCCGGTGTTACTATTCTACGATTGATGATTGTTGTGCATGATGATTATATGGTTGTAATTGTGTATTGAATCTGGAGTTATGTTGAAATGGGTGGATTAATATGCTTGAAATATATTGTTAATTGAGAAGCTTATAATATGCTTTAATTATGAGAAGTCTCACCCTTACTTTACCATTTCAGATTAAAGTTAGCAGCTGAAGAGTCGGTGAGGATGGCTCTAGAGCTCATCGTTTAGTCCGCGTGTCAGTGTCATGCTCTGATTAGATTGTAACACTGGGGAATGTTAGATGAGGAATTAGACTTGGTCTATTATTTATTTAAAACTTAGTAGGAATAATGTTGATTGAATTTATTCCGTTTTTGGTTATGGTATCTTTCCGCTGTGTAAGACATGGTCTTAGCTTGATTGAAATTAATTGGAAATGTTGATCCTCAGTGTAGCATGGCTACTGTTTGAATGAAGGTTTATTCTATTTATTAATTGTGACATCCGTGATTCGTGTTAAACTACGATTAATGATGATTTAAATGTTAATCTAATTAATATATTCGGGTATTTAGATGGGGTGTTACAATAGTGGTATCGAGCATAGTCGGTCGTTGTGAGTGTCTTAATGTCATTACTCATACATATACGACATGTGTGTGAAACACTGTCGGTACTTGCTTGTTTTTCCTAACTACTTGGTTGCAGGAGTGGTTTGGAAGCAAGTGGGGGAGAAGCTTTACTTCTCCGATATGTTTTGGTGTGAAGAGTTGGATCGATGTGTTATTGATTATATGAGTGCCAATGTTGGTTAGACTGCGTAGTTCCCGAATTCGGAGGGATTACGAATTCGAGAATTCAGTATGATGGTCAGACGAGGTTCTCTTAAGTGGTAACAATTAAGTACTTGTGTTGTTCGCATCACTGAGAGTAGAGGACGATGGTATGGATAATGGTGTCTCCGTTAGGTGTGAGTTCTAATGTTCCCCTGGGAATAATAGCAACTCGTCGTTAGAACAAGATGTTGAATTAGCTTGAAATTATCATTCGGTTGAATGTTTGAAGTTAAACCAAGTAATTATGAATCGTTTGATGAGTCGATGCATATTCTTGGCCTAGAAGATATTTGGTAATTAAGAAGGATGACTCTTAGAAGATGAAAGTGGTGTGGTTGAATGTTGCAACACTTAGGTTGATTGTGGAGCTATGCATGTGAGTTACCTCTTGGTGTTCTTGAAAAGATTAATTGTGTCAGTGTCAATGGTTGATATAAAGTATGCAATTGTGTGAATTGGTTATTGGAATTGTAACTTGACGCAATTAATCATGGTGAATGATGTGTGTTGCGGTATGTTGAAGTTAGGATCTCAAATTTTGTATTCGGTGATGTTTTGGGATTTTTCACTCTCAAGGTGGAAATCGATTACCTATCACGAGAATTGATTTCTGGTGACAACATTGTTTTGAAAACTTGTAAGATTCATAACTTGAGTTTTGGATGTCGATTTGAGTTCCGTTTGAGCGTTGGAAAGATAATGTGATGAACTTTGTTTTAAAAATGGTCCACAGAAAGTAATTATTTATCATGTAATGATGTTTGAGGAGAATCGGGGTTGTTGTTGATGTCGTTCTTGGTACAAAACTTATTTCTATGACACCGTGCAAGATGTCAACTTTTGAGTTAAGAGAATTGAGAAGCTATTGGGAGATCTTGCGATGAAATGGATTTGTAAAACCAAGTGTATTGTTTGGGGAGCTCTGATTTCCTTAGTCAAGGAGGAAGAAAGTAGCCTTGAAGTGCGTGTGGATTTTGATAAGCGATTTAAGTGGTGATTAAGACTAAATATCTATTTCAAATTGTTGGTGATTTGATGGATCAATTGGTTGGAAAGTATGCCTTGATGAAAGTCGAATTTGGTTAACTTACCTTCGTGGTCAGTTAAGGATGAAGATAGTTGGAGGTAAGCTTCTAAAACTCGGTATAGGTATGTTGAATGTTGTGAGGTGAATTCCAACTTGAGGAGTAGAATTTTGTTGAGTTTTCATGGTGTAGATTACGGTATGAGGAGATGAATTTTCTTTATCATGTTATCTCAAGTAGTGGTCACGGTAGACCCATCGAGGATGATGTAGTGTTGTAGTGGGAAAGTCCAAAATTTGTTGCGGGTATTGGAAGATTTTATGGGCATAACCAGTAACAATCGCAGTTATTTGAGACGAGGTCAAGAATGAGATATTCTTAATGAATGAAATGTTGGTATTAGTAAGAATGTGAAAGTATTAGAGATGCAACTTATGTCGATTAAGGATGAATAAGTGACGTTAACCGAGGAAAAGATAAGTGGTGTTAGAGGAAAAATAAATTCGACAGGGAGTGAATCATGTTTAAGATGTCAAAATATTGACATGTGTTAAGAAAATGTTGGAAGTTTCTTTTACCGATCATATGATGAGATGTATTACCGAGATTGCATTTGAAATAAGATTGATTGAACATATATGGATCCTAGATGTTATGAGATTTAAAGGGAGACTAAGAGTTGTGAATGTCGTTAAAGTTCTCCGCATGGATAAGGACTTCAAATGGGGACAAAATGAGTTATGGTGTATTTGGTATGTTAGCGTCTCATGAGGAGGAAAATACTTAACGTTTGTGCGATGCTAAGTGCGGGTGAAGGAGATTATGTAAATTGTTTGATCAATGGTATCTCATCGGCGATATCGGATGAGAGTAAGTTTGGAAGAAGTCGTAAACCTTAAAGGAAGATTATTGGACCATGGTGCTTGGGTGACTTGAGCACAAGTTCTAAAGGCATTATTATAGTTTAGTGCGGTGGTTTATAATCCATTGTGATTGTCGGCTATCTATTGACAAATTGAGGAACTGATCACCCTTAATCTCTTGTTGATAATAGACGGGATCGTGTTGGATTTAATAGACTTATCTTGCAAGCTTGATAGTGTGTGAAGTGGTTGACGTTCTATTGAGGGGATAGTAGACTTGGAAATTATATAGCAGGTCGAAGACTTGAGTGTGTATGCAAGTTGAAGCCGTGGAGTGGAAGGTTGGAATGTAAGAAGGTGAACAGTGATTTTTGGTAGATATTAAGGAGAAAGTCTAAAGATAAATATGAAACTTGTAGAGCTGGCAGTTGATGAAAATCAAATGAAGATAGTGACCTAAGGTAAATGATCAAAGTCGCGTAGCGGAAGCGTAATGTGATGCACTTTGTTATGCGAGTATGATTTCTTTTGGAAGTCACAAATTAAACATTAGAAGGTGTGGGTTTATGAAACTAGAGATTTAGAATAAATTGTTGGGTGAAGGGTTCTATGCCTTATTGATGTTACATCCATTATAAGAGATGTATTAATTTGCAAGCTCTATCGTTGGAACGTAGCCTTGTAGTACTAGCATTGTGTATAAATGTTGTGGACATTGCGGTTGTGTGGAGGTTCTTATAATTGAGTTGCGGTGTAATGAAGTGATAAATCGTGTATCTTAGAGTGAATGGGATAAGGAGGTGGTGATGTATTCTTAACTTGATAGCAATGGATCGTGTGGGATTCTAGTGGTTGAATAAGAAGGATATTTGTTAGTGATATTGGAAATGATGTCAAACATGACGTGATAGTTGGAAGGAAGGATTTCAAGAGCTGAAGAGGAGGTTGACTAGTGCTCCGATCTTCATGTTGCCGAATCCGACTAAGTCTTTTGTTGTGTACTGTGACGCATCATTAATGGGAATAGGTGGTGTGTTGATGCAATATAAGCAGGTTGTGGCTTATGCTTCACGACAATTGAAAGTGCATGAAAGGAGTTATCCGACGCATGATTTAGAGTTGGCAGCTGTTGTATTTGTTTTAAAGTTAGGGAGGCATTATTTATATGGTTCTCGATTTGAGATATTAGTGATCATAAGAGCACGAAATATCTCTTTGATTAGGAAGAGTTGAAGCAGTTTGAGTCAAAGAGATCGCATTGAAGAAGTAGCTTGGGAGGACCGCGGATGGAAATGTTACATGGGGCGGAGAGTCGGATGAAGGACTCGTATCCGACTGATTCGTCTAAGTGGTGTTTTCGAGGACGAAAACTCTTTTAGTGGGGAGAGTTGTGACACCCGATTTTATTCGAAATTAAATAAAGAGGAATTTAATTATTTAATTAATTAAAGACTTGAATTAATTATATTTTGGAATTTATGGGATTAATTGAAGAAAAGAAGAGATGGAGGTGTGAGGTGTAATTAGGGGTGTGAGGAGTAAATTACACTACACTTACTAATTACCATTTGTTTTATTTTATTGGAATAAATAAAGGATTATTAGAAGGAATATAAAAGGAAAAGAAAAGAAAATAGGTCTTTTTGGAGAAAGTTATTATACGTAGAGTTGGAGAAGAGAAGAGAAGAAGGAAAACCTAGAAGCGTCAGAATCTCGAAGAACCCACAAGGTAAGGGGTGATTTCGATTGGTTATTGCTTATTATAGGTTTTGATGTTAATATTATAGACCATGGCATGTTAGGAAATCTGTGTTTAGGAAATTCTAGGTTTCCATGGATGTATACCTAATAGTGTCAGTTGGTGTCAGATTGAGTCTGATTGTGTCAGAACATGTATGGAATAAGATTAGAGTGTCAGTAGATGAAAATAGATGATGAAAAATGATGTGTTTTAGTGTTCCCATGGTTGGGGTTCCCTTTGAAAAATTGGTAAAAATTGGAAAATTGCACTTAGGAACCGGTTCTGTGTATGAGGAACGGGTTCCATATATTTTCGACAACGAGGTTTTGGAACTTTTAGGAACCGGTTCACATATGTAATGAACGGGTTCCAACTAAATTTTGAAAAATGTCAAACTTTGAAAATTCATAACTTTCAAACCGTAAGTCCGTTTTGGCGCCGTTTTGGACGTTATTTTCTAAATTTAAAGCTCTATTTTATGAAATGAAAATATTTTCCAAAACTTGAAATTATTTTGAAAATGGGCCAAATTCGAAATAGATGACTATTGGTAGCATATTGATGTGTATCGTAGAGATCTGTGGTGATGGATATATTGATCTGAGTGAATGTAAACCGTGTTAATTTGTTGTTATTTGTGTGCATGATGGTTGGATCATCATGTTTTTGGGTTGATTCGGTTTATGATAATTGGTGTAGTCATGATTGTATTGATATCATGTGTTTGTTGGTGTTGTATATGGTGATGGCTTTTGACCTTAATTGTCGATGTTGTGAGAATTGTTCATGATAGGGATTATATCATGTTGTGGGTGATGAGGGTGTATGATGTAGGTGGTCATAACTTTGTGTTGATGTATGCATGATTGGTTGATATATCATGTTGATTGGTTTGCATGTTTATCTTGATGTTAGATGTATGCATGATTAGTGGATATATCATGTTGATTGTGAGATTCGATTATGTTCAATGAATGTATACATAGGCGATTGATGTTGCATGCTAGTGATGTGCGTGCATTGCATTATTTTGGTGAAGCTAATTCCCATTGTGCGAATTTGGCTTGGATTGCCGATAACCGATGCAGAGTGAGGATGGGTGGTTAAATTTGGATTAGTGTCCAGTGGTTATGGACGAATCGATGGTGCTTATCCGGTTGATGAATGGATCGGTGTTGGGTGACTTGGTCACAGTCGGTACCGCATGCATTGAGTGCATTATATTTGTATGGAATAGTAACATGTTAGGATGTCTTCGGTGTTACTATTCTCGATTGATGATTGTTGTGCATGATGATTATATGGTTGTAATTGTGTATTGAATGCGGGTTATGTTGAAATGGGTGGATTAATATGCTTGAAATATATTGTTAATTGAGAAGCTTATAATATGCTTTAATTATGAGAAGTCTCACCCTTACTTTACCATTTCAGATTAAAGTTAGCAGCTGAAGAGTCGGTGAGGATGGCTCTAGAGCTCATCGTTTAGTCCGCGTGTCAGTGTCATGCTCTGATTAGATTGTAACACTGGGGAATGTTAGATGAGGAATTAGACTTGGTCTATTATTTATTTAAAACTTAGTAGGAATAATGTTGATTGAATTTATTCCGTTTTTGGTTATGGTATCTTTCCGCTGTGTAAGACATGGTCTTAGCTTGATTGAAATTAATTGGAAATGTTGATCCTCGATTAGCATAGCTCTTGTTTGAATGAAGGTTTATTCTATTTATTAATTGTGACATCCCGTGATTACTGTGTTAAACTCTGATTAATGATGATTTAAATGTTAATCTAATTAATATATTCGGGGTATTTAGATGGGGTGTTACAATAGTGGTATCAGAGCATAGTCGGTCGTTGTGACCAGTGTCTTAATGTCATTACTCATACATATCGACATGTGTGAAACAACATCGGTGCTTGTTTTCCTAACTACTTGGTTGCAGGAGTGGTTTGGAAGCAAGTGGGGGAGAAGCTTTACTTCTCCGATATGTTTTGGTGTGAAGAGTTGGATCGATGTGTTATTGATTATATGAGTGCCAATGTTGGTTAGACTGCGTAGTTCCCGAATTCGGAGGATTACAATTCGAAATTGATATGATGGTCAGACGAGGTTCTCTTAAGTGGTAACAATTAAGTACTTGTGTTGTTCGCATCACTGAGAGTAGAGGACGATGGTATGGATAATGGTGTCTCCGTTAGGTGTGAGTTCCCTAACTATGGTGAATCACGTTTCAGGCCACGAAAATGCAATTGAACTATCCGAGCTTGCAAACTTTGTTTTAAACACAAAACAAACATCAAAACATGTTAAAAACGCATGAGAATTAAAAATCGATTTTGGAAAAAAAGTTTGACAAACCGAAATCGGGATTGCTTGATTCTTGATGTCTTTGAGGTAAGGGTCTAGATCGATTCAAGAGGCTTCAAGGAATGCAATGGAGTGCTTGGAATCAATAAACGATCTAAAACCAAAGGCTGAGAATGCTTGAAAGCCGCAATTTTTGGCTTTAGCTTAGGGTTCTTTTGAGCAATTTTACATTCTTTCTCATGTTGTATGCATTGTATATTTATAATGGATGGATTTTGGGCTCAATAGAAGAGCAAATATTGATCAATCAATGTAAAAAATATTTGATTTTGTATGAAATCAAATCTTCCTTTCTTGATCCAATTTCAATCAATTTCTTGCCAAATCAATGCAAATTTCGAAATTTTCCAGCTTGTATGAGTTGCTTGGATCTCAAGAATGAGAGAAAAATCAACTTTGCATTTAATTTTGATTTTATACCTTATTTTTTAATTTAATTTGTTTTTCAATGAATAAAATCCAAATTAAATAGAAAAATAAAGACAAAATTCGTGGCTTTGGGCTTGAAGGTTCCAAATAAGATAAGGAACAAGTTTAAACCAAGAAAAACTAGGCCCATTTGCAAAATTTTGGGTTTCGACAAGTATTTCTCTTTTTGTGCACTTCTTCAAAAATGCCCAACTTGTGCAAGGTGTATTTTGCTCAATTTTCCACATTTTGGAGTGTTCTTGGACTTTTTAGAAAGCTCTAGGTTTCCTCTAAACAACCTCTTTGGTTTCATCTCAATTGGAGTTTCCATGCTCAATAAAACTTCAATACAAAAAGTTGACTTTTTGTTGATTTTGAAAAGGACCTGTAATGTTTTGATCCATACCTTCCAAATGAAGCATTTTTTGAACATTCTTGTGAGACATGAAGTTGTAGAGAATTGAATTCTCTTCAAAATGAGAAGTGGTGGCAAAATTTCTGAGAAAGTATGAAGAAGTTATGCTCAGTCAAAGTTCAGTTGACTTTTCATTGAAAAACCCTAATTTGGAAAGTTTTGACTTTTGAGCAAATCTTGATTTTTCTTGATGAATCATGATCAAACCTTGATCAAATGATGAACGTGACTTCAAAATGAGGATGTTGACTAAAAATCAGGAAGTTTGACTGTATGTTGACCACAATTGACTTTTTGTCCAATACAACTGATTTTCAACCATCTGAGCAATTGGCTGAGGAAACTTGACTTGTAAGGCTTGAAACTTGACATGGAGAATCTTTGAAGTATATGAGGAGGCATGATGACCATTGGAGATGCTGGAAATCCATCTTGATCTGAGAATTGCCAAACCCTAGTTTGGGTTGGTTGTCTAGGAGAGGGTTTGTCTGATCAACCCTTGAGGAATCCTTGAGTATAGATGTATGAAATGTTTTGAGAAGTAGGAGGGAAAATTTTGGGGTATGACAGCTGCCCCTGTTCAATCTTCTTGTACTGGAAGGGTTAGGTTGGCATGCTTGCCTTTCGCGACCTGGAGGTAGAAGATGATTGAACACTCGAGTACACCTGAAAATTTGCACTCGCCGTTGGCTGATGATGCGGGAATGGGCTTACAGATGCCATTTGGAGAAGCTGGAGATTTCGTTGGGGAATGAGTCATATGCTAGACTCGAGAATGTCGTCTGAATAGGAGAAACATTGGAGATGGGCTTAAGATGCCATCGGGAGAGAACGATGCTGGGGAGCAAGCCGTACGCTAGGCTCTGCAGATATTCCCAAAAATAGAAGAAAGCGTGGAGATGGGCTTAAGATGCCATCCAGAGGGAGTCGTACGTTAGACTCGTGCTCATCTTTGAATGAAGTTATTGGTTTGTATTGGTTTTTAACCAAATATGCAGCATTCTGAAAGCGGAGAGATGTCGACAAATAGTCGGAGATGGGCTTAAGATGCCATCTAAGGCAACTGGGTCGTACGCTAGACTCTGTAGTTGCTGTTGATAATAGGAGAGAGTTAGAATAAATCTTCGTCTTGATTACTCTGAGAGGATAATAGTCGGCAGAATGTGGATAGCTTCCCTGTTATGCTTCGGGTATTGATCCAATGCGTGTTATCGGAGGATAACTTGTGATCGTTCGGATAGGGTTTCCCGTCTGGCTTCGGGTGTTAATCCTGGATCTGTTGTCGGAGGACAACTAGGGCGGTCATTCGGATAGGGTTTTCCGTCTGGCTTCGGGCATTAATCTTGGACCTGTTGTTTCAGAAGTGATTTTCACCTGTTTGGAAAAAACAAAAGAAACTTGATAGAATATAGTTAGTCTTATGCAGATTATGATGCATGACAGTGTGTATGAATGACATATGCACAAATTATGACTTTTTATGAGTAATGTATGAATGATAGATGTTGTGGTATTTCAAAACATATCCATCTTGAAGAAGATGCGGACGTTACGCTTGAGATTCGACTTACATTCGGGACGACGGATTAGAAACCGAGAAGAAGATAACCTTGATTCCTCCGATGCACTATCGACCAAGTCTTGAGCCTAGATGTTGTTGAGGATGGTAGAGATCGAGAGGTACCCTTTGGGGATCTTGTGCATAGTCCTTTGGGGAAGTTTATGAGGCGCTCTCTTGATTCTTGCGCATAGATCACGCTGAGGAACATTTGATAGTTCTTTGGGAGGCCGGGTCGGAAGGATCGGAGCCGTCGAAATCTCTAGGGGAATAAAGATGTAGGTTTCCTCGATGCCTTTCGACCAAGTCTTGAGTCCGGATATTGCTACTGTTGGGGGATGATGATTGTTGAGAGATATTCTGCTGGGGACAAATACCTCCGCTGGTGACGAGTCGTTATTGCTCGGAGACCGATGTAACGAGGTTCGATTGAGTGGAATCCTTTGCTCGGGGACTAACGTGACGGAGCCTGGAAGGTCTGGACTAGTGGAGAAAAATGTGTACTCCAATAGGGGAAGGTTTGTAGTGAGCGACACCTCTGTCGGGATTGTACTTTGTAGGGGAATGTATTGGCGACTTTCGTCGTCATCTCAATTCCTAGAGCCTGTAGCAATTAATTTCGTATGTTCACTTTTCGCATGTTTCTAAACAGATTTTTATTGTCATATGCATATAATCATTCAAAGCAAATGTTGGACTTTATGCAAACAACAACAGTGAGAATTGTATAGAGAAAGAAACTTGTATTAATTTGAAATGTGGCGTATGGCCAAGTAGTTTGTACACAAAGAAAAGTAAGAAGCTATGCGGAAACAATCTCGTTGAGTTCAACTATGCTAGTACTCATATATTTCGACTATCTCATCTCCTTCTGTCGATGAAAGTGGTGAATCGATTTTCGCCATTTGAATCTTGAATGCTGATAGTAGTCTGTAGATAGGTGATCTGGACGAGACATAGTCATATGCTTGAATCCCTAACTTTTGCCTAGACCGCCCTTTCGGGTTTTCAGTCCACCGGGATACCCTTTTTTGCCCAAGCCGCCTTTGCAGGTTTTCGACTTGCCGGGTGTACATGTTTTGTATATATTCTTAATTTTTGCCCAAACCTTTTTGGTTCTCCAAGATGCCCTTACTTTTGCCTAGGTCAGTAGACCTAGCGGGTCTCTTTTATGCGTAGTATTTTTTGACTATGTCTGCGTTCACAGGGTGTGGGAAGTCTTCGTCATTCATAGTGCTAAGTACCATAGCCCCACCAGAAAATACTGACTTGACTACAAATGGTCCCTCATAGGTGGGAGTCCATTTTCCCCTAGGATCACCTTGTGGAAGAATGATGCGCTTGACTACTAGATCACCGATTTGGTAGACTCGATGCTTGACCTTCTTGTTAAATGCTCTAATCATTCGTTTCTGATAGATCTGTCCATGGAAGATGGATGCGAGTCGTTTCTCATCAATCAAGTTGATATGATCAAGGCGAGTTTGGACCCAATCGTCTTCGTCTAACTCTGCGTCCTGGAGGACTCTGGTTGAGGGTATTTGAACCTCGATTAGTAGAACTGCTTCCATACCGTATACAAGAGAGAAAGGGGTTGCCCCTGTCAAAGTTCGTGCTGAAGTGCGATAACCATGAAGAGAAAATGATAACATCTCATGCCAATCTTTGTAAGTCACTGTCATCTTCTGTATGATCTTCTTAATATTCTTGTTGACGGCTTCCACTGCGCCATTCATCTTAGGCCGATACGGAGAAGAGTTGTGATGCTTGATCCTGAACTGCGTGCAGAGTTCGGTGATCAGTTTGTTGTTGAGATTAGAACCATTATCTGTGATAATCCTTTCGAGAGTGCCATACCGACAGATAAGATTATGCTTGATGAATCGAGCCACGACATTCTTGGTAATAGATGCGGACGAGGCTGCTTCCACCCACTTGGTGAAATAATCAATTGCCACAAGGATAAAACGATGTCCGTTAGAAGCAGTGGGCTTGATTTCCCTAATCATGTCGATGCCCCACATTGAAAAAGGCCAAGGAGAAGTTAAAACATTCAGAGGTACCAGAGGTACGTGCACTTTGTCTGCATATATCTGGCATTTGTGACAAGATCGAGCATAGCGGTGACAATCAGCTTCCATGGTGGACCAATAGTAACCCATTCTCAAAATCTTCTTAGCCATGGTTGTCCACTGGAATGGGTACCAAATGCGCCTTCATGTAACTCTTCCATGATACGTCCCGCCGTTTTCTGGTCTACACAGCGAAGTAAGCACAAGTCGTGATTGCACTTGTATAAGATGTCGTTGCTGAGGAAGAATTTGGATGCGAACCTTCTTAAAAACTTCTTATCATTGACAGATGCCCCTGCGGGATATTCCTGAGTCTCAAGATACCTCTTCACGTCGTAGTACCAAGGTTTCTCTTCTATATCAAGTTCATAATAATATGCCGGTTCGTCAAACTTTTCGATGATGATTTGGGGAGCCTCGTTGTCCCATATGACCTTGAACATAGATGACATAGTAGCTAACGCGTCCTCCAACTGATTCTCTTCTCGTGGAATGTGATTGAAAGTGATTTCTTCGAAGTAGGGGATCAAACTTAGAACATGCTCTCGATCACGAATGAGATTCGGATGCTTAGTATCCCACTTCATATGTCGGTGATCACTAAAGGTGAGTCTCCATACACTTGTAAGAACTTGATTCTTAAGTTAATAGCGACTTTGATACCCATGATGCAGCCGTTCGGCCATGTTGTTGGTACAATGAAACATAATCTGGCGGTGAAAGGCGTATGTCACTTTAGGAGATGTAATGATGGGCCAATGCCATTGCCAAGTGCGTTTGAGGCTCCATCAAAGACCATGGTCCATCGAGATCCTTGTTCGGGTCCTTCGTCTAGTCACAGTTCTTCACAATCGGTAACTAACAAAACATCTTAGATCGGAAACTCGAGCGCATGGTGATAGTCATATACGACGATGAGCCAAATGATCGCTACTACACTTCCTTTGATCGCTTTCGAAGTATATTGGATGTCGTATTGAGTCCACATCATCGCCATCTTGCTATTCTTGGGAGAGAGTGGGTTTCTCAAATATGTATTTTATCGGATCCATCTTTGAGATCAATAAGGTAGTGTAGTCAACATATCTTTGTCTTAGTCGTGACATTGACAATGACGCAAGATTTCTCATTGTGAGTATCTTGTTTCACGATCGGTAAACTTTTGCTAAGGTAGTATATTGCATACTCTTTTCGACCGGACTCGTCATGTTGCCCAACACACACCCATTGAGTTCTCTAACACTGTTAAGTACATGATAAGAGGTCTTCCTTGATGACATCGGGATAGGAGGATTACATGGGTACTCCTTGATTTTATCAAAAGCGATCTGGAAATCGTCGTTCCATTCTACCAGTTGATCTTTCTTTAGTAACTTGAAGATTGGCTCACAAGTAGCAGTTAGATGTGCAATGAATCTGGCAATGTAATTCAGACGTCCCAAGTAACCTCTGACTTCCTTCTCGGTGCGGGGCGCTGGAATTTCTTGAATAGCTTTTACCTTGGCGGGGTCGACTTCAATACCTCTACCACTGACAACAAATCCTAGTAGTTTACCGGATCTGACTCCAAAGGTGCACTTGTTGGGATTAAGTCTCAGTTTGTACTTCTTCAACCTATCAAACAGTTTCCGCAGATGATCAAGATGTTCTTCTTCAGTCTGTGATCTAGCTATCATGTCGTCAACGTAGACCTCCATCTCGTGATGAATCATGTCATGAAATAATGCCACCATAGCACGCTGATAAGTGGCGCCAGCGTTTTTCAGTCTGAATGGCATGACCTTGTGGTAGAATGTGCCCCTTGTAGCAGTAGTCTTTTCCATGTCTTGAGCCATTTTGATCGGTTATGGGAAAACCATCCATGAAGGAGAAAACCTTATCTTTGGCGGTGTTGTCGGATCTACGTAATCCACACATTCGTACCTTGCCATCCTTCTTGGGCATAGGCACCACATTAGCCACCTGTGGATAGGAAGTATGACTAAGAAACCGGCATTGAGCGCTTCATAACTTGGCTTTAATTTCTCGACATCTCGGGACGCATCACGAGACCTTATTTCTTGGGAAAACCTTCTTTTATCGTGTCGGTGTACCACAATATCAATGTTCAAACTGGCATGTCTTAAATAAAGCAAAAACCTCCATATAATCTCGCATCGAACCAACCTTTCTTTAACAACATTCTCAGTCCGCTCCTATCTTGATCTCTTTTACATCTTCATCGATTACCTAAATTCACACCAGCGGGCTCTTGTGTGTATAACTCACTCTTCTTGTTGTAGCAGTCTGACAAGTTCTCCTGGCACTTCACAATCTTCCTCACCTTCGTCTTTGGCTTGGTAGATCGGATTATCGAAGTCATATTTAGCAATAGCATAGCCGTTATCAACAAGATTCGGAGTGATTCTGCAGTGTATCACGTGGGTGTGTGTAAGAAACACATAGCTTTTTTGAAGGGGTGATAAAAGAAAGAAAGCAACATTTAAATGCAAAAGTCCAACGATTTTATTGAATGAAAATATACAAATGACAGATAATAACCCTCACAAACGAGCCATGATGCCCCGGGCAAGGTGTAACACGGTGAACTGACTTTGAGATTATTTGTATCGCAAAGGTGCGGATAGCAAGAGTCGCCACCGACTTTTCTTTTATCCAATTAAGGGAAGGTAAAAAGTACAGAAAAAGACCTTCGTTAGATTCTGAGTAAGGGAGAAGGTTATGAAAAGGGAAGGTATTAGCACCCTTTCCATCCGTAGTTATCTGGGCTCTTAGTTACTCTTAGATCATTTTCAAAATAGTGCTTTCTGTGTGTTTGACAAAAAATGTTTTGAAAAGGCATTTCGCTTTGACTTTGTAATGATTCATGTAGGAATATATACAAAGTGTTCGGAAATGTTTCGTTTTTGAAAAGAGTTTGAACTTTGACAAAAGTGTGAGGTGTGAAAAGTATTTTGATAGAGCAAGCAACTAAGAGTCTTATTACCTACTCAGAATTGGTCGTTTTCGTGTTGTTTTACGTTCCCTTAGAATAGCGCTATCCGTACCATTAGTTGGTAGGTAACTCCATTCGTTGGATGTAAGAGGGACATTCGAAGGGACATCGTATGGTCATAGAAAGCAACTTGTAGGAAGTATCCTAGCACATTCGAAGGGACTATCATCATTTTTCGTAGGCGACAATCGAGGTCAAGATCATGTTTTCGGAGGCGACATCGTGGGTCTATGATCTTTGTATCGAAGGGACTATGATGATTTGTTTTGAAGGTAAAGGTGCTAGGATACCTCTACGTTCAAGTGACTTGACCATTTGAATTCGTAAAGGCAACAAGAGAGAATTACCCTAAGGGGTGCATGTGTGAAATAGTGTGTTGATTTGGTATTTTATCTTGGAGTTAAGGTGATCTATGTCCAATTTTAATCTTGCCACACGCCTAATTACTAGCAGTTTATAAGATGCGGAAGGTAAATAGCAGAAAGGTAAAGTGCGGAAAGATAAATCCTACGCTATTACATGGCTTTGGGGCAGATACATAATTGAGAGTGCGGAAAATAAAAGTCCTAATTAAGCTATTACATCCCATAGGCAATTACATAATTTGAAAAGCGATAAAATTGTCAAAGCGGTATAACTGTGAAACGGATGCAAAATCGGAAGAAAATTGCATAAGAGGAAAATGTTAGTAAAAATAAGTATTTTTGAATGAGAAAATTTTTTTATGCAAATAATGACATTAATATGATAAAATAATTTTTGGGGCATTTTTGGAGTTAATTTGATAATTAAAAATCAATTAAAAGCTATTTAAATGATAAATTAGTAATTAAATTAAATATGCATGCAAAAATAATAATTTTAATTTTAAAAATAAAACAAATATTTTTCTGATGAGTATGCAAAAAATAAATATTTTTGGTGTTTTTTAAATGCATGATAAAAATATTCAAAGATAAATTAAATAGTATGAAAATATTAAAAGAAAATAGAAAATAGAAAATATGAAAAATATGCAAACTTGTAAAGAGCAAAAATATATTGGTCCCTTTAGGAATTGAACCGGTGACCTTGGCTTCACATCCCGCGCCTTGACCAAGCGGTGGGCGTCACGTGTTAGGAAAATACAACGAATTGTTTTTAAGCGGTGTCACTACGATTGCCCAGGAAAAGATCTTCATCTTCTTCGTTTGAATTAAGAATTTTGCATCGGTCTTTCTTGACGCTAAGGCCCTGCAATTTCTAAAATCTCATACACATAATATAAATGGTGTCGTCGAGGAATCGATTGTAAATGACATTCTAAACACGATGGTGGTGGTCTTTTGGTCCAATTTTTCCGTTTTAAGGAAACTGATTTGGTTGAGAAAACCCTAATCATGGTGATTCGTGTTTCAGGCCATGGAAATGCGATTAAACCATCCAGAAAGCTTGCAAACTTCAAACTAAACACAAAACACACAACAAAACATGTTAAAAATGCATGGATAACAGAATTCGATTTTTGAAGAAGTGTGACAAACCGAAATCGTATTTGCTTGATTCTTGATGTTTTTGAAACTTGTAAAGGTTTGGATCGACTCTAAACAACCCAAGGAACACGATGGAATGCTCAAAATTGATTGAAACAAGCTAGAACCAAGGCTGCTAGTGACTTGTAGTGCACATATATTTTGAGTTTAGGTTAGGGTTCTTGAGGCAATTTTTTTGTCCTCTCTTGTGTGATTTGTATTGTATATTTATAATGGATGGAAATTGAGCTGATTTGAGGAACAAATAATCATCAATCAATGCAAAGATTATTTGATTTTGTACAAAATCAAATCTTATCATTTTTGATCAATTTCAATCAATTTCTTGCCAAATCTTTATCAATTTCGAAATTGACAGCTTTTGGTGAGTTGTTTGGACCTCAAGGATGAGAGAAAAAATCAATTTGCATTTAATTTTGATTTTATACCTTATTTTTTAATTTAATTTGTATTTAAATGAATAAAATTCAAATTAAATAGAAAAAATAAAGTTAAAATTCGTGGCATTGGGCTTGGATGTTCCAAATTGTCTAAGGAACAAGTTTGGATGAAGAAAAACTAGGCCCATTTGCAAAAAAAAATTATTTTTACAAGTATCTCTCTTTGTGCACTTCTTCAAAAAGACCCAACTTGTGCAATGTGTATTTTGCTCAATTTTCCACATTTTTTAGTGTTCTTGGACTTTTTGGAAAGCTCTAAGTGTCCTCTAACCAACCTCTTTGGTTTCATCTAAATTGGAGTTTCCATGCTCAATAAAACTTCAAAACAAAAAGTTGACTTTTTGTTGACTTTGAAAAAGGACCTGTAATGTTTTGATCCATACCTTCCAAATGAAGCATTTTTTGAACATTCTTGTGAGACATGAAGTTATAGAGAATTGAATTTCCTTCAAAATGAGAGGTGGTGGAAAAATTTCTGAGAAAGTATGAAGAAGTTACGTTCAGTCAAAGTTCAGTTGACTTTTCCTTAAAAAACCCTAATTTGGAATGTTTGACTTTTGATCAAATCTTGAGTTTTCTTGATGAATCATGATCAAACCTTGATCAAATGATGCATGTGACTTCAAAATGAGAATGTTGACCAAAAATCAGGAAGTTTGTCTGTATGTTGACCACAGTTGACTTTTGATCAATCTGTTGATTTTCAACCATCGAGCAATTATCTGAGGAAACTTGACTTGTGAGGCTTGAAACTTGACATGGAGAGTCTTTGAAGCATGTGAGGAGGCATGAAGACCATTGGAGATGTTGGAAGTCCATCTGGATCTGAGAATTGCCAAACCCTAGTTTGGGTTGATTGTCTAGGAGAGGGTTTGTCTGATCAACTCTTGAGGAATCCTTGAGTGTAGATGTATGAAATGTCTTGAGAAGTAAGAGGGAAAATTTTGGGGTATGACAGCTGCCCCTGTTCAATATTCTTGTATTGGAGGGGTTAGATTGGCATGCTTTGCCTTCGTGACTGGAGGTGAAGATGATTGAACACTCAGTACACACTTTCAGTTGCTTTGCGATGGCGGGAATGGGCTTCTGATGCCATTTGGGAGTTGGAGACTTATTTGGGGAATGAGTCGTATGCTAGACTCGAGATTATCGTATGGATAGGAACTAGCAAAGATGGGCTTAAGATGCCATGGGTGATCGATGTTGGGGGTGAGCCGTCGCTAGGCTCGTGAGCGTTTA
Source organism: Vicia sativa (assembly GCA_021764765.1). NCBI lineage: Eukaryota > Viridiplantae > Streptophyta > Magnoliopsida > Fabales > Fabaceae > Vicia > Vicia sativa. The sequence goes on along the minus strand of CM038793.1, from coordinate 150,102,669 downwards.
CGGAAAGGAGCATGGAGATGGGCTTAAGATGCCTTGGGAAGTGTCGTTAGACCATGCTTGTCTTTGAATGAAGTTATTGGTTTGTATTGGTTTTTAACCAAATATGCAACGATACGGCGGAGAAATGTTGATAAGTAATCGGAGATGGGCTTAAGATGCCATCAAGGCAGGTAAATGCGCTAGACTCTGTAGTTCTTTGTTGATAGTAGAGAGAGTCATAATACATCTTCGTCTTGATTACTCTAAGGGGATAGTAGTTGGAAAAATGTGGATAACTTCCTGTTGTGCTTGGTATTGATCAATGCACATTGGGAGGTAACTTGTGATCATTCGAGATAGTTTTCCGTCGGCGGGTATTAATCACGGATACATTGCCGGAGGACAACGGCGATCGTTCGAATAGTTTTCCGTCGGCGGGCATTAATCTGGACCGGTTGTCGGAGGACAACTAGGGCGGTCTTCGAATAGTTTTCCGTCGGTTTTGGGCATTAATCACGGACACATCGTTTGAGTGATTTTCACCTTTGGAAAAACAAGAGAAACTTTTGACAGAATATTGTTAGTCTTATGCAAAGTATGATGAATGACGATGTGTATGAATGACATATGCATAAATTATGACTTTCATGAGTAATGTATGAATGATAGATGTTGTGGTATTTCAAAACACATCCATCTTGAAGAAGATGCGGATGTTCTGCTTGAGGATTTCGACTTACATTGGGGATGAAGCAGGATGGAGATCACGAGAAGAAGATAACTACGATTCCCCGATGCACTATCTGACCAAGTCTCGGGCCTAGATATTTGTTGAGGATAATAGAGATCGAGAAACCCATTGTTGAGGATCTCATACATAGACCCTGCTGGGGAGAGTCTAGGAGGTACTCTATTGGGGATCTTGCGTGTAGATCCTGCCGGAGAGTATTTGGTAGTTGCTTTGGGAGGCCGGGTTAGAAGGATCGGAGCCGTTGAAATCTGGTTGGGGAATAAAGGCGTGAGTTTCCTCAGATGCACTATCGACCAAGTTTCAGTCGCTCTTGATCTTCTTGGGGAAATGGGGAACTGTTGAGGGATATTCTGCTGGGGATAAATACCTCGGCTGGGGATGAAATGTTATTGCTCGAAGACTGATGTAACATGATTTAGTTGAGTGGAATCACTACTCGGGGACTAACGTATACTCCTCTAGGGAAGGTTTGTAGTGAGTGACACCTCTGTGGGGATCATGCTCTGCGGGGGAATGCATTGGCGACCTTCGTCGTCATCTCAATTCCTAGAGCCTATAGTAATTACTTTTGTATGCTCATTTTTCGCATGTTTGTAAATAGATTTTATTGTCAAATGCATATAATCATTCAAAGCAAACGTTGGACTTTATGCAAACGACAACAGTGAAAATTGTAAAGAGAAAGAAACTTGTATTTATTTGAAGTGTGGCGTATGGCCAAGTAGTTTGTACACAAGAAAAGTAAAAGCTATGCGGAAACAATCTCGTTAAGTTCCAACTATGCTAGTACTCATATATTTTGACTATCTCATCTCCTTGCTGTCAGTAGAAAGTGAGTGAATTGATTTTTGCCATTTGAATCTTGAATGTTGATAGTAGTCTAGAAGTAGATAGGCGATCTGGACGAGACATAGTCATACGCTTAAATCCCTAACTTTTGCCTAGACCGCCCTTCGGGTTTCGGTCTTCGGGATACCCTTTTTGCCCAAGCCGCCAGGGCTTTCGACTTCTTAGGGTGTACATGTTTTGTATATATCTAACTTTTGCCGAACCCTTTTGGTTCCCAGGATGCCCTTATTTTTCCTAGGTCGATCGATCTAGCGGGTCTCTTTATCGTAGTATTTTTGACTATATCTGCGTTCACGAGGTGTGGGAAGTCCTCACCATCCATGGTGCTAAGTATCATAGCTCCGCGGAAAATCTGTCTTGACTACAAGCGGTCCCTCGTGGGTGGGAGTCCATTTTCCCACAGGATCACCTTGTGGAAGAATGATGAGCTTGACTACTAGATCACCGACTTGGTAGACTCGGTGCTTGACTTTCTTGTTAAATGCTCGATCATTAAGCACGATCTCATCCATGGCACATGGATGCGAGTCATTCTCATCAATCAAATTAATCGGTCAAGGCGATGCGGACCACCGTCTTCGCTTAACTCTGCGTCACGGAGGACTACGGTTAAGTATCCGAACCTCGATTGGTCTTCCATACATACAAGAAGTAAGGGGTCGCCCTGTTGATGTTCGTCTTGTGGTGCGATAAGTGAAGAGCAAATGGTAACATCTCGGGCCAATCTTTGTAGTTCTTGTCATCTTACGTATGATCTTCTTAATGTTCTTGTTGGCGGCTTCCCTGCGCCATTCATCTTAGGCCGATAAGGAGAAGAATTGTGATGCTTGATCTTGAGCTGCGTACGAGGGTGATCATCTTGTTGTTGAGATTGGAACCATTATACGTGATAATCCTTTGAAGTGCCATCTTGACGGATAAGATTATGCTTGATGAATCGAGCCTGACATTCTTAGTAGCAGATCTGAATGAAACTTCTACCCACTTAGTAAAGTAATCAATTTCCACAAGGATAAGGCGGTGTCCATTGGGGCATGGGCTTGATTTCTCCAATCATGTCAATGCCCACATTGCGAAAGGCAAGGCGGTTAAAACATTGAGTCTTGGAGTGCGTGCTTTGTCGGCATAAATCGGCATTTGTGACAAGATCGGGCATAGCGGTGACAATCGACTTCCATGGTGGACCAATAGTAATCGGTTCTCAAAATCTTCTTAGCCATTGTATGACCAGAGTGGGTACCAAATCGCCCTCGTGTAACTCTTCCATGATCGTTCCATTTGTTTCAGGTCTACACAGGAGTAAGCCAAGTCGTGGTTGCGTTTGTATAAGATGTCGTTCTTGAGGAAGAATTTGGATGAACCTTCTCAAAACTTCTTATCGTTGTGGATGCCTGCGGGATATTCACGAGTCTCAAGATACCTCTTCACGTCGTAGTACCAAGGTTTCTCTTCTGTATCAAGCTCATAACAATATGCTGGTTCATCAAACTTCTCAATGATGATCTGGGGAGCCTCGTTGTCCCATCTGACCTTGAACATAGACGACATAGTAGCTAACGCGTATGCCAACTAGTTCTCTTCTCGTGGAATGTGACCGAAAGTAATCTCCTCGAAATAGGGGATCAAACTCAAAACATGCTCTCGATATGGAATGAGATTCGGATGCTTCGTATCCCACTTGCCCTTAATCTGGCAGATCACTAAAGTTGAGTCTCCATACACTTGTAAGAACTTGATTCTTAAGTCAATAGCAGCTTTAATACCCATGATGCACGCTTCGTATTCGGCCATGTTGTTAGTTCAACTGAAACATAATCTGGCGGTGAACAGCGTGTGGCCGCCTGTAGGGGATGTAATGATGGCGCCAATGCCATTGCCAAGTGCATTTAAGGCTCCATCAAAGACCACAGTCCATCGGGATCCTTGTTCAGGTCCTTAAATGCGGTCTGGTTTTGTGATCGTAACTAGTAAAACATCTTCATCGGAAATTGAGCTGCATAGATTGATAGTCATCTGACTTGATGAGCCAAATGATCGATTACTACACTTCCTTTGATTTCTTTCTGAGAAGTGTACTGGACGTCGTATTCGGTCAAGATCATTTGCCATCTTGCTATTCTTCCGGAGAGAGATGGTTTCTCAAATATGTATTTTATCGGATCCATCTTGGAGATCAACAAGGTAGTGTGAGTCAACATATCTTGTCTTAGTCGTGGTTGAGCCAGCGTTGCAAGTTTTCTCATTTGTGAGTATCTTGTTTCACAGTCGGTAAACTTTTTGCTAAGGTAGTATATTGCATACTCTTTTCGACCAGACTCGTCATGTTGCCCCAAAACACACACCATTGAGCTCTCTAATATTGTTAAGTACATGATAAGAGGTCTTCCTTCGGTGGGCGACATCAGGATAGGAGGATTCTGTAGGTATTCCTTGATTTTGTCAAAAGCGATCTGGCAATCGTCGTTCCATTCTACCACTTGATCTTTCCTCAATAACTTGAAGATTGGCTCGCAAGTAGCAGTTAGATGTGCAATGAATCTGGCAATGTAGTTCAATCGGCCCAAGAAACCTCTGACTTCCTTCTCGGTACGGGGAGCTGTCATCTCTTAAATGGCTTTAACCTTGGTAGGGTCAACCTCAATACCTTTACCACTGACAACAAACCCTAGGAGTTTTCCGGATCTGACTCCAAAGGTGCACTTGTTGGGATTAAGCCTTAGTCTGTACTTCTTCAATCTGTCAAATAGTTTCTATAGATGATCAAGATGTTCTTCTTGATGTGATAGAGCTATCATGTAAATCGGCGTAGACCTCTATCTCGTGATGAATCATGTCATGAAATAACGTCACCATGCACGCGATAAGTGGCGCCCGCGTTCTTGATCCGAGCAGCATAACCTTTGAGAAAGTGCCCCTTGTGTAACAAAAGTAGTCTTCTCCATGTCTTGAGAGCCATTTTGATCTAATTGTAGCAGGAGAAACCATCCATGAAGGAGAAAACCTTATCTTTGGCGGTGTTGTCAACGAACATCAATATGAGGAAGTGGGAAATCGTCTTTCGGACTCGCTTTGTTCAGATCTCTGTAATCTACACACATTCGAACTTTGCCATCCTTCTTAGGTACGGGCACCACATTTGCAACCCATGGATAAGATGTATGACTAAGCCGGCGTTGAGCTGCTTCATAACCTCCTTTGATTTTCTCGACATCTCGGGACGCATCACCAGACCTACATTTCAGGGAGAAAACCTTCTTTTTCGATAATCGGTGTACCACAATGTCAATGTCTAAACCTGGCATGTCTTCGTATGACCAAGCAAAAAGCTCAATATAGTCTCGTAGCATCTGTACCAACCTTTCTTTAACACTGTTCTCAAGACCTGCTCCTATCTTGATCTCTTTTCTATCTTCATCAGTACCCAAATTCATAACCTCAACTTGCTCTTCGTGTGGTTGTATAACTCGTTCTTCTTGCTGTAGCAGTTTGACAAGTTCTCCTGGCACTTCACAATCTTCCTCACTTTCATCTTCAGCTTGGTAGATCGGATTATCGAAGTCATATTTAGCAATAGCATAGCTGTTATCAACGAGATTGGCGTGATTCTGCGGTGTATCACGTGGGTGTGTAAGAAACACATAGCTTTTGAAGGGGTGATAAAGTAAAAGAAAGAAAACAACAATTGAATGCAAAAGTCCAACGATTTTGTTGAATGAAAATATGCAAATGACAGATAATAACCCACACAAACGGGCCATGATGCCCCGGGAAAGGCACTAGGCTTTAAAGTTTATTGTTCAAAACATAGAAAATCGAAAAGCAAAACAAAAACAAGCAATTACTCACATCTAAAGGAGATTGGCATAGCGTCTTGATCTTCCAATTCTTTGAGTCCGTTGTCGGGAGTTGGGAAGATCCATCTTCTGATGTCGAAGTCGTTGTCGTCGTCTTCTATAGCATGGATTCCACTCTAGCTGATGCGGAAAGGGAGTTGGCCGGCACGTCCGCGTATCATCTTCGATCTTTGATGGTGAAGCCTAAACCGGTCTTATCGGTTGAAAGGAAGATCGGTGACCCCAAATAGTACTACCTCCTTCTTGCGACTTGAGCATCTTTCGGTGAGGCCATCCTAGGCGGAACTTGCGTAACCGGGAGTGCGGGAGAGTCAGCGGGCATGACTCGGGTATTGTTTCAAAAGCTTGGAAGTCTCGAAGAATTCACCCACCACCTCGGGTATCGGAATGGTAGATGGTGACCATATATTCTTCTTCACCACATCTGTAACAACCTTCCCTTTCACGGGTACTTGACGATGCAAGGTAGAGGTGGCCTTGCCCATGTATCAAGGGCGTCAGGTAGGCAAGAGTAAGCTGGACGGATGTCCATGACAAAAGTGGAATCAAAAGTGCGGGAACCGACTTTGAGGCAAAATAGCTCTCAATCTTGTTCGCTTAGAACCATCAAAAGCTCTCACAATAATGTCCTTTGGGTTTGAACCAATCCTTCAACATCAAGCGATCAAAAGCGGTCTTGGAAGGATATTGAGCGAGCCGGTATCCACCAAAACATGAGACAATGTAATGCCCTTGCATTCAAGAGAGATGTGCAAGGCTTTGTTGTGTTTCTTCCGGCGAGTCAAATCGGCATCGGAGAAGCCTAGGCCGTTGTTGGCATCCGGGCTAGCAATACAAACTTCAAGCGGTCGGTAGTAGTGTCTTGCGATGCGTGAGCATTCTTGAGAATTTTACCAAGGCGTTAGCATGAGCCTCGGAGCACAGAAGCGAGCAAGCATGGAGATCTTGAGCAGATCATCCCATTGTTCCACAATATTGTAGTCACTCTTCTTGATAATCTTGAATTTCCTCTATTTCGTTTGGAGGTGTCTTGATAACTTCCTATGGTATACGGTGGCGGGATGAGTCCTTGGTTCCTTCCCTCTAGCTTGGGTAATGGGTTGAATAATTTGGAATGCAAAGTCATGATGTCATTTGGAGGAGAGATATCTGGAAGAATACTCTTAGGTTCTAGTCACCTTACTTGATCCGGTGATGTTGTCAATGTCAGGAATGGTAGCTTTAACTGTAAGATCGTCGATTTTCAGAGGGTCTTGCTTGACGCCATGAAAGTAAACATCAGCTCCATAATTCCAAGGGATAGCCTTGTCGGAGGAATATGGGCTGGTCTTGAGAGTAATGATGAGGGTGCCACTCTAGGCACAAAATTAGTAGAGGAAATCCTTATTGTGTTAACATCAGCATAGTCTTCTGGGAAATCGTCGCCCCATCCGGTTACCTTAACATCTTCAATAGGAATCTTGTAGCTTTCAGGAACAATATACTTCACCATGTAATCGAACTTTCCACCTGGCTGACCCAAGGTATCCCATGCAGACGGTACAACTTCATTCACATCTTGATCTTGATTTCTTAGACATGTCTTCACACGGACTCTCCACAGGTGGTTTCGGAATAATATTTCACGATTATCCATCATACCTTTGGACCGTCTTCTCAACCAAGCACAACCATGGTGCGGATGGGCACCAATGACAATTTTGGGCATCTGGATTGACAAACTTCGACAAATTCTTCTTCACGGTCATCGGAGGAATGTTCAAGTCATCTATGTTGAAAACGTAAGTATCTTCACAAGCGACATTGGTACTTTTCGTGGTTAGGCATAGGCGTTGATCACATTTGGGTCTCAGCGGGAGGATCAAACTCGATGCTTAGCTTGATCATATCACGAATCTTGTTCTTGAGCCCAACAATTGTCAGAGTCGTGCCCTGGGCTATTGGAGTGGTAAGCACACTTAGAATTAGGATTGTATCTCGAAGAGGAAGTGTTGAAACTCTGAGGAGGATCCTTCAAAGTAATCAGCTCCGCTTTCAACATGTGTTGCAAGGCTTGCGACAATGGCATGTTGATCTTTATGCGCATCTTAGTGGCACGTTCTTGCTTCGTCTTGTTGTCTCGGAGTTGTCTTGATGTAGGATTGGAGATCACGACTGCCCCCACAGATTGAGCACGGTCGGTCTTGGCTCGACTTTTCTGACCATACACAACATTGGCTTCTTTCTTACCACCAAAGGATCTCTTTGCAGCATTTGATGATGAGTGTACATGAATCTTTCCGCTCTTGATACCAGCTTTAATGCGTTCTCCTGTCAATATCAGCTCAGTGAATCCGGCTGAAGAGTTTCCAATCAGATGATTGAAGAATGGGCCTGTCAGTGTTCCCATAATCATATCAACCAACTCCCTATTGGACAAGGGTGGTTGAACTCTGCCTGCTAGATCTCTCCATTTCTGAGCATACTCCTTGAACTTCTCATCTCGACCCATAGACATGCTTTGTAATTGCATGCGAGTGGGTGTCAATTCAGCATTGTAATCATACTGTCTGTAGAAAGCATCTGCTAAGTCACTCCAAGTACGGATAACGGTCATTCTCTAGCTGATAATACCACTCCAACTGAGTTCCGGACAAACTCTCTTGAAAATAATGCATCCACAACTTTCTGTCATCAGTGTGGGGATTGATCTTTTGAACATAGGACTTCAAATGCAGTTTCGGACAAGACATGCCATCATACTTGGCAAAAGTAGGAATTTTGAACTTGGGAGGGATCACCACACCAGGGACAAGACTCAGATCATCAAAATTCAACCCGGACACCTTCAGATTTTCCACAGCATTCAGACGGTCTTCAAGTTGTTTGTATTTGTCATCTTCATCAGTGTACTGGCTATGGTCGTAGTCTTTTTTAGGCCCATGCTGGCTGCCTTCGTCATCACCCTTGACACTCCCCTCATTCTTGACACTTCCTTCAGAGAGCTCTATCCGACTGACCACTTTAGGACCACGTTTGTAACGTCTACCCATGTTGAGAACACCAACGACCCTCTTCTTTCTGTTAATGAGCTTTTTTAGATCCTCTTGGCCTTGGACCAAGCTAGTGAACATCTGCTGGTACTGAGCATTCTGAGCCTGAAGATCTTTGACAGACTGTTCAAGAGCCATTTCTGCTAAAATAAATAGCGAGAAAATGAGAAGACCAATCTTCAATGTACCTGTGATGCAATGTTATGCTATGATATGCGATGTTTATGCAAATGTAATGCAATGTTTTCAAGGACCTTAGAGATTTAAATTTGGTAAACAAGCACGAACAAACATTTATTAGTTCTCTTTTTATTCTTTTTCTTTTTAATTACAAAAGACCGTTCAAAACAATAAAAGAAAAACATAAAAATCCTAAAGCTCTAAGTCTCCCATGGGCGCTTCCTCTTGGTGCCAAGGTAGGCGTTGATGTTTCGCTCCTCGTGAAGCGGCTTGGTCAACTCTAGCATCTTCTTCTCACTTGCATAGCACTGAGCTTCAAAGGTATCCCTCTCTTCCTTTAGCTGAATCTAGGATCTCTTCAAGTCTTCAAAATCAGTAGGCATGTCAGGATGGAGAACAGTATAGGGTTCGTCACCTATAGCAACAAGTTCCATAATTACTGGTAAAACAGGCGTGAATGGCATCATGAGGTTTTGAGCTCGAGCTCGCACCCATTTGAGGTAAGGTTCCCAAGGAATGGAGTTCTGGTGCCCCAAGGTCTTGGTATCAGTCTTCTTTACCATGCCCCAAGCGTGTATGAACCTTTGTCGGTAATTCTAGAGATCGTGGTTGTAATCGAACACAATATCTTGGAGAAGCATATCATGCGGACCATCTCTTCGAGAAAAACCAAGCGTAGAGCTAGAAGGGTTGTAAGTAATACCTCCCTTATACAAGGAGTGGTACATTAGGAATTCTCCATAGCGCTCGATGAATGTGAGATCCTTTTGAGAGAAAAGACTCCAGCGGATATCGAATGAGAGAGTGACATTAGCCTTTGAGACCACTTCAACCTTTGTTCGTTCTTCAAAGCGATGGAGGAAGGTGCGAAATAAACCACACAGAAGTAGCGGTATGCAACACATGAGAGTTCCTTGTCTTTTGATGATGCAGTGTGGAGAGAATGTAGAATATCTCCAAGTAAAGTAGCCTTTGGATTACAGTAAGAAAAACTTGATGGCGTTGACATCTATGAATTAATCGAGTTAGAAATCAGACCAAACCATAGATTAGCAAGGCCAAGGCGTCTTGAATGCATGGAAACTCATAGCTTTGAGGAATTCTCGGGCTTTCTTAATTAGAAACTTAGTAAGTAAACCCTTAACTCCACTTCTTGTTTCCCAATTGGCTTCAATGTCGGCGCTTTAGGTGTAAGGCGGATGCAATGTCTTCATACCTAGGAACCTTTTCTAAATCGGTGAATGGCATTTGATCAAGAATAGGTATCCCAGTAGCTTAGAGAACTCTTCCAAGTAGGAACCAAGCGATAATATGGGAATGTAAAGCAATGGTGTTTGGATCAAAGAACTGGAATAGGATATGCATCATATCTTCTTCAAAACCGGAGATAACCAAATCAAGTAGATAACCATGTCTTTTGATGAGCGGGCATGGTGGGAATTTGAAACCAATTCTTTGGTGAGAAGGTATACCCGTGAAGTTGATTCGGATAGTCTTTCTAGAAGCCATAATCTACAAAGCAGAGCAAAGATAAATCTCTAGGTCCTTGAAATAGTTAGAAATGATATGCAATGCGAATGATGTCATGATGTCATGTTTAGCACACAAACAAATCACACAATGAGCCTAGGTTTAAGGCTTGCATGAGGTATAGGTGATTACCCACCAAAATTTTGAGTTGGTTCATCTGTCCTATAATAATGGCGGGTTCTAGGAATCTCATATCATTGATCTTTCTCGTAGGCGTTTATTTCAATCGACTACCAAGTGGTCGACCGAAAATATCCCAAAGTCGATCTCAATGGCGTAGCATCAGTGTCGACCAACCTTAGTTGCACCAAAGTCGGCCATCTCACTACCTTCAATGGCCAAGATGGGTCAATTAAGGTTCTAAAAGTTAGTCCTTGATGACACCACGCGAAGCCAAATACTATCCTCAACTTGAAAATGAAGAGTATCGGGACATCCAAAGTGTCACACTAACGAAGCCATCATGTTGACCGTTTCGATATCGTCTAGCAGTCGCGACGATTTATTGCTACTTACCTAAAAGGAACCGGATCGGTGTAGGATCCCCAATTATAATACCCAAGCAACCCTTAAAGTAAAGCATACAAATCAAGCGAAAAGGTAAAATGATCTAGAAATCCTAAGGTATTCTCTCTTTAGGGTGTCTCCCGTGAGTCGCCATTTACGTAACACGGTGAAGTGAGATTTTTGTATCACAAATGTGCGGATAGCAGTCGCCACCGACTTTTCTTTTATCAATTAAGGAAGGTAAAAATACAGAAAAAGACCTTCGTTAGATTCTGAGTAAGGGAGAAGGTTATGAAAAGGGAAGGTATTAGCACCCCTTTCCATCCGTAGTTATCTACGGGCTCTTAGTTGCTCTTAGATCATTTTCAAAAAAGTGCTTTCGGTTTGTTTGACAAAAAAAATTTTGAAAAGGCATTTCGCTTTGAATTTGTAATGATTCATGTAGGAATATATACAAGGTGTTCGGAAATGTTTCGTTTTTGAAAAGAGTTTGAACTTTGACAAAAGTGTGAGGTGTGAAAAGTATTTTGATAGAGCAAGCAACTAAAGGTCTTATTACCTACTCAGAATTGGTCGTTTTCGTGTTGTTTTACGTTCCTTTAGAATAGCGCTATCCGTACCATTAGTTGGTAGGTAACTCCATTCGTTGGATGTAAGAGGGACATTCGAAGGGACATCGTATGGTCATAGAAAGCAACTTGTAGGAAGTATCCTAGCACATTCGAAGGACTATCATCATTTTCGTGGCGACAATCGGGTCAAGATCATGTTTTCGGAGGCGACATCATTGGGTCTATGATCTTTGTATCAAAGGGACTATGATGATTCATTTTGAAACAGCGGTGCTAGGATACCTCTACGTTCGAGGACTTGACCATTTGAATTCGTAAAACAACAAGAGAGAATTACCCTAAGGGGTGCATGTGTGAAAAGAGTGTGTTGATTTCAGGTATTTTATCTTGGAGTTAAGAGTGATCTATGTCCAATTTTAATCTTGCCATACACGCCTAATTACTAGCAGTTTATAAGATGCGGAACGTAAATAGCGGAAAGGTAAAGTCGGAAAGATAAATCCTCGCTATTACATGGCTTTAGGCGAGATACATAATTGAGAGTGCGGAAAATAAAAGTCCTAATTAAGCTATTACATCCCATAGGCAATTACATAATTTGAAAGAAAAGCGATAAAAATTGTCAAAGCGGTATAACTTGTGACGGATGCAAAATCGAGAAAGCGGAAGAAAATTGCATAAGAGGAAAATGTTAGTAAAAATAAGTATTTTGAATGAGAAACGTTTTTATGCAAATAATGACATTAATATGATAAAATAATTTTTGGGGAATTTTTGGAGTTAATTTGATAATTAAAAATCAATTAAAAGCTATTTAAATGATAAATTAGTAATTAAATTAAATATGCATGCAAAAATAATAATTTTAATTTTAAAATAAAATAAACATTTTTCTGATGAGTATGCAAAAGATAAATATTTTTGGTGTTTTTTAAATGCATGATAAAAATATTGAAAGATAAATTAAATAGTATGAAAATATTAAAAGAAAATAGAAAATAGAAAATATGAAAAATATGCAAACTTGTAAAGAGCAAAAATATATTGGTCCCTTCAGGAATCGAACCGGTGACCTTGGCTTCACATCCACGCGCCTTGACCAACTGAGCTAGAGCGTCCACGTGTTAGGAAAATACAACAATTGTTTTAAGCGGTGTCACTTTACGATTGCCGAGCAGCGAAGATCTTCATCTTCTTCGTTTGAATTACAGAATTTTGCGTCGGTCTTTCTTCGACGCTAAGGCCCCTGCAATTTCTAAAATCTCATACACATAATATAAATGAATTGTGAGTACATGAATCGATTGTAAATGACATTCTAAACACGATGGTGGTGGTCTTTTGGTCCAATTTTCCGTTTAAGAAATCCCAATTTAGTTGAAAACCCTAATCATGATGATTCGTGTTTCAGGCCATGGAAATGCGATTAAACCATCCAGAAAGCTTGCAAACTTCAAACTAAACACAAAACACACAACAAAACATGTTAAAAATGCATGGATAACAGAATTCGATTTTTGAAAAAGTGTGACAAACCGAAATCGTATTTGCTTGATTCTTGATGTTTTTGAAACTTGTAAAGGTCTGGATCGACTCTAAACAACCCAAGGAACACGATGGAATGCACGGATTTTTTGAGTTTAGGTTAGGGTTCTTGAGGCAATTTTTCTGTCCTCTCTTGTGTGATATGTATTGTATATTTATAATGGATGGAAATTGAGCTGATTTGAGGAACAAATAATCATCAATCAATGCAAAGATTATTTGATTTTGTACAAAATCAAATCTTATCTTTTTTGATCAATTTCAATCAATTTCTTGCCAAATCTTTATCAATTTCGAAATTGAAAGCTTTTGGTGAGTTGCTTGGACCTCAAGGATGAGAGAAAAAATCAATTTGCATTTAATTTTGATTTTATACCTTATTTTTTAATTTAATTTGTATTTAAATGAATAAAATCCAAATTAAATAGAAAAATAAAGTTAAAATTCGTGGCATTGGGCTTGGATGTTCCAAATTGTCTAAGGAACAAGTTTGGATGAAGAAAAACTAGGCCCATTTGCAAAAAAAATTATTTTTACAAGTATCTCTCTTTGTGCACTTCTTCAAAAAGACCCAACTTGTGCAATGTGTATTTTGCTCAATTTTCCCCATTTTTGAGTATTCTTGGACTTTTTGGAAAGCTCTAAGTGTCCTCTAACAAACCTCTTTGGTTTCATCTCAATTGGAGTTTCCATGCTCAATTAAACTTCAAAACAAAAAGTTGACTTTTTGTTGACTTTGAAAAAGGACCTGTAATGTTTTGATCCATACCTTCCAAATGAAGCATTTTTTGAACATTCTTGTGAGACATGAAGTTGTAGAGAATTGAATTTCCTTCAAAATGAGAGGTGGTGGAAAAATTTCTGAGAAAGTATGAAGAAGTTACGTTCAGTCAAAGTTCAGTTGACTTTTCCTTAAAAAACCCTAATTTGGAATGTTTGACTTTTGATCAAATCTTGAGTTTTCTTGATGAATCATGATCAAACCTTGATCAAATGATGCATGTGACTTCAAAATGAGAATGTTGACCAAAAATCAGGAAGTTTGACTGTATGTTGACCACAGTTGACTTTTTGATCAATACAACTGATTTTCAACCATCTGAGCAATTGTCTGAGGAAACTTGACTTGTGAGGCTTGAAACTTGACATGGAGAGTCTTTGAAGCATGTGAGGAGGCATGAAGACCATTGGAGATGTTGGAAGTCCATCTGGATCTGAGAATTGCCAAACCCTAGTTTGGGTTGATTGTCTAGGAGAGGGTTTGTCTGATCAACTCTTGAGGAATCCTTGAGTGTAGATGTATGAAATGTCTTGAGAAGTAAGAGGGAAAATTTTGGGGTATGATACAAGGCACTAGGCTTTAGAGTTTATTGTTCAAAACATAGAAAACGAAAAGCAAAACAAAAACAAAGGCAATTACTCCTGTCTAAAGGAGATTGGTATGACGTCTTCAGTCTTCCAATTGTCGAGTCCGTTGTCGGGAGTTGGGAAGATCCACTTGCTGATGTCGAAGTCATTGTCGTCGTGTTCTGTAGCATGGACTCCATTCTGGCTAATGTGGAGAGGAAGTTGGCCGGCACATTCGCGGCGTATCACCTTCTGACCTTTGATGGTGAAGCCTAAACCAGTCTTGTCAGATTTGAAAGGAAGATTGGGGAGCTGACCCCAAATAGTACTACTTCCTTCTTCAACTGCAGCTTGAGCATCCTTCAACGAGGCCATCCTAGGCGGAACTTGCGTAACCGGGAGTGCGGGAGAGTCAGCAGGCATGACTCGGGGCATTCGAAAGCTTGACAGGGAGTCTCGAAGAATTCACCTTCCATCTCGAGATATCGGAATGACTGTAGATGACTGACCATATATTCTTCTTCACCATATACCGTAACAACCTTTCCTTTCACCGGATATTTCAACTTTTGATGTAAGGTAGAGTAACACACACCCCATGTATCAAGCGTCAAGTAGGCAAAAGTAAGGTGGACGGATGTCCATGACAAAGAAAGTGGAATCAAAAGTCGGGAACCGACTTTGGAAGAATGAACTCTCCAAGAACTGTTCGCTTAGAACCATCAAAAGCTCTCAACTATATCATTGGGCTTCAGAACCAGTCCTTCAACATCAAGTCGATCATAAGCAGTCTTCGGTAGGATATTGAGGCGAGGTATCTACCAAAACATGAGACAATGTAATGCCCTTGCATTCACGAGAGATGTGAAAGGCTTTGTTGTGTTTCCTTCGGCGAAGTCAAATCGACATCGAGAGAAACCTAGGCCGTTGTTGGCAGCCAGGCTAGCAATACAAACTTCAAACTGGTCAGTAGTAGTGTCTTGCGGTACGTGGGCATTCTTTAGAAACTTCACCAAGGCTTTAGCATGAGCCTCGAGCACAGAGCGAGCAAGCATGGAGATTTTGGATGAGTCAACTATTCCACAACATTGTAGTCACTCTTCTTGATGATCTTGATATTTCCTCCATTTCTCGTTTGGAGGTGTCTTGATAACTTCCTTTGGTACTACAGGTGACGGGATGAGTCAGCTCTTTCCCTCTAGTCGAGGCTGGTTAGATAGATGGAATCAGTTGGAGTTGCGGTGTCTTTTGGAGGAGAGATTTCTGGAGAGAAAAATCTTCCGGTTCTGGTCACCTTACTTGATCCGGTGATGTTGTCAATGTCAGGAATAACAGCTTCAACTGTAAGGTCTTCAATGGTCACAGGGTCTTGTTTGACGCAATGATAGTAAACCTCAGATCCATAATTCCAAGGAATAGCTTTGTCAGAGGAATAGGGAACTGGTCTGGGAGAAGTAATGATGAGAGGTGCCACTCTAGGCACAGGATCAGTAGAGGAGATTATTATCGTGTTAACATCAGCATAGTCTTCTGGGAAATCGTCTCCCCATCCGGTTGCCTTAACATCTTTAATAGGAATCTTGTAGCTCTCAGGAACAGTATACTTCACCATGTAATCGAACTTTCCACTTGGCTGCCCCAAGGTATCCTACACATTTGGTACGGTTTCGTTCACATCTTCGATCTTCAGTTTCTTAGACATGCCTTCACACAGATTCTCCATAGGTGGTTTCAGGAATCGTATTTCACGGTTATCCATCATGCACTCGACACGTCTTCTCAACCAAGCACAACCATCAGGCGCAGATGGGCACCAACGACAATTCTCTGGGCATCTTGGGTTGACACTGGCTTGCAGCAAATTCTTCTTAACGGTCATCAGAGGGATGGTCAAGTCATCTATGTTGAAAATATAAGAGTTCTCACCGATAGCATTGGAACTTTGTCATGGTTAGGCATAGGAGTGTTGATCACGTTTGGAGTCTCAACAGGAGGATCAAACTCGATCTGCTTAGCTTCAATCATATCTTGAACCTTGTTCTTCAGAGCCCAATAGTTGTCAGTGTCGTGCCCTGGGTTGTTGGAATGGTAAGCACACTTAGCATTAGGGTTGTATCTCGGAGAGGAAGTGTTGATGTTTTGAGGAGGATCCCTCAAGGTAATCAGCTCTGCTTTCAACATGTGTTGCAAGGCTTGCGACAACGGCATGTTGATCTTCGTAAACTGTCTTCGTGGCGCGTTCTGGCTACGCGCGTTGTCTCGCTGAGGTTGTGCTGACGCAGGATTGTAGATC